>CM060990.1:471047030-471392030 GCA_030765065.1 Deroplatys truncata
GCCTGAGTCTTTTTATTACTTTCGTCCTTGTCCATTTTGCAATTTGTTTATGTATCAGAGACAAATGAAAGTTGAATGGCATTAGCAATTGTGAATTGATTCAATACAATTGCAGTGATCTGAGATTGGTGAATAATGAATAACGTTTATTTCTCAATACTCAGTACATAATTAAGTTATATACTTTTAGACTATAATAATATTTGAAAATATTAGGCTATTTACACTATAAATTCACTTCTTTGTTGTTTGCCTATACTAATCTATGGTCTCAGTACATACAACTCCTGGTTTTCTGTGTATCGATGACCCTCTGTCTACTTGCTTATGTTTCATTATATATATACCTTTATTTATTTATTTTTTTATTAATGTGCCATATGTATGATTTCCAATTCAGTTGTTAGTCATTTATCGTGCCTATAAAGTCACTGTAGTTTGTTGCTGGAATAATTTCTCCATTTCTTACCTATTTTTATTTTGTTACTAATTGCGGAGCTCTTTTTTAATTCAGAATTCATCAGGCTGTCTTTTTAACATTTAATACCATATCCAAACTATTATAATGCTGTTGTACTAGTTTTAGAATAGAATTTGCTTTTTCTCAACCTCAATTATTGTTTTGACTTTAATTATTAATGTCATGTCATCTGCATATCGAATGGCTAAGCCACTGTTTCTTAAAATCAGCTCAAATATATCATTCACATATACCAAAAATAAGAATGGCCGTGGTTTAGAACCTTGCGTAACCCCCCTGTTTAATAGTTCATAGTGTGATTTTATTTTTTCCATTGTTTCATTTTTCTTATTTATGTAATTTATTTCAATACATTGTGTTCTGTTTCTTAGATATGAATTGATCCAAGCCTTTGTTAATCCCTGAACTGCTAGTTTTCTAATTTATCAATTAACGCCAGGACAACCCGACCTTTCCCTGCCCTCTCTAACATCCAGAGGATCATTTTGACCCCTACCATATAATATTAACATTCTGCATCATTATTTCAAATTTATATTTGTATTCAATTAGTATATTTTAATGTTTTTACATGATTTATATGCCAGTTAAAATGCTGAATTGTGAATTCTACAACAAAACACAAATAATATCAATTATTAAAAAATAAATAAATTTCATTGAAACCCATAAAACCCCAACAAGAGTAAGCAAATGAGGGAGTTTACTTAGTTTTAATTGCACAGAAAAGTTGAATTATTCATATTTACAGCAATTTTAGCTAGTTCATACTCTACACAATTGACACATTTATAATCAGGTTTCTCTGTGCATTTTCTTACAAACAGTGCACTTGGAAGTAGTTTTATTACACTTGCAGAATTTAAGAACTTGACATTTATGGTATTTCTGTGTTATATTGTCTTCATTTTCATAATCGTCTGTAGTCCTACAAAGTGAGCGACTCTTCACATAGAGTGTAGTTCTTACGTTTTGTTACTTGGTTACATAGTTGCTACGTGTTGTTACGTCGTGTGACGTTTCTGGTTACGAGATGTCACGTGATGTTGCGTGGTTATGTGCTTATGTTACTTAGTATGACGTCTTGTCATGCTGTTATGTTACGTTGTGTTACGTCTTGTTACGTGCTTACGTTAAATGATGATAGGAATGAATAGACAATGAGAAGATCCAGAACATACATGGTGGGAATAGGTTAGGACGTATACTTCACTGTAAACCGATATACAGTTTGTCCGTCTGCGTCTCGCGCCCTACTGTTTAACATATATAAAGTTTGTAAGGTTTAGAAAATAAGTATATAAAAGTGTTGTAACGCTGGATGAGAAGAAGTTTTATAATCGAATTACTCTCTATATTACCGTATAAACCTACATTCCTCCTCCTTCAACCTCTGTCTATCCTTGTATCTCTCCCGTTTTCCATATTTCTCCCATATAAACGTATACTCTACTCCTCAAACCATGTCTAGACTAGCACCTCTCCTCGTATGCCCTACCGCTCTCATATAAATGCATTTTCCTCCTTGAAGACTCTCTCAACCTAGCACCTACCTCCGGTTTCCTTGTCTCTCCATATAAACGCATGCCATGTCATTCAGACCTTCCTGACTAGCCTAGCACTTCTCCTCAAATAAGGAGAATTTCTTCTCACCTCTCTCATATAAGATGCATTCCCTCCTTCAACCCCTTCTAGCCTAGCATCGACCCTCGTATTCCCTATCTCTCGCATATAAACGCCTACTCTATCATTCAAAACTCCTATTCTAATACCTCTCCTCGGTTCGCTATGTCGCTCATATAAAACGCCATATTCTACCCTTCAAGTCCTGTTTAGTATACCATCTTTCCTTGTATTCCCTATCTCTCTCGTATAAAGCATATCCCTCCCTCCTTTAGCATCTGATTAGCCTAGCATCAGCCCTGGTATTCCCTATCTCTCCCCTATAAATGCATTTTCCTCCTTGAACCGTCGCATCTACCCTCGTTTCCCTATCCTTTCCCATATAAACGCAAAAGTGAACCAGATTCTGTCTATAATACCGTCTGTCTCCGTTTTCCATATATTCCTCATATAATCGTATACCGTACTCCTTAACCGCCAACCGAGGAAGGGACAAGTATCTTTTTGAGCAGACATTCGCATACAGACCAGGGAAAACTACGAAAAAATCAAAGGTAGGAGCGAGTGGCCGACGGTAATCCAGTCAGAGTGCCTTAGAAGCACGTAGGTTAAGATAGAATGATATAACATGAAAAACGTTGTAGCATATGGTGCTCAGGCATTCGCCTGCAGACCAGGGAAAACCACAAAAAATCAAAGATCTGAGCGACTGACCGTCGTTAATCTGGTTACGCGGCATTGTAACGTAATGTTAATCTGTAAGGGTGGTTCAGGAGACATGATAGGCAAATAGGGGGCGGCCCTACCGTTTAAAGATTTGAACTTGGAGTCTGTCCCATCCGTCCTGGCGTCTCCGGCTCTGTGAACAATTTCCGTCTAGATGCCTAATGTTTCAGGAGAGCATCCTTTCCCCTATAACTGCATGTTTAGAAGGTCTAGACTATCACTTTTGTCTTTAGGAAATATGTTCGGGTTTTTTGTGAAGGAATGTAATAGGATAATGTTTTATAAAAAATAAATGTTGTTTATATTACATAGCCCTCATTTTTTATTAATCTTTTTATACACCTCATATCACACAGTCCAATATTAAGATGGTTCTGGCTTCTAGATTCCCATTTATTCAAGTCTCTTTCAGTAATAGTTCAATAATTTTTTTGTTTAGATTTCATGTAGCATCAATGTTTTAAGATAATGCATTCTCCTTTAAACAATTATGAAATTATTTATGAAATCAATGGTATTGGCAGGTATAGCAGTAATAATGAGTACATAATTTATATATTATTGCTATATTCTACACACGCGAATGTTCCATGCTGCACGGTGCTGCAATTCTTCATGTTGTGAATGTTCCTATCACATTTCTGTTCATGTTGTTTTAAGCTATCTCGTTCTTCCTCTTCATTTACATTCATCTGGGCATTCCTGTAACAAACATTCACATTATTTGCAGCTTGTTGTAGGTATATACTTCGATGCGGAGAATCATTGCAAGGGGTATTAAACTTCTTTCTGCACGAAATCACTCAGACTACAATCTAGACATTATTTACACATATTTGTTTTAATACAGTGATGCATGCTTTGACAACTGCTAACCTACTGGAAATTATTTGCAACTTGCTGTAGGTATCTGCTTTGAGGTAAAGAATCAGTGAATAGACTATTAAACTTCTTTCTGCAGGTCCTCACCCAGACTACATCCTAGGCGTTATTTACACAGTGATGTATACTTTAGACGAATGTTATCCTAGTAAAGTGTGAATTTATAAACTCCACGAATGTAACTCTAAATGAAGCTTTGAAAGGATAACTGAATTATTTCTACAAACCTTAACAGGAAGAAAAGACAATTTACATGTCTTAAACTTGCCGGATGGTACTACTCCATGATGTACCATTTGAAACTTCCCTGGCATTTCCTCCAACTGCTGGCTTGTTAGGGTTGAATATCTTGTCGGAAGAAACACTTGCTTATTGCCTAAAACTTTTAATAACGTATGTAATATTCACCTATAATGTTAACCGTATTTATTTTTAATAACATATATAGTATTCACCTATAATGTTAACGGAATCATTTATGTTTTTAATAACATTTATAATATTTAACTGTAATGTTATCCGTATTTATTTTATTTTTAATAACATATGTAGTATTCACCGATCAATGAGACGCTTATTTATTTTTAATACCGTATGTAATATTTCTTTCCGCCAATCTGAATTCTGAATACTTTATTCACAATATTTTATTGAAAGAAATAGGAGCTATGAAACTTAATCATTAATTATCAGGGAAAAAATTGTCTAGACTAGGGTTTTTCCACAGTTTGTGATGGAAATTCTACGAGCTAAAAGGTATTTACATTGAGTGTCTGGGGATTTTCAGAGCACTTAGGAAAACAATTACTGACATTGTCCGCTAATGACTGTATACAGATCCGGGATGCAATCTTAAAATCTATTAATGTGTTTAATGTGGTGAAAACGTCTAACGTTGTCAGCTAATGTGTGTATACATGGATATTACCGTTATCTCCAGACAGAAGTATGTTGCAGGGTTTTCATTACATTGCGGACTGTTCCCGTGAGCGTGCTACTTATACAAACGTTACCTCTTGCGCTCGAGTCAATTCATATGCAATTAATTAATCAAAAAAACTTAATTGCTCGAGGAGCATTAGATATGCAATGTGCGGGCATTAGTAGTCATAAAATGCCAATTCTTTTTTTCAATAATGTTTGACGAACATTACCTAATTGATTTGCCGAGGGGCAGCAGGCA
This sequence comes from Deroplatys truncata, assembly GCA_030765065.1. Taxonomy (NCBI): domain Eukaryota; kingdom Metazoa; phylum Arthropoda; class Insecta; order Mantodea; family Mantidae; genus Deroplatys; species Deroplatys truncata. Next base: position 471,051,926 of record CM060990.1, read on the forward strand.
TCGAGAAAACCATTCCCTACCGCACACCTCAAGACAGGACGCTACGGCACGCGACCAGACCGCATGGGGGAGGGGGTAGGACCTATCGTCATTAGGTAAGCACACAAAGCGAGGGGGCGGGGGCTAGCGACACAGAGTCTGGCGACATGCTAGGAGGCCAAAAGGAGGGGTCATCTTCGGCGGCTTTAAGGGTTAGCACACAAAGAAAGGCGAAGGAACCGGCGAAAAGGAGGGGTCATCTTCGGCGGCTGCCTCAAAGGGAGCCGGCGGGAGGCGGCAACACAGAACAAACGATGTCGATTATAACTTATCAGTTGTCGGCATCTGTCTGTGTGCCCAAACATACATTTCTATTACGACTAGCCTAGCATCGATCCTCGTAGTCCCTATCTTCCCCATATAAACGAATTTTTCCCCTTGAAGGGGTGCATATACCCTCGTTTTCCCTATCCTTTCCCATATAAACGCAAAAAATGTGCTCGATCTGTCCTATATAATCTACTGGCGATGGATTTTTTTCGGGCGTAAAAATCCTTAACATGGCTTCCTTTGAAAGGGAAGTAAAGTCGGTGGTCCCGTGGCGTAGATTTACGGCACGCAAAAGAACCTCAAGCCCGATAGAGAAGCCTTTGAGTAAAATGTCCGATGTTTCACGCCCAATGTAGAATGGGACGCTAAGAACCATAGTTGTTAAAGAGCGTCCGTAAATAAAACTCAATTTAATTTTAATTTGAACCGACCTTTAACATGACTTTCCAGCATGTTAACCAGTGCGCTACTAGAGTACGTTAACAACGAAACCCACCATATCGCTAATCAGCGGCCTGGTAAATGTGGTGTCAGCACTGCATTTCGCACCATCTGTAAAATGAAGGTTTGCCTAGTTACCAATCCGCAGGTTGAGAAGACTCACGCGGTATATATGGGATATATGCATGTGAATATGTAATGGGTAGAGAAATACTGAATCGAAACAATTCGTAGCTGTTTAAAATAAATACCTAAATAAAGAGAAAGACACAAAAAGAAGAAGTTCCAAACTTGGTGTTTGAGTTCAGCACCTTCCAAGGATGCGACACGAAGATTATCACAAAATCCCCCAATCCAAACTACCCTTTACATGGAATTATTTTTTCTTTATTTTTTATTTTCTCAAACTTGGCTATAGGGATTTTGATTAAAATACCACATGTACTCCTCTTATAGCTACAACGAAATTTGTAAATATGAAATGAAATTTTTTCTCGATTAGCAAAACGTAGACAGAAGGATAGGTTTTTGTATGAATAGTTTGTGGAAGTGTGAGTAGAGAAAGTCATGTGAATGCCACACATATTTTTCAATTTCAAAACCATCACATGAAGATCCTCTTTTTAAAAATATGTCTGTTGTTTTAGCTCACTATATTTTTCGTGTACCTACAACGAAATATGTAAATATGTAACGAAAGTTTACCTCGATTAATAAAAAGTAGGTGAGCTTTCCCAAGGATAGTTTGTAGAAGGTGTACAAAAGTGAACTACAGAGGTTAGAGAAACTCGTGTGAATGTAACACAATTTTTTCCCCGAGCACTAACGTTTATAACGTCAATGTACATTGGATATTACTTTAATTCAATTAAATATTTCAACATTTTAACTTACGAAGTAATCATTTCGGTGAATGAAGCACAAAGTCATTTACAGCACACACGTGTAACTATTATACCTTTCGCTAATTTTAATTGTAAATACCTGTTATGGAGCTAATGGTAACATACGTTGTTCAAGGAATGAGCTACAGACTGCACGGCATAATAAATTAGGCTTCCAGATAGCTACAAGGCATGATGCAGTTTCTTGGTGAAAGTTAGTCCGCTATATTTAGCTGAAAAGCAGTTAATCTGATTGAACAGAATTATTACTTGTAAAAAAAATGTTTTAAAGTATTATACCTAAATAAACATACATTAATGTATTTTGTAACAAGAACTCGGTGTGTTTTAAATTAATTACAACTAACACATTGAGAATGTGGATGAATTTGTGTGTCGAAAATAAAGGTCAAACAGAATTAAAAGGTAACACTGTAAGGATCATGAATCAAAGGAAGCATTCACTTCAGAAAACAGCAATTACAGTAAATTTCAGTATGCATTATGGAGTCAGCACAATTATTAAACCTTTTTTTCAATTTAGTTCAGGAACGTGGCTATTTTTTCCATTTATGTACGCCTTTAATATCTTAGGCCACATTGGTGGCTTTGACTTCGGAAACATTGTCCATCGACAGTGATGTTCACTGTTTACGTTTAGCTATTGTTGCGTTATATTACCATAGATCTTTCTAAATAAAACTTTAAATCCACTCTCCAACTGTTACACATACAATTTCAGATTCTGTGGAGGAAAGGGACTAATCCCAGTTATAAATAATAACAAATTATACATAATACCCCATCCTAAAATCTAGCATGGGATCTCTAGTACAAGAACGCTGACACTTTTAACCACGGATGCAATATTTTCATTTTTCTTCTTCATTATGCATTTCTTTCCCTTTATTTGATATTGTAATGAAAGGTTAAATACTTCGCATACAGAATAGGATAGTATGCGCTCAGTTTTTTCAAGCGTTTAAAACAGTATTTATACATATACGAAATGTGTTTTCAGATACCCATTCTAATTGATTTTTGCTTAATAATGTCTCACTCAGAAGATGATATACCTAAATATTTCGCTTTCCTTATACACGCTGAGTTATTTAATTTCCATGATTAAAGTTCTTAGATAGATAGAAGCCAGTACGCATGTAAGGGCTACTAGTGAATGACTCAAATAACGGACATAATCGGCAACTGCGGTCAATTAACTCTCAATAATTTTTTTCGCAAATAATATCCATAATAAAACCTTAATTAGGCAGTTTGTCTTCATTAATATCTCAATCTTGGGCATGCATTCAAGACAGGAAATGTTTTTGACACAGCTGCGGTTACCTTCAAGCATGTAAGCGTAGTATAATTTGATGGTAAAAACGAGAGAAAAATAGTGAATAAAATATGGATATTTTAGGGTGTGGAATCTCACTTGAAAAATTAGGTGCCATGGCTAGGACTCGAACCACAGATCTTAGGCTTTGCATGCCAATGCTCATTACTACGCTAAGGTGGCGATGTCAAGAATCCTAGTTAAACCGCATCTGAACCATATAACCCGGGACAGCTTCAAGCTGAACTCAAATATTCCCAAATATTTCTGGCACATATCTGATATTTTTCTCTTTTCCTATAGGCCAAATGTTTGCTGTGGAAACAAGACTGGTTCTTTGTTATCGAACCATGTTTGTATTAATGCTACACAACATGCAGGAAACCGGTCATGCCATTCACGCTCTTCAGGGATGTACCAAGGTAGCAAAGAACTTAAATAGGTTTCCGGGATGCTTAATGCGCCTTCTGTACAAGGCGATGCAATAGGCCGAAGGAATAGTTAAGTCATTAAAAGAGCACCGCTATATAATGACCTTGAAATTTCACTCCTTGCAGAAACACGAGAAATAAATAAATGACGACTTAAGGACGTCTAAAGGGAGTATTTGGAAATTCAAACCAATAACGAATATCCGGAAATTGTTAATGCTTATAATATTTGACACAAATCGTGCATTTTAACAAGATATACGCTTTTTATGTAATAAATGATTGTTTATGTGTTAGCGTTTACTGGTCATATGAACGTATACAAAACTCATTCCGAATAAACACGATTCACAATCTATTCACAGAAAATTGAAGGTATAGATTTTATTTGTCATGCAGATATCTTAAATATATGTGGTATTTTCATGATAATTCTTACAGCCATTTTTGAGAGTAATAAATTTTTAAATAATTGAAATAATTTTTCAATATAAAAGCAATTTGTGGTTGGAGGATATTCTTGAAAATCTTTATGCTCTTCTTTGGAAGATGCTGCACTTAAACATCAAGGTTTGTATTTATCCTAATTTTGTTTACGTCGCACACACACTTCACACTTACGGGCCTTTTTCTCAAAATATTTATTTTTTTGGTTTCAATGGATCTTAAACATATATTTCCGCGAAATCTCGATATCGACTTTTTGGATGGGATACAATATTTCCTTTACTTACTATAGGTTGTTCCTAAAGAAAGCAAAACTGTTATGTTTTTCATTATTACTGATATTTCTGGAGTACAACTCTCCCTTAAATAGTAAGCAGTACTTCAATGTAATGCATTACAAGCCTCTAAATATAGAATTGTTGATCGAATGTGTCATCGTCATTTTAGTCGTGATGTTCGCGCTGATGTCTAGCCGTTCCATTGGAACAGGCCGCCGTCCAGTCATGTTCCTCGACGACCCAAGTTAGACCGAGTAGACTGATTAATGATGTGCGAGTGAGCGAGAAGAACCTTATTTGTATTTTCAAGATGCAACTGGGCGCTACAATGCGTAGCTCACTGTCATGCGTGACGATTGCCAAACATTTCCCACAACATAGTCCGGGTGGGTGGCACAAGGTGAGCGCTAGATACTATCGCTCCGGATATACATCACAAATGCACCAAAATGAGAGACTCAAACAACCGGAAAGCGCAATCAGTTATTCGTCATCCTGAGACGCGGTGATATGTAAGCAGCAATGTCGTCTTTGCGACAGAAACACCTTTAACTTAAAGCAGGTTTAACCCTTTTTGTACTAACGACGTGTATATCCTTTCTGAGTGCGTGTTATTTCGTGGTCATAGTTAGGGTTCCTTTTTTCTTCTACGAGAGGAAATTTGTGTGCTTTAGGCTCTACGCCCTGTCCTCTGAATGATCTGCGTTTATGACTTTGGCCACAGTTTTTTACTTTTATTTTGTATATGGATTTTCGGTTTTGTTGTTTCACTCAAGGTAACAGTTTTTATATGCGTTTTATACAGGCATTAGTTGTCTCGTTTAAGTTTGTTGAAATACCTGCTAGTTCTGCTGTTTGTTGACAACACTCCTATTGACTTTCTGTGATTGCAGAGCGGAATAAACAGGACGTGTACAGCAATACATTGCCACCCTGCAGACCCTGTTTGTTCCGGTTTATAATATAGGAATTCAGTAGGAGTTATGTGAGCATTTAGCAGAGGAAGCAGTCTTATAGGCAAGCTTAATTTCGAGACGATACTGTAAGCGTGCGGCCTCAAATTGCGCTGAAAGCACTCAACATAGAGCAAATAAGGTCGGCGTGGCCGAGTAAACTCCAAGCGGATGTGCGAAGTACCTATATGTAGCAGTTAAAGGTTAATGAAGAATCACTTTGTAAAACATACTTTCGTTATTACGATTGGTTCACAGCAATCGAGAGTGTAAAGTAAGGATACGCCTGTTACGTGTTCGCTCGCAATTAACCAGCAGCTTAACGGAACGCGGGAGCGGGAGACTTGTTCAGGATTCAACTCTTCGTTTCTTGTTCATGGTTGTGTCATATTGTATTCATATTATGTGTAGCTGTCTTCAGTAGAGAAATGTTTTTAGTAGGCGTGACCTATAACAGCCGCTAGAGCTGCTGCAAGTTTGGGAACAGCTGAAACTACAAACAACAGGGAGAACAACAAACTTTAGAATAATCGGTTTATTATAAATGAATTTAGATGATGCTTTTGCATCACTTTAATGAACATATTGCTTTTAAAACATGCTTACTCCATCGAATTTTACTATAGGCTGACCTGCAGTTGGCTGAATTACAAGTAAGTGAAAAAGTAGCATTCATCACTTACAATCTAATGACATCACAGTGTGCTAAATTGACATATACATTTCTGATTATGTTATTCTATTAAAAGCCATTTTGTACTAGCGAAGACTGGGTCTCCTCAATATATTATTTATCTGAGAAAAGGCAAACAGCAAATTGGTTGTGGTATTTGAAGTGTAAACCGTGTAATCACATCGCGTCAAGTCCAGTCCTTGCTATGCTGTGGTATGGTGTGGTATAGTACCACAGCACCATACAGAAATGTCTACCGAAAACTATGGATGACAAGGTGGAAAGCTGAGGGCACTAAGTGATTTTTGATCCCTTGTATGCGGTCATGAATTGACAGAAAATACCATAAATTTAAGATATTCGCATGTCAAATGAAATGTATATCTTGAATTTTCTGTGCATTGTCTGTGAAGTCCTCTTTATTCCGAATGAATTTTGTATACTTTCTATAACTGGTAAACCCTAACAGATAAATAAGAAATTTACCACACCAAAAATACATATCTCGTTAAAACACACAGTTTATGTAAAATATTTTAAGCATTAGCTATTTCCGAGATATTCGTTGTTGGTTTGAATTTTCAAATACTTATGTTTTTGTTTTACCTGCTAAAGTATGCAAAGAATGAAATTTCAAGACCAGCATATAGCGGCCCGCTTTTAAAGACTTGACTATCGCTTCAACCTTCTAGAACGGAATCTGTAATGAATATATTTCTGCAAGTGTTTATCTGGATAAATATGAAGTAGATAAAACACTACGCTTTTAGATGAGTGGCTGAATGTAATTAGAAAGGGATTCAAAGTTACGGTTGTTCTACCGCTCTAATTCCTAATAAGGCGGCCATTTTAATAGAGTTTATCATTAAGTCAATTGATTAGTTTAACTTGAGAAATATTATTCTGTTTTTCACATTTCGCAAAACGAGAAACAAAATATCTTACAAATATGCTGACTCCAAGCACAAGGCTTACTTTGCACTACAAATTAATCAAGTTATCTTAAAAATTATCTTGAAAAATCTTAATTACCAGAAACTAAGTAAAATACTAAATTGTTCATCACTTCAATTTTTAAACACTTTCCAATTGTAGTAAATATGTAATAATACTTGCACATATAAAATCAGAGGAGCTAAAAGTAAAATTGTAAACGGGGCATATCTGCTAAACTTTAGGAAGTAAAGACATGAATTCAAGCGAGGTGAAACATGTGAGTGTTCTAAAAGCTTGCATAGAATTACACTTCCGTCTGTTGTTAAAAAAAAATTGTATATGATGTTATACTACCCTTTAATTAACATACCACCATTAAAGGGGATATTAATGAAAATTACAAAAAAATTCAAAATACGTCTATTGCTTGTTTCTGTTTTATATACATTCATGTTTAATATCCCTAATCTTTACGAGTCAGCTCCAACTCAAACCTAAGCAAACTCGTATTTACGGAGGTTTTTAATATATCAGAGCTTGAGATGACCTCCGTGATCTTTCACACTTATCCAGAACCTATATTTTTTATGTTTCATGTCTCTGTCGGCCAAAAACTAAACCTCATAAAGAAATTGAAAATAATCGCAGTGATATAGGAGTGTTTACTTTAACTTTCTGTCCAAGGAATTTTTAACTTTTCATTATTTTAATGCAGATGCGAATTATTAATCACAGAGTTTGGTTTCTCTATCACTTACGAACGGTAGAGGAAGTATTGCGTTACATCAAACAATTCGATATTTCAGTAAAAATTTAGACTTAGCGGTTCTCTGAAGAAAAAAAAGTATAAAGAAAGATTCGCGGAACTCTCTCTCTCTCTCTCTCTGCCTCCGTCCCTTCCCACCTCTCTCTCTCTCTCTCTCTGTTGTGTGTGTGAACATTATACAGGGAGGATATTCGGACTGTAGGCCTTAGGAGTGCATCTAGACGTTGGGGAACCGAGGCAGCAGCGGCGGGGAACTGTAGTTCAGTAGCTCAGAAGAATTCCTCCGCCGGCTTGCTCAGGAAACAAGCGTTTCAAAATCTATAGTACAAATTGCAACAAACGTATGTAAATTAAATCCTTATAAAATGACAGTAGTCCTGAATTGTAACCGTGCGATCACGCGACTAGAGTTCCATTCTGTAAATGGATTTTGGGTAGTATTGTTGCTTGCAGTGTAAATCCGGAATTTATCATATTTTCAGCCAAAGTTTGGTTAAAATTGAATGGCCGAGTGAGTTCACTAAACAATGGATATTAGTATGGGTTGGGAACGAACGAGCACTTCAGTATTACGCCAGCAGTTGACTTATGTGAACTGCAGAGAGTTGGATGGAGTCGGGGAGTACAGAAGACCTCCAGATCCATGGCAGCAGGTACGACGCAGGCGGTGTCACTAATGTTTCCAGATGCATTCCGACTCCCTTCAATACTCCGCACCGGTAGGGACAATTTCGAGCAGAGGATTTCTCTGAAGGCCCTCCGTTTTACAGGGACGGTTTCGTATAGAGTGTTCTGTGACAATTGCTAGGGTAAAAGCGTCTTCTCAGAGCACGTCCACCATACGCCACCGTATATCCCTCCCTGAAACCCTGCAAGTTGAAGACGGAAGTGAAATGAGAAGGAACGAGGGAGGTACAAATCTGTGTTGTATGAGAATCCATTTCATCAACTGCCTGCAGTATCGGTATGAATAGCTACCAGTTACCTCTGGACCTGGGGTCTTTGAATGCGAGTCTCGGAAGTTACCACCTGAGCCATCTCGCTTAATGTGTATATGGTACAACTCAAAAATGAAAATTCAGTTGAATAAGAAATGTCATAGTTAGGTATCTTTATAGGATGCAAGGGGAAGGTTTTCCAGGAAATTCCTCCCAAGCCAAGCTTGGCTTTACACGGGAAATTTTACTTGTGTTTTATTATCCCAAGACAGATTCTTAACGAATTTTATTAAAATATTATAATTTTGGAATTTTTGTATGAAACCACAAGAAATAGTTATAAATATCAGAAAAAAATGTGGTCATATAACTCAACAAATCTTAAATTCCTAATTTTTTCCTTTAATTTTTCAGTACCTTTCACTGTACCAAATAGGTACTGTGTAAAATAATTCTGTTTGATTTCAATTAAAAAGTCCCTAACTATTCAAAAATTAGTGATTACAATTCGTGATGTTAAATCAGTGCATCTTTATACTTCATTCACTATCGGTTACCGTTATTGGCTGCATCTAAATACAGAATTAAATCCTTGGTGTTCTCTAAACAGGTTTGTGTTTTTTGGGGATTCATTGTTTTACTTTCAAATAGGATGATGAAATGGAGAATTCTGTTAGTTTTTTTCTTTTTATTTCTTTTGGTGTATTAGTAAATGAACCGTTAGATCTAGACATAGAGGTGGAATTTTTGGCTGATGTAATCAACCTGAAATCTGCCTAGAAATCTATACAGCGAATATGCTGAATTAACGGTGCCGAACCCAAGCTAATGGAACTTTTAAATGTTCAGACCAACTTGGTAATTAATAATACCGAGTTTAAAATAATAAAATGAAAGGATATGGAAAGAAAAAATACTTTTTGAATATGGTGTCTAAATTTGACTCATAATTTTTTTAAATAATATTAACTTAAATTATGCACCTTGGTTATGTAGTTTTCTCAGTTCAACACACAATGTCATTTTCAGTTTGGATAACCTTGTTTTGATAAATTTTAATAAGCTACAAATCACACTTAGAATTATGTAACCTTGCTTCTAATTAGTTCTAAATTACACATGTTCAGTTGATGGCATTCAAGGGCAACTTTTAATTTACAGAAATGTTCCAGGCCGCACGTAAGAATAGCAACGCTATTTCAATGCTTATCTACGTACCCATTAATTGAATTTAACCTTTCTGAATATAAACTGATAGATAAGATGGAATTACTAAAATTACATCTTACATTAAGAGTTGTTTAGGAAACAAAAATTAATCCGCTGAGTTTATAGTTAGACAAAGTGATTAAAATTGGTTCATAAAATATGAAGTTTACAGCTACATTCTCATTAAAAGGAGCTTTCAATGATTACACAAATATTTTGAGTGAGGCACCTGAAATTATTTGTTTTACATCAATCTGTCTGTATATGGTTTTATTTATGATGAAACAATTCTCTAAATGGGCGTTGGTCATTCGGGTTCTAGTTATACATGCAACTCTATTCGCTCCTAAAGAATTGTTGACATATACATATACAATATACACATACATATAAAGTATTGCTGACATACAAAGGCGTTTCAAGGAGCATTATTGTAACACCATGAAAATAAATGCGTGGAAAACAGGGCCTATATTAGTATGTGGGGTGAAAGTCGCTATTTTTGGTTTTCTTTTAGCACACGGTTACACTGCAGATGTATTATTTCGTATTGCATGCCACCAGAAACATGATCGGTAGCCACACTGAAGGTAGTAGAGAACCTATTTCATTTTTCAACACATCTAATATCCGAAAACTTACTGCGGAATACCTTCTTAGTTGAGAAACTTCTGAAGAATATTGTGCAGTGTTAAAGAGTAGCATAAGGTACGCGACTAGCTATAGCTGTTAAGACTCGCTCTAGCAAGTGTAGATACGGAATGTAATGAAGGTCTAGGCCAAACGCGGTTTGCTACAAAAATCTTTGTTGCTTGTGAAATGCGCTGTTGCTTCACAAATTATGCTAAAAAATCTTATGTGTAATATTCACATGGCTTTCTCTACCTAATATCGTTTCTTTTTATATAGCCAATAGAAACGTTTCTTACAAAAACTTACTTATCCATTTCACATTAATCGAGTTAAGCCTTTGCAGAAATAGACTCATAACTCATTTCGTTGAAGATACAAGGGGGATAGAGGAAATCGAATCTAGAGTCAGATGTTTAACACTCAGATCGCTATATGCTCGTATAGAAATTTCATACTCTTTCCATGGCATCGAGAGAAACAAATGAATAGCTACAGCACTTTAAAAATTACAAGTATTGAACATTCAAACCAATAACATTGGATAACTCGGAAATGGCTGATGCCACGAGGAAAGTTGTTAGGAGTAAATTGTCTGTTTTACAGAAATCTACACTTTTGTGTAGCGCCTTTTTTGTCCCTCTTATGGTTTACCAGTTATACAAAATTCCTTTCGAAGGAAGAGGGCTTCACAGCGTATTCTTAGCAAATTCAAGATGTAGGTACATTTTGTTTGTCATGTAAATATCTTAAACATATGGTATTTTAATCAAAATCGTTAGAGCCATTTTTGAGAAAATCGAAAATTCTGAAAAAATATTCCATATTATAGTTTGGAGTAGGGTGATTTTGTTTAAAATCTTCTTGTTGCATGCTTGGGAGATTTTAAACTTAAATATTAAGTTTGGCATTCATCCGACTTTTCGTTTTTGAATTATGCTGTTCACAGACACACAGACACGCACGGACCTTTCTCTAAAAATGCTTCCTTTTGGATTCAGGGGGCCTCAAAACATGTTTTTCCGGTGAAATCTCGACATAAAACTTTTAGGCGGAATACAATCTTTTCTAATATAGGTAGGGGTCAGAGAAAGTAAAATGGATACCAATGCAGCTACAAAAAGTCTTCGAAGTGCTTATGGCCAATGTGCTAAGTGAAACCAGCGTTTGGAAATATTGACACATATTCTAAGCTAATGGCTGTAAAAATGTACAATTAAAAGCAAAAAGTGGTACGAAAACTAAAATTACCACGAGAAGTAGCATTAAAATAGCTCGGTTTAGTTTTAAAACCATTAACCACATCTACACTGCAAAGTTGTATTTCTGATATGTTAAAATTATCCAGAGCGTCTTGTACATCAACAGAAGTTGTAAGTACCATGGTAAAAAAATCTAAAATAAAATAACAAAAAGGTAAGTTTAATAAACCTTAAAAGTATACAATTTTAACTCCCCACTATCCCTCGCAGATTATCAGTTTCTCTGACATTTGGACCGTAAGTTTTAGGCAAATATAGGTAAGTTGCTAGGCAATAAATTATGGAAATGGTTCTTTTGAATGTCACACGACTCTTGAAAACAGCGAAAGATTTCAATCAACATTGCAGAAACCGAAAAGGAGTGTAGGTGAGGGAAATACACAGCTTTCCTTTTACAGTAACACGTAGACGATGACATTTTTTATCTTATGAACACAGGCATGTGGAAAATTACAACCCCTATGAAAGTCACCTCTGCGTAGCGTTCGGGAGCGAATACACTTTTTTTTTTTTACTTCAGCGCATAGTTGTGCTTTAGAAGTGTGTACTGGGTGACCAAATTAATTCAGAACTTCCCGCTAGTCACTTTCAATCGATGACGTCATTGTTTCAGATAGTGTAGTAGGTACATTTAGTTCCGAAGAACTGACAGAGCACCACGGAGAATGAAACGAGAGGGGTGGAATCGCTGTTTCAAACCTCGCAATGGGCAAAAATTGCCATGGTCTGACAAAACATTTCTTGCAAGCCGCGAAGCCTGATCCTTTTACAGTGTTATTGGTTTCTTCACTACTGTACAGCACAAGCTGTACAACAACCCACTTTCTCCGATAATCTGTTGTAACGATTTTTGTGGTATTTCTGGGGTATTCTCCCGTATTCTGCCTATCTTAACATTTTGAACGTTGTAGCCTCTCGTCCCCTTAGGTGTAACTAAATTAGTCGCATGAAAGACAGCGACGTATCTACCGCAAAAGAAGGCAATAAATAAAAACATACGGATTTGCTAACAAATTAAAGTTACTACAATTCCAACTGATCTGTTAACCTACTTATTTGTAGGTTTTTTTCTGAAAATTCACCAAAATTTATGGAAAGCTAGGAGAAAATTGTTCAGGCACCGGCCAACATCATAATGCTGAATAATTTGAAAATAACTGCCTACCATTGAAAAACGGTGTTCGTTGGTGAGATCCACACTGCTGACAATTTCACTGAACAGAATGCAACCATGCAATAGTAGTGGCAGTGGTTTATCCTAATCTCAAACATGTTCATTCTGTCTCCTAGACTTAGCCCTTGAGGCAATTACTAAATGGCGCAGTTGCGCTATATTCTCGAAGACGTTCCCATTACTCACAAGAGCACTACAAGGCAAACATTACTTTAATAGCAGTTTGGTCATATCTACATTTGAATTTACCGGCGAATAGATTTTATCATCAAATTTTCTTATAATCTGTAATTACTTTTTAAGCCATGGGCAGTTTAAATATTTCCAGTTTGTTTAATTATGTTACACACCTATTCAATAAATTTTAGTTCTGCAAGTACGTTTAATGTAGTTCACCAATTGGAGGAGAGAAGTTTCATGATTGGAAACCGAATTAACATTCAGTGTTTTAAGTAGATATTCCCGCAGCACACCCAGCTAACTTCAACGTAGGTCGTGAGACTTGCCCACTTCGGTAATCAACGGTTTACACTAACAGGACACGTTTATTTATTCTGTCACTGCTCAAGCATACTCCTCCTGGGTGAATGTGTAGAGTAGTGGGTTACCTTACGTGAAGGCGATGTAACGATTGCGCTATCTTACCACTAGCAATACCTGTCGGATTATAATTCTCTTTTTTGGTTCTGTTTTATTCTCTGTTTTATAAAAATATTCCTCAGGGAAAAGAAATTCAGCATTAATTTTGTCTTCGATCTGAATTAGGATTTTCATACTGTTGCATGCCATATTGAGAGCAGAAGAAGTGACCAATTTCCCTAGATCGCAATAGCGGTTTTCTTCCGTAAGGTTCCACATTTATTTACCAGTAGTTTCCACGCAGCCCACACAATGACTGACTTGAAACAAAATCCAAGGAATAAACATGAACCAATGAGCAATGTAACACTCGGTGTGTAACGAAGAAGGGGTCTCAACAAATTCAACTTTGATTCTTGCAAATATCTAGAGCAATGTAACATGATTAGCAAATGGACCTTGTAGAGGGAAGGGCGGGTGAGAAATGAATTACTTGTAGTGCTGAAATACACAACGGCCATAATATTTATGTAAAAGTCTAAAATTATTCCCGCTAAGAGGATATTAGTTCGATGTGTATGTCAGTTTCAATAATTTCTTTGGCCGGTGCATTTGGATGTTAATATTAAGACGATTATTATCATTATTATTAACTTAGCGGCATATAATTAGCAAGAATATCTACCTTATTGAAAGTGACTTTTGGAATGACACTAGCAGCTAGTCAATCAAATGTCGAGAATTATGCAACAGGGTAGGAGAGGGTGGAGCCACACATATCGGTACCAATTTAAATCCCCTTTTTCCTATTTGGGCCACATTTTCTGCTCCGAAGTGTACATGTTTTGGCCACTCGGGGAAATCACATAGTTTTAGACGCCACCGTCGTTGAAGCTTTTTGGCCATTCTATCCAGTAGATGCCATGATTCCCTTTTGAATTCTTCTTGCAATAAGCATGGGTCTGTTTTCTGTTTGTGTGGAAGGTTTACTTTCGCTACCCTAGCTATGGCAGTGCAAGTTCTGCATTACATCCATAAATTCAATATCGAGGTTTCACTAAAAATGCGCGTTTTCTGGTTCCCTAAATTCTCAAAATGAGGGACTCTTTATAAAAATCTCTGCGTGTGTGTGTGTGTATGTGTGTGTGTGTGTGTGTGTGTGTGTGAGTGAGTGAGTGAAATAAAGAGAGCGTGCGAGTGAGAGAGAAAACTATAATTCATAAAACTAGAAGTCGTATAAATGTCAAATTTGATACTCCTTAAAAGATAGATTCCTTTTAAGGATGTAAGAAGAAGATTTTCAGGATATCTCCCATCAAATAACCCTTAGGAAGACAATTTTGTTTTCCTTTTATATTTTCTCAAAAGTGGCTCTGATTAATTTGATAAAAATGATTATATGAGTTACCGGTAGGGGAAATAGATGTATACCTTGAAAGTTCTGTAAATAACTTGTGAGGTGCTCTTCATTTTCTCTAAATTTTCTAAGACTCAGAAAACATAAAAAACACATAATGGTTCACTTTGGGAAAAATGTAGAGCTCATTAAAGTATACGATTTATTTGAAGTACGCAACTTTTCATGGCATTAATCTTTTCCGAAATATTCACTGTTCGTTTAAAATTTTGCAGCGGATTTTTCAATAGATGTGAGCAAAATTGCATTTTACGAGACAGTACAAACTAGAAACCTGATAAAGGTGAGGCTCTCCTACGTACTTGAACATTATGTTAACGTCAAACTCGAGTTTCAAAACAGAACATGACAGATAATTATTATGTGTTCACGTATTACAATAATCCAAGCTTCGAATGCCATGCATTTCGCAACATATACTTCGTGTCCAACATCGATCTTATGTCCGCTGAAGATTGGCGTGTCGATCAAATGAAGATTGCGCAAAGCTACTGACTTTTGAAATTTATAGCCAACATCCAGAAGACACAAAGCCATATAAATTACGTTTATTGGAACCTTCTGAATGTACTTCTCGTACTCTTTCAATCAGGTTTTTAAATTCTGACAAGCAATTGTTTACAAAATGACAGGATGTGTGAAAAAAGTAAAGGGAAATTCTAGCATCTCCATTTTTAAAATGAGTAACTAATAAAGTGATTCTATTGTGGCGGAAACAGCGTGTTTAATATGAATGCAACTAGCAGCGCGTTTGCCACAAGGGTTAACGTGGTATTTTGTGATTCCTGACGTATGCAGCAAAACTCACAAACATTCGAAGGACATTCTTGAATAATTAGACATTCCAGTACACACTTAGGCGTGCAGTCACGAAGTCACCAAGCTATAGGCTACCAAGCAGGGCTTAAGTTCACCGAAGTCATCAACTCTGGCGCCGTTGTTTTAAAAGCACTTCTTATAAATCCGTGCTAGAATGCAGGGGACTATGCTTTTTAGTCAAGATCTATAAGGTCTGGAATATGGAATGTAGTAGGCGCCGAATAATTTTGTGTCTAGCTGCATGTCTTAGGTTATAGACATAACCTTTAAGCGTTAAAGTAATAATGGTTAATGTTTCTGGCTGTGCTACCGTTGTCAAAATTGAATTTCCTTTGTACAGTTTTGCAGCAGAGGCTTATACATTCCGAATTGCCTATTTTGTTATGACTCATCACGTCTTAATAACGAGAACGACGGTTGATGTACCTGTATGATTGAAATCGTTGTCTGGTGCAAGGCTATGAAACTTTTGAACTATTTTGGAAGTGGTTTCCTTTTATTTCTGAAAGTACCCAATTATTCTATTAGTAATATATCTTTTTATATAAGGGATATATCATTCATGGATAAACATAGGGTGGAAGGAGCCTAGGTGTCCATTTTAAACTGCTAAGAGCATTCATTGAAAGGAACAAAAAAACACACAAACGTTGGTGTATCACCAAACTTTTATCTAAAGTTAAGATTAGATTAATGATGGAGGTCGATGAAATTCCAATAAAATCCCCATCACCCAAGCCAAAAGGCTTATTGAGCAACCCAGTTGGAAGAGACTCTAGCACAACCAAAATCTATACCCCGAGCTAGTCGCGGTATTTTGGCTCCATTATCAGCGTCCATTCCTAGGTATTCGCTGGTTATGGAAATGGCAAGTCTCTTTCTTACCGGTTTCCAAACTCAAACCATCTGCAATGTAATATTTGAGACAATTCTGCATTAGTGAAGCCAGGTGTAGAACGCGCAGCGGGCCCTTGCGATAGGTCATGAAGTTAACATCTGGTAAGCTGACGGTACAGCTCTGAAAACAACAAGCCTATTGGTAGGCGTCATCTCCCCATCCTTGTCTATTGCAGACAATATTACTCGACAAGCCACCAAGCGTATCGGAGTGTATGCATAATTTTGGAATGTTTATTACTATTGCACTTCCAGGTAGAGTGAGAATAGTAATCCCTGCCACAGCCGATTTGTCGATTAGTACACCCGTGTCCTCTTGTTGGGATAGAAGAAGACTTGTAAGTACGAAGGGTTTGTATTTTTCACTTACATTGGTGAAATATGAAATGCTGCGCCAAGCATACACGGTAATACAAAGCGTATGGCAGGCTTGATATTTATAAAGTTAAAACAAAATGAAGAAAGAAAGCACGAACAGAAGAACTTTTTGGCAAGTCGTTCATGAAAATGTACTTGCTTTTGACTTTCACAGTTTCCTCTGGTCATACATGTTTTTTTTATGAAAAAGGAAGGAACGGGGTTTATAAAACATGGTAAACTTTACATCATAATCTGATTATTACATCACGTGATGATGTAATAATCTCAGAATAAATCATCTACTCACTTCAAAATTCCTTTTGTTAAGGTACTGAACCATAGGTAAATAAGGTGTATGTGTTCACAGCAAATCCCTGAATTGTTAATGCCTCCAAAATAAATATGTGAGAAACTTCAATTCTTCTGATCTTTTTGTTACTCTTTTCCAGATCTTATTTTCCATTGGCTACATAATCTATTTTCCTGCATCGGGGATTTTGGGGGTATTTTGCGCTCTCCCTCTCTTTCTCTTTCGGCGTAAGGCATCACACTTTTACCAGAATAATCATTGAACGACCAGGAAAGCTTTTGTTAGCAAATTTGGCTCACTTAATTCTCAATTGCATTTCTGGTAGGTATAGTAACAAGTACCTACCATTTCAATGTTTTGCATTAAAGACATATATTGCATAACTAATGCATAAAGAGTTTAATGGGTAAAACTTATTTTACCCTCGGAAGGCCAAGTATGTTTTAGCACGCTGGACCGGGGTGGGTGGCTAAAATATTCATCACTAAAAAGCATATGTATGTATTTATTTAGATATACAATTTATTTCTATATAGGAATAGACTTTTGTTTTAAGAAAGGAAAATAAGAAATGCTGCGTTTGATGTGAAATATAACTTGCATTAATTATTACAGGAGAAACAATATAGTAGTTCCAATTGCATTGCAAGCATAAGTTAAATGTAGAAGTTTGTCTAGTGTCAGACCTTTTACTTATCTTTGAAAAGCCAGAAATGGCAATTTTATTCATGGTTTTCATAACCCATATGGCGTGTAGGCTGCACAGATAAGAAATGGGAGATGGATAAAGGGTGAGAGAGTGAAAAATAAGAATGGGGAGAGAGGATGGGGTAGCGAGAAGATAGAGAGACAGAGAGGGAGAAGGAGAAACAGTGAGAAAGAGGAAAATATAGGGGTGAAGGAGAGAGGAAGAGAGAGAGAGACAGAGAGAGAGAGAGAGAGAGAGAGAGAGAATATCCGCGTTCAAGGCAATAATGCGAGCAGAGCTGTGGGTTCTGCCAGATACATATGAATTTCGGCTCGTATATCACTTACACATATAATTATATATTGTGTTAAAATGTTAGCACACAACTGTACCGCGCCTTGTGGGATCATTATCATAGCAGACACAAGAACGACTCGACTTCAGGAAATAAAATGTAAATGCTCTTGGAACTGCGCTATTATTAACCTGAGTTAACAAACTCCAATGTGCGCAATAATGTTTGTATTTATTCTGAACATCAAGTAGCCCGTGATAGACAAGAGGCGGGAACAATGACCTTTACTGTATTCCCAGGTCACAGTTCTCACGAAACACACGGAGACACTATTGCGATTGGCATGCTACTCGTCAAATGACTGAATTCGTGCCGCGATTTCGTGTGCTGGACTTGGCTGCGTTTGGAATATAGACGAGTGTGTTTCAAAGTAGAGCGAACTGTTTCTAACTTCCTGCTATGCTGATGGACATGTGACTGATTGGTACAGCGCATAAAGGAATCGTCTCCATGACTTGACTACGTTTTTTGCGTAGAAATATATCAGTCATTTTGTACATCTCGTTACTCGCTGAGTCGTGAATAAGGTACCGGTCCGCTGCAAGTCCTTCTCCGTGGTGTAGTGGTTACTACGCTAGCCTCTAGTTCCCGCGGTCGCGCGTTCAAACCCGGCGGAAGGCGACGGATTTTTTACGGCCTTAAAAATTCTTAGCATGGCTTCCTTCGGAAGGGAAGTAAAGCCGGTGGTCCCGTGTCGTAGATTTACGGTACATAAAAGAACCTCAACCCTGATAGAAGCCTCGGAGCAAAATTACCGGTCTTTCACCCCCAATATAGAATGGGACGCTAAGGACCATAGCAGTTCTTGGTGAGAGCCCAGTGGTCTAACCACAGGCCACTGCGCCGCCTCTTTAAGAATGCCACGCCGAAAAACGTATGTTCAAAAATTTTCAGTCACCTAGATTGAAAATTACTAATAGGTTTAAGTTAGTCTTACGTAAATACTCAATGATTTTAAATTTTGCTTCAACCTTTTTAGTTTTATTACGTACCTATAGTAAGTAGACGAAGTATTGCATTTCGCCCAAGAATTCTATATCGAGATTTCACTGAAATACATGTTTGAGACTCCCTGAATCCAATAAAAGCATTTTTCAGAAAAAAAGATCCGTGTGTGTGTGTGTGTGTGCCTGTGAAAAGCATAACTCAAAAACGAAAAGTCGGTTTTAATACCAAACTTGATATTTTAGCTCAGTATCTTCCAAGGATGCGACACGAAGGTTTGCAAGAAAATCCCCCAATTTAAACTATCCTTTGCATAGTAAAATTGTCGTTACTTTTGATTTTCTCAAAAAGAATTCTAACGATTTTGATTAAAATATCACGTGTTTAAGATGTTTACATCACAAATGAAATTTATCTATAATTTTCCTAGAATAGCCTCTGAAGTTCTCTTTATTCTGAGTGACTTTTGTATAACTGGGAGATATACCAAATCTTACTGCACAAGAAGTTAGATTTCGTTAAAACCCACAATTAATGCCAAACACATTTGTCTGTGCAGTGAACCATTTTCGAGATATTCGCTGTTATGGGTTTGAATTTCAAATACATATAACATTATTAACTAGGAAGCCTATTAGATTTTTTCCCACTCGTGGTCATGCAAAAAGTATGGAATTTCAGAGCATCACATAGCGATACGCTCTTTGAAAGTTTGACCATCGCTTTACCTACTCTATCCTAGAATAAAATACGTAAATGTGAATTGAAAGCTTATCTGGATTAACAAGAAACAGAACAATGAGCTTTTGTAAGAATAGCTTGTGGAAGACTGAGTAGAGACAGTCATGCGAATGCAAAGTGTCAGATTTTTACTTTTTTTATTACCTACATAGTGGGTAGAGAAGGTATTACATTCCACCCAAAAATTCGATCCTACCGAGATTTCACTGGAAGTACATGTATGCGGGCCCCTGAATCCAAAAAAATAATTTTTAGAAAAAGGTCCGTGTGTGTGTCTGTGAACAGCATAACTCAAAAACGAAAAATCGAATGAACACCAAACTTGGTATTTAGGTTCAGTACCTTCTAAAGATGCGACACGAAGATTTTCAAGAAAATTTCCATCTTTACATGGAAATTTTTTTGAAACTTATTTTCTAAAAATTGACTGTAACGATTTTGATTAAATTACCACATATTAATAATATTTACATGAAAAATATGATGTTAATCCTGAATTTTCTGGGAATAGCCTTTGAAGCCCTAACGTACTACATAAGAAATGTAGATTTCTTTAAAACACAATTTATTTCAAATAACTTTTTTGTGGCATGAGCCATTTCCGAGGTGTCCGTTATTAATGGTTCGATTTTTTTTAAAGTTCCCATTTATATCCCACCTTTAACTACAATGGTTTTATCGACAGCGTTTCCTTTGGAACATATTACTGCCTAAAGGCAACGGTGTTAACTCGTATTCGCTTGTTGGGTTTTGTAGACTTTGGGTTTTTTTCATTACACCACACACACACACACACACACACACACACACACACACACACACACACACACATTCACACTCTCATTCATACTTCCAGGTTCTGGGGAGGATAGGGAATAATTTTGGCTAGAGAAAAATACCCACCCCCTGCCGGGAATCGAACCCGGAACACCTCGCACAGCAGGCAGGGTTCAACATTTTTTTAAATTCAATTTATATCCCGCCTTTAACTACATTGGTCTTATTGGTGGCCTTTCCTTTGGAACTTATTGCCTATTGCCAATGATGTTAACTCGTGTAACTTTTGTCGTTGGGTTTCTTGCACTTTTGGTTTTTTAATCATTAGATCACACACACATTCACACTCTCATTCATATTTCCAGACTCTGGGGAGGATAGGGATTAATCTTGGCTAGAGAAAAATTCTCACCCCCCCAGCCGGGGATCGAACTCGGGACAGCAGGCAGGGTTCAAATTGTTCATTACTTGGTCATTCTTTAAAGCCCTTTCAACATTCAGCTTTTCTCACGATTTCATGGAAAGAATATGTAATTTTAAGGCAGCGTATAGCGTCCAGTTCTTAAACATTTGACTGTCGCTGTTCCCTTTGTATCTGTAATGAAATGTATAATGTAGCTATTTATGCAAAGGTTTATTTGGATTAAAATGAAGTAGATAGAAAAATAAGCTTTAGTATTGTATACCCACTAACAAGCGATAGAGGGTAGAGAAAGCCATGTGAATGTAACACATCTATGTTTTCTTTTAAGTTGCCTAGTTTTAAAAATGAATGTATTGTGCTATTCACAAGTTTTACATGACAAAATGTTGAACAAATTTTCTTTTAAACGTGTGTGATTTATCTGATTAAAACGTTCAAAATTCTCATATTATATTTCTAATTGCTTTAAACATTAATCACGGAAAGCTTATATGGCAATTATAATTATATACCTTCTGTAAATTAAAAATTGAGTTTTATTTATGGCAGCTCTTTAACTACTATGGTTCTTAGCGACCCATTCTATATTGAGCGTGAAAGACCGGAAATTTTGCTCAGAGGCCTCTATCAGGCTTGAGGTTCTTTTACGTGCCGTAAATCTACGGCATGGGACCACCGGCTTTACTTCCCTTCCAAAGGAAGCCATGCTAAGGATTTTTAAGCCCGAAAAAATCCACTGCCCTTCGCCGGGTATGATCCCGCGACCTCGGGAACCAGAGGCTACCCCTAGACCATGCAGAACGACATTTGGCTTCTATGAGTGTAAATAGATAATTTCGTACAAATTGGGTGAATTAGGGTGCGTGTTGGGTTAAAGAATTGAAAAAACTGAAATGTTAAAATGAAAAACGTTTCGTTTAACTTATTTGATTATTAAGATATGTATTCACCTTAACAATGGATTTTGAGATTATAAATGTTGAGTATTTTTGGGCACAAGTTTTAGATATCAATTTTACTGAGATGTTCGTCAACTTTTATTACTGTATTCCTCTAAGGAGGATTAATGAGTCAGTTTCGAAACTTTAAAGTCATTCTCTGAAGTAGTTTTAAAATTAGTAGGAAAATTTCCAGAAAAGAATAAGAGGAAGAAGAAGTCTTTAGAACGTGGAGAAATGAATAATCGTAAACTATTTATACTATTCCTTAGAGAACCGCACAGCTTTATATAAAGGCTAATCTGTTATAATGGAACTGTAAGCCGACGTTTTCTAGTAATTTTCGATTTAGGATGAATAATTGATAGTGATGTTTATTATGGGTTTCCTATAAGACCCAAAGAATTGAAAGGAAAGAAAGAAAAATATAAAAAATAGCATTTTTAAAATACATAAAAACATGAAGTAAAGAAAGCGAGAGGGACAGACAGGGTTTGTTTATAACACACCTTAGGTCCCACTTAGAATAAGTTGGGCATCTGAACTACGGGAGGTTATAAAGGAAAGCAAAATCAAAAAGAGGAATTATCTCGCTTATTGTTCAAATTAATGAAAAATGTTAAATTGCAAAGGTTCATAAGCATAACGCTTCACAAACGCGCACATACACACGCACACATACAAACTGTTAGATATAGCACCAACACGTGGAGGAACTTTAAGAAACCATTTAGTGATCACTTAGAACACTGCTGGTAAAACTTAGGCTTACTTGTTGAGTGTAGTGATTTAATAATATTCAATAAATGTTAAAAAGGGCGTTGATTCTTTTTCATTTAATAGAAAGATACTTCACCAAGTTAAATCCATTCGTAATTCATTTTCTTTAAATAACAACTCTTAGAATTAGGAGTACTACTTCAGGTCGTCCTCCGTGGTCCAGAGGTACCACGCTAACCTCTAGCTTCCTAGGTCGCGGATTCAAACCCGGCGGAGGGCGATAGATTTTTTTCGGGCGTAAAAATCCTTAGCTTGGTTTCCTTCGGAAGGGAAGTAAAGCCGGTTTTCCCGTGTCGTAGATTTACGGCACGTCAAAGAACCTTAAGCCTGATAAAGAGGCCTCTGAGCAAAATTTGTGGTCTTTCACGCCCAATATAGAACGGAACGCTAAGAACCATAATAGTTAAAGAGTGTACACAAATAAAACTCAATTCAATTTAGTACTACTGCCTATCTTAGTTTGGAGCTAAATCTCATGATTGCATGTTACTTAGGCTAAATGCTCCATCGTGCTTCTACAATACATCTTTATCACTCGTACAAATTTTGCGTCTCAGTCAAGGCCGGCTATCTTCCCCATGGCCGCCTGCCTGCCTGTCTGACTTGGAGTCTGATTTGAGCAAGACATCGGTCGGTTTTACGAACAGACAGTAATTGAGAGAGGTACTAAAATGATATTCTGACGGATTATATTAATCATCGAAGGAAGAAGAGAAATTCATGGGTAAAATAGGGAAGTGAACACATAGAAAGGTTACTGTTTTTGTATAGACCTCTCGTTCTCCAGATCTAGTAGCTTGTTTTAATTGTGGGGTAGCTCAAGTGCAAAGCGGAACATCACGCATGGAAGAAAAGCTCAAGGAAAACACAGGACATGAATCAAAAACACATTCAATTGTCAATCGAAATGTGTTCATCCGGCACAATGCCTGTTCAATTGAGGGAAAATGGGATTTCCAGCTTTCGGTGTATGGGAATATTGTATCATAGTTTCAAGAAGAGAAGTCAGAGTAGAGCGCCGCCAGGTATATAGCATGTCCGGCTACCGAGACACAAAAACCGCGAGAGTAGTAAAAAGGAAATATTCCGGAGGTCCTATATATTATATAGGAATACTTTTAACTGTGCATTATTTTAACTATTCCAAAGTAGCGGGGACAGGAAGTAAACAGTCACTCGGTAACGTTTACTGAACAAATGTGGACAGAAAGTAATTACTCAGTAAATCAAAACTAACGGTGACGGACGACAGTAACGACAGTCACTGCGTATGCGTACACCTACTAGGTGCTACTCCTCAACAAAGGAACTGGATAACTAAGCTAATTACATATTATTGCAGTGCTCCTCAAGTTGGTTGCTACGTCCCTCGTTTACACCATCTGGCGACAGACCTATCAACTAGGAGTCTTGTAGCTTGTGAAGTAAATATTTAGAATTTCTTTTAATTCAGTTTCCGCCTTCCTTCCACTCCAGCAGATTGTTCTGCTCATCAAATCCAAAACAAATAAATGAATGTGAACCAGTTTCACCTGATGTTATTTCTTGTGTGGTTAATAATTGCGCAAATTTAATTTATGTCGCATATTCGTATAATATTTAGTCAATACCTAATTATGAAGACACATTCAGTGGGTAACATTTTTATAAGTTTAGTTGTTCAATATTTATCTTGTGATCATGATACACCGCTATAATATATTCCGATACAGACGACGACATGTTGGCAGGCTGAGGGCAGCTGATGGTGTTAGACGTGCACCTGCCCTTGATAACCACTTTATAGATAGGATGTGGGGGTTGTAGGATGACGATTGTGACTGAGGTGGTGTGGGTAAAAGGAGGCAGCAAGATTTCTCTTCGATTTCCTCCGTTACAGAGAAACACATGCAAGTTACTGCTACCGTTAACAGGTAACTACAAACTAACGCATTGATGGGTTGTTGCTAGGAACCCTTAAAGCAAAGCATCTATCAGAGTTGTAACCATCACACAAAGATAACCGTTTGCCATACTCCTGCTGCTTAATATCTCGTAGAGGATCTTGTTCACAGATATACGAATAAACGTTTCACAAGTTTACAATCTATAGGATAGGTATACATCGGAGGGAGATACCTCGCACACCACGACCTGCACAGATCTATTGTGCTTCCCGCCCCCAGGGGAAAGGATGAAGCAAAGGAACCACACAGGAGGCTACAGGCAGCAGGCAGACGGGCCACAGAAACGGGTGCAAGTCCCTAACAATTCTAGCTTGAAGACCCGACCCACAGCCGGAACTGCCCAGAGTGGGCGATGAACGACCCATACAACCTAGGCAGCCCTCTGGTATTTAAGGGGAGCAGGCAACTGCGCTATCTGTCCGGCATTATCTTACACTGCGAAACTCGAAAGCACACCTGAAACATGAACAGGAAACGTGGTGAAAGGGAAATGGGAAAAAGGAAATCATGAAATCATGGTAGAAGAGAAACTATCCCAGCATTCGCCCACTGACTAGGGTAAACCATGAGAAACTCAAGGCCAGAGTGAGCGGTAGACGGAAATTGATCCCGGACCTCCCGAATTGCAGCCTCATAAGTCACTGCGGAGCCAACTCGCTCTGTAGTTTACAATCTAAAAATTCATTATTATGAAAATCGTATAAAAGAAAAAATTTCCGACAAACTTACCCGAGTCGTCCCTAATTTCTTTGTACTGTTGATAATATATTTGCATGTGTATGTGTGCGTGCTTTTCCCGCCATCTCCAGTAGTTTAATTTGTTTTTCATTCATGTAAATTCTGACTCTGTTGTGGGCTTCCCCAATTCCCATAAGTGATCAGATTAAGATTTGAAGCATGTGGTAGAGAAGTGTGTTGCTTCTATAGCCAGGTTATGTAATTGAGAGCCCATGTGTTTAAGTGCAGGAGGAAAAACACCCGCCAAAATGCGTGGCGGTAATCGTAGACTCGTCCTTGCGCAATTTTCCAGCATATGCCTTAGGCCAGCGATGATAAACGTTTACTGACTAATGTGCCACTTAAAATTGGCTATATTGTGTTCTATTTGATTCGTAATCTTGCCACCTGTTATTTTCCTTCAGAATATCCCCAGGAAAAACTTTTGACCCCAAAATTCAAATTAACTTCAGGGGTATAATTTAGTTAAGTTCTATCGCGGAGGCGGCGCTGTGGCCGAGTTGTTAGACCGCTCGCCTCCCACCAATCGATCCTTCCCTTTCGATCCTGGGGAACCGTATGTAGGATTTGTGGTGGACAAAGCGGCGTCTAAGAAGGTTTTCCCCGCGTTCTCCGATTTCCCCCACCATTCATTCCACCAACTGCTCCATCATCACCTTTGCTTTCATCCATTTCACCGTCATTTCATATCATCTCCTTCCTCGCTCTCGTACCAGACTTCGGGCTGATCACCGATTCCGGTTCTTCTATCCGATCCAAAAGTCTGTCTGCTCCCCGACAGGCGTCTGACCCTAGACATTGACTTGCAAGTCCTGGGAGTATACGTCCTTCAAACGGGTAGTTAAAAAAAGTGAGTTTTATTTGTGGACGCTCAGTAACTGCTGTGGTCTTTAGCGTCCCATTCTACATATATTGGACATGAAAGACCGGTAATTTTGCTCAAAGATTATCAGGCTTGAGGTTCTTTTACGTTCCGTAAATCTACAACACGGGACCACCGGCTTTATTTCCGTTCCGAAGGAAGCCATGCTAAGGAATTTTACGCCCGAAAACATCCATCGCCCTCCGCCGGGTTTGAGCCCGCGACATCGGGGACTAGAGGGTAGCATGGTAATCACTACACCACGGAGGACGACCCAAACGGGGAGGGTAAACCGAGAAAGACGAAGACGTTCTATCACTTGCAAGTACATTGGACTCTCGTTCCAAGATTTTACGAAGCGTGTTTTTGAAGGAAGTACCGATAATTTTTTTAAAAAATAACACATTATTATTTTTCAAATACTTTTTTATCATTCATTACCTTACACCCTACACTACCTCTCCACATAGTCACCGCCGTTATTCAGACACTTGTCGTAACAGGAAACCAGTTTTTGTATGTTTTCGTCAAAGAATTATGGCGCCTGTGATGAAAGCCAAGTCTGCACTTCTAATTTCATAAAATCATCGTCGTTGAAATGTTTTCCACCAAGGAATTTCCTCCGATGAAGAAACAGATGAAAATTGCTAGTTACCAAATCTGGACTGTAGGGAGGGTGGTCGAATTGTTCCCAACGAAATGTTGCAATCAGATCTTGAGTTTGTTTGGTTGTGTGTGGCCAGGCATTGTCGCTCATTATTGTTTCCTGATAAACCTCACACAGTTGGCGACGAATATTTGCTGGCGTAACATTATTCGCATTCAAAAAACGAATCACTGATCTGACATCACAGTCGGCGTGTATATTTTGAAACTCTCTAACAACAGGAAAACACAAAGTGACGATCGCTCAGAGCTTTGTCTGGCTTCCTAATGAATGGAGGAAGTTGTCGCGCATGCTCAAAATCGCGGCTGCAGCGGGTCGTCCTTCGTGGTCTAGGGGTATCATGCTAGCCTCTAGTTCCCGAGGTGGCGGGTTCAATCCCGGTGGAGGGCGATGGATTTTTTTCGGGCGTAAAGATTCTAGCATGGCTTCCTTCGGAAGAGAAGTAAAATCGGTGGTTCCGTGATAAAAGTGATGATTCTATAAACGTTACATTACTCGTGGTAAATTCTTTACTAGATAATCCCAAAGTAAGTAACATTGATTTAGTCACCTGCATGATACAGTAAATAAAACACAACTGTTCACTCATCGTAAATCAGTTTTTGTTATTAATGAACTCACAATTACAGGAACAGGTATACTATAATGGCCACGCAAGTTGCTTTATAGATGTCGAATGATCGTACAAGCTCGGAAAACCTAGAAATATTACCGGTATACCTATATAGAAAGTGCAGCCAAAAGTCATTAATATAAATTGTATATCCCAATGAGCTCAATATTTTTCCTAAAGTAAGTTATTGCCTGTCTCTTATGGTTTACACAAAATTAATTGAGAATGAAGAGCGCTTCACACAGTATTCACAGAAAATTCAGGGCATACCTTCGTTTTATGAGTAATGCAAACATACGGTATTTTGATCAATATCGTTGACACTGTTTTTGAGAAAATGAAAAATAACGAACATTTTCCCACGTAAATGGTAGTTTGAAATGGGGAAATTTTCTTGAATATCTGCGCCTGGTATGTCTAATCGGTATCTCCTCAAATATGAAATTTGGTATTAACCTGACCTTTGGTTTTTGGGTTAGGCTGTTCACGGAGGGACGCGTGCCCGGGCGTTTTTCTAAAAATACTTTTATTAGGTTTATTGGACCTCAAAATGTATACCTATTTCTAGTGCATACTCAATATATAATTTTTGTGTATAATACAGTACGTCATCTATTTACTACAGGTAACTGGTAGAGATAGTAAAAGGTTAATACATTCTTGTGGCGTGCCAGCCAGATCGTGTCCGCGTGCCACCTAGCACCAAGGGTGTCGCAGATTCGCTTTTGGTACCTCTCAGCTTTGCAAATCTCAAATATTTCTGTGGGCAGAGATTACTGTTATAATGGAGTTACTTAATTTTGACAATTTCCTTTAACTCTGAAAGCAATAGTGCCTAAAGCCATTTACTCCAAAATAAACGTCAAGTTTTTAGGGGAAACGAGAAAGAGAAACACAGTTTATAATTCCTTGCAGTGTGTTTCATGGTAGCAGAACTTGCAGCTCCGCTCGCATTATTGAGTTAGATGAGATTCTTCTCTCTCATTCACCAACCCTTTCCTCCCTTTCCCTCTCTCTTTCACTCTTTTCTTCTAAGGATATTAACAACAGTGTTAACAAGAATCACTATCCAATATTTTATAAAGAGTGCTCCAGTCTTAGCACTAACAAAAGCCCTCTGGACCTTAATCCATGCAGTTCATTTCCTAATCATATGTCTCTTAGATTGTGGTTTTAGTCGAGCTCTTATCACTTGAAGAAGAGTAAACAAGAAATACGATAAGTTGATTCAACATATACTTCCAGTATTTTGTCTGGAAGGTTTTAATTAATACATTACATGTAGCCAGAAATAACACAAGCCATAAAGTTCACTTGAAGGGGTAAACAGCATCATACTGCTGGTTCCACTTCTTTCTGGGTCAGGCTTCAGTTCTTCGGTGTATGGTGCTCCTTGCTGAACGAAAAAGACAAGTAACGCGTTAATAATGCAAGGCTCTCAGCTTAGGGTGTATGCTATACATTGCTATTGGGAACCAAATTGAGTTTTACATAACTTTGCTGAGTTTAAAGGAAATTGTAGTAAGGGTGATGGTTCTTTGTTTGACCAGCAATTTATTAGTAATAAGATAAGAAAAAAGTCTTAACTTTAAAATTAACACCGATTGTTGATATAACTTCCTATTATAATTTTTCGTGTTTTCAGCCTAATTCCGAGAAAAATATGCAGATTTAGGATGTTAATAGACGTTGTCTTAAACTTAACTCTGAGGATGAAACCGCTGCAAGGAACTTTTGAACTTGGGAGCTTTAAAGCAGCTTGATTTCACGAACCACTGTAAGACTAAGTTACACGTATATGAAAATATATCACATCGAATTATGCATCCCTACTACAGCGTTTTATTAACACTGAGGTAAGAATTCGGAACAATGTCTTTTCCATATGTATCACAATCTACCACTAATGATTCACATGTCGAAATCGAGGTTTAAACGGAATACTGATGTTAAATACCTCAAGTGTGACAGTTAAGAACAAAGTTGAATGAACTTCATGTTTCACACAGACAACTGTTCTCAGATTTTGTACAACAGCGTTCAGGTTCAACTTCAGTGTTTCATTGGAAATACAATGAATAAGTTCTTAAAAAACTTCTATTTTCTCAACGCTCCTTATAAGCTACAGATGAAGTTATTTGTCCCAGACTTGTATTGCAAACAGATTTATGCTAAATAACCGACAATGGTTAAAAGAGATAATTAAATTCGAACTTGTAAACATTATCTACAGCATTTCATATAATTTGTATATAGAGTCAAAGACAAGCTCTGCGGAGTGAAGTGCGGGTGACGTAACGGATGGAGAAATGACAGTCTTTATTGGCAAGAACATCCACGTCACACCGCTGAGGCATGCATCATATCGTTAATGAAAGTATGTTCAATGCCCAGTGACGTCCAATCTAGTCGAGGGTTTTAAAGTGGTTTCCGGATCTACCCTTCCTGTCATTTCATCGTTTCTGTAATATTGTATTTTACGAGCATATGCAAAGAACCTGATTCGATTCGAATACGCATGTCAGTGACAGTTGTGAAGATCATGCCCGCCTAGACGTCTCTCCCTTTTCGGGGAACGCTTGTGGCCCCGACCTGGGCACGCAGGGGACGACGGGTTAGGGACCTCACCTACATCGAGGCGAATCACTGCTGGTAGCAAATCCCCCATGCAGCATCTACCATTCATCTCCCGTCGGGCCGGCCACTCTCACATTGAGTTTTTCATAGTTTCTCCAGGTCGATAGACGAATGTTGTGGTGGTTCCTTTTTTACCAAGAATTTCATGTCCCCAATTTCCTATTCCTATTATTTCCTTTCATCCACTTCAGGATTATAGGACCAGGCGACGGTGGTTGGTGTGTTGCAACAGGACGGTGGAATTTGTGCTCTGGAAAGATTTCTCCCTGGCGTTTTGTGGAACTGTTGTGACCCCCTTCCTGGTAGCTGTCTCGATTGGCACGGATCCCCTGGATGACTCGGGCTTAGGCAGAGCTATCCGGCGTCAGGATTGGCACCATGTTGGAGTCGTTAGGGATCCCGTCCTTGCTAAGCACATCCTCGTCGGGATCTGGTTGCCCTTCGGGTGTCCCCTTCATCCCTTTCCCAAAGGGGTCACGTTTCCTACTTGCGGTGCTGTGCTCCAGTTACTGGAGACCCCTCCTTCTGCCCACTTCTCACTCCTAACCTACAATTCATCCCTCCCTCCCAGAGGTTATATATCCATAAAATTATATATCCTCCCTCTGTGAATGAGTTGAGGAAATCCTCCTTCCCTTAATCCTCTCTAATCCTCCATATGTTGCACTCCGATCGGTGTCAAGTACATGCAACGCATGTTTGCAGACTGATAGTAAGCAGCTGCGCATTTTTAGCATTAGCATTCTTCTCGTAGTTCTTCTTTGAATCTATAACCAGTAGCTTTGTATTTAACGTTTAGAGAAAATGAAACCGGTGGCATAAAACTGTCCAATCGATTTAGAAATGTAAATACCAAAAGCAAGAAATCTATTAATCGGAAGATCTGAATATATGTTCTGTTATAAGTCCTTAAACTACATTATCACAAAGCTATCAAACAATTATAAGAAGTTTTAGGTTTCCACTTATTTTATTTACAGTTCGGGTCCTTACACTGAACTTAGATTTTACGTATGCGCCACCACATATGTAGTGAATAGCCTTGGCATGCGAGGGAAACCATTTCTTAAACCTTGGAATTTTCCGTACTTATGTTGCTTGAATTTCTTCTTATTGGAATAACGTTTAGTCATATTTTATGTGCTTTCGAAGTAAACACAAACATGAAGATAAAGACAAGAAGTGAAGCCTTGAGATTTCTCTGAAGGACAAATTTGGGTTGGTTGAATCTTTTTGTCAACGTCAACCGAAATGCGGCTAAACATTGCCTTCTTTCTTCGGTAATGAATATTTTTGTGGAGCAATAACGTACAATATCCTTATAAACCGCGGAGTAGTGGGTTACAGCGTGGTGTTGCGGTTCCCAGCCACAGAGTGCTCGTGTGTTCAAGTCCACCCATAAGAGTGTAGATTTTACAGGCCATGTATAGGACAAGTGTCCACTCAGCATCGTGATACATTTGAGAAGCTACGATCTGTGGGTCACGGAAACCAACATTCCGGCTGGTTGATCATCTACCTCTGTTATGCGCATGTGGACGTGAGGTCGGCAGATCGGTTTTAAGGCCTAGAATCACAAGGGCTGTCGTGCAACAGATTATTATTAACTTTATAAAGCCAAAGAATTTATGAATACATTGCCAAATCACTTTAAGCTCAGATCTCAGTACGGGCAAGTTCAAGTGTAAATATTAATGGTAAACAAGGAATCCATACCTGGTGATCAAACGTAAAGTTAATCAATATTCCATGAAGTAAGTTTTAGTATCTTACTTGCTTTGGAGGAGCGCACCTCCATAGCGTAATGGGTTGCGTGTCTCCCCAATAATCCGAAAGAGCACAGTTCGAATCTCGGATATGGTAATTTGCCTTTTTTGGTTTATCTCTTAGCTTTTTCGATCCCGCCTCATTTAAACCCTTATCATTTTATTTTTATTAATACCTATACGTTATGAGGCAGAGGCGACCACCAGAATACACAGTTGTGCACATTGAATTTGCTCGCCTACAGAGCGCTCTTCTTGAGACAGAATATATTGTGGCGTGTATGCGTGTGTATTGTTACGCCAGACACATTATTGTGTCGTTGGCGACAGTATTCTTGGGGTAATTCTTTCGGCTTTGGGTTGGGTTTGAAGTTCGTCTGGCGTGGCAACTCGCCACCTTTTGGCTGGCGATCCTAGCCAGAGGTGGAGAGAGTGGGGGAAGTAACCGTTACTTCTTTGTGTGTTGAGCGTCACTTTTGGTCGAGTGTTGAGTCTAAAAGGTTGTATGTGAAGTTGTGTGAATATAACCTCGTGTGTGTAACATCTTCCCTCAATTTCTTCCTATATCTTTTGTGTGTGATGTAGGGGCACCGTGCTTATACTGAATAAACCACAGGTAATGTGATTAATGTGAAATTCTGTGTATTTTGTTATAACTATCCCACGCCTGCTGGAAGTGTTGTTTAAAATTCTGGCCCTCTTGCTGCCTCTGCAGCTATGCTTCTCAATGTGCATGCTGGGGTGACTAAAATTTAATATCTAGCTGTAAACCTTTTGGCCTCACCCCAGTATGTAACATTTTTTGTGCAGGCGCCGTGTTTGGTATATAACACTTTTGTTGCGGTCGCCGGGTTTATGATACTTTGTTGCAAACGCTGTCACATTGCTGTGAAAAATTTTCGTGTACTTGTAGCGTGTGAGTGTTATGTGTTAATCGTTTGTGCACGTGGTGGTTGCATTTATAATTTGAGGTAAGTTGTGTATATGTGAGTGCGTGAGAGGTATCTTTTTGTGTCTGGATTTGTGCTGTGAGTTTTTTATTTAGGATTGCAGCGATGTGATTGGATTTTATAAGGGGTTGCGTACCATGTGCAGGCAGCACATTTCGGTTCAGTAACGTGACCGTTACACCGGAAATTCCAAATTATTCCAGAGGTCGCCATGGTGATTGATTGGGACAGACTATGCATGCTATAAGTTTCTTCCATCTTTTCTTCGGCGTGTGTGGTTATGTGGTGGGAAAATTTACCGAAGAAAGCCGTATATCTGCACCATTCCCAAACAGTACTGCCTCCATCATAAACTGTGTTCGTGCAGAAGAGGATTTACGAGCTGGGGGGGGGTCCTGTGGAATTGCTTCATTGTTAATACAGGATCATTATCCCTGTTGAGATTCATCAGGGCTTTTTGTAATGTTTGTATATTCAACAACTTTGTATGTTTATATATATTTTTTTATTTTCTTTCTCTTTTCGGCGGGAACGCATCATTATTGTAAGCGAGGGAAGATGTGGCGTGTATGTGTATGTATTGTCACGCCAGACACATTATTGGGTCGTGTGCGACAGTATTGTTGGGGTAATTCTTTCGGCTTTGGGTTTGAAGTTCGTCTGGCGTGGCGACTCGCCACCTTTTGGCTGGTGATCCTAGCCAGAGGTGGAGAGAGTGAGGGAAGTGAGCGTTACTTCTTTGTGTGTTGAGTCTGAAAGGTTGTTTGTGAAGTTGTGTGAATGTAACGTCATGTGTGTAGCATCTCCCCTCAATTTCTTCCTCTATCTTTTGTGTGTGATGTAGGGGCACCGTGCTTATACTGTATTTATAAGTATATTGTATACATAATTATCGGGCTCATGTTCCTGCTTCAGATTTGACGATTCAACCCCCGCGAGGAGAGTAAAAATACTGACCGTGCAGCTGCAATCGCACAAATATTTGACTCCTTCATACTGTGGCGTGTATATGTGTGTATTGTCACGCCAAACACATTACTGTGTCGTTGGCGACAGTATTGCTGGGGTAAATCTTTCGGCTTTGGGTTTGAAGTTCGTCTGCCGTGACCACTCGCCACCTTCTGGATGGTGATCCTAGCCAGAGGTGGAGAGCGTGGGGAAAGTGAGCGTTACTTCTTTGTGTGTTGTGTGTTGAGTGTCACTTTTGTTCGAGAGTTGAGTCTGAAAGATTGTATGTGAAGTTGTGTGAATGTAACCTCGCGTGTGTAGCATCTCTCCTCAATTTCTTCCTTTATCTTTTGTGTGTGATGTAGGGGCACGGTGCTTATACTGAAGAAACCACAGGTAATGTGATTAACGTGAAATTCTGTGTATTTTGTTATAATATCCCACGCCTGCTCTGGAATGTGTTGTTTGAGATTCTGGTCCTCTTGCTGCCTCTGCAACTATGCTTCTCAATGTGCATGCTGGGGTAACTAAAATTTAATATCTAGCTGTAAACCTTTTGGCCTCACCCCAGTATGTAACAATATGCCGAAGCAAAGGGGAGAAAATCATAGAACAACAGTGGTGTTGCGCTATACCTCCGATAGCTGAATCGGTATCGTAATCAATACAAGTTAGTTTTAAGGGAAGGAATATAAGACATTGTTTTTCAGTTTACCGGAATTAGCATATTCAGGCATTGCGCTTTTAAGCAGTAGGGAACATGAAAACTGTAATCATAATTCCAAAAAATGCAAGAAAAAGGAATAGGTACTTTGAATAATATGAATAACAATAATAATCGGATATTATTAACAGCAAGTTTGATAGTTTTATTGGCACTGTATCAAACAAACTTGCTCATCTCCATTTTTTCGTTTTAATTCTTAAGATATAAAACTAATGGTTGTCTCTTAAACAGCTTACTCAAACATTTTATAAGATCGTAGAAAACTGATAACTAAACCGTAAAAATAATAAACTGCAATTCATGATGATTTTTGTTAGATTAATAAGCCAAAATCTTTTTCTTTATTTCAACACAAATTTTTGTACTAATCACAATGAACCTGAATATTTCCTGATAAATCGTATTGAGATAAATTCTCACACGTTAGTATGATGATGGTAATGCTTTCTTACCATTTTTATAACGCAACATAATTTTTAAAATTTATTCTTTTTCACAACCACCTTGAAGATACCTTCTTTCCCCATGCCTGTCAGTCAACCTACCCCTGCACAGCAGTGAAGGAGCTGTATCTGCGCTACTGCACATCACTGCGTGGCTCTAATACCTTATGCACGAACTTAAGCTATATGCTAGTGTTGACAATGCCTGTTGAAAGGGATTTAAGCCATGTGTGATGATGATGGTTGGAAACACAAAAGCACTAAAAGAAGTCTTTCAAGGCTTTCTCTCAGTTTAGTACTTCATTTTATTCTGGCAAAATACATACCGTAGTTTTACTTTCTCTACTATGTACAGGTAGAGGAAGTATTGCATTCCATCCAAATATTCGATGTCGAGATTTGAATGGAAATACATGTTTTGAGGCCCCTGAGCAAAAATACATTTTTAGAAAAAGGTGTGAACAGCGTACCTCAAAACGAAATGCTGTCACATTCAATTGTTTCTCGCAATGTCATGAAAAGCGTATGGAACTTTAAGGCCAGCATATTGCGATCCGCTTTTAAACATTTTACTATCACTTCGATTTCCTGTATTCCCTTGCACCTACAATGAAGTGTGCAAACGTTCATCTCGATTAACATGAAGCAGACAGAAAAAAAATCTTATGTGTTACATTCATATGGCTTTCTTTCACACTATCGTTTATTTTTATATGACTTCTACGAACTATTCTTGCGAAAGCTTTTTTTTCAATCTAATTCATGTTAATTCGAGATAAACCATGCAGAAGTAGTTTCATTGCACATTTCGTTGTAGGCACAAGGGGGATAGAGGAAACAAATCGATAGTCAAATGTTTAAAGGCGGGTCGCTAGCTTATGCTGACCTTAAAATTCCATACTCTTTCCATGACATCGTGGCAGCGAAAGCAATTCGAAGAAATGCCAAAGTGTTGAAAAATTCAAACCAAAATAAGGATGTCTCGGAAAAAGCTGATGCCACAAAAGATGTTATTTAAAATAAGTTGTGTTTTAAACAGATCTACATTTTCTTTGTGTATTAGGCTTTTGCGTATTTCTTATGGTTTACCAGTTATACAAAATTTTGCACATTGGGTTATATGTGAAAATGTGATGATTTGAACATTTTAATCATTGAAACCTTGCATATTGTTTTTAGAATATCATTCATTACAATCCAGTATTAAATGTTGTTTGAAATTAGAATTTTATTTGAAAAATACTAACGTGGATATGTAACACTTTTAAATTTCTAAAACCAATTATGTATTAAACTATAAAAACCATAAACCCCAAACTATGTTTGGTATCAAGAAAAAAAGTTTAGATCGCTTCATCCACCTTCAAAGAATGTGTACTAGAAATTTGAAAGAAGCTGAAGAAACACTGCATCACGAGGGATATTTGAAAATGGCAAAAATGAAAGAGAACAAGATAACGGGAATATCAATTTTACAACTTCAGTCGCTATTTGCACACACCTGCGCACGTCCACTTAAACCTTACGCTTGGGCATTTAAATGACCAGAAGGGCAAAATTACAGTTGCATCCTGATCTTAAAATGTTCCAGAATTTCTTCTACGAAAATATTCAAGTTGTTATTTTTTTGTCAAAATTTTGTCGAAAATTCAATATCGAGTGAGCCCTTAATACAGCGACACCTTAGATTATAGCTGGCCGCAAGACACAAAGTTGGAGGAAGAAGTAGGCGAATGACAGTGACGTAAAATGCCGCTGATATAAGCCGCAAGAATAGCTAGACCTGAATTTAAAACTATACCCTTGTAAACCAGTGTTAACTATGACAAGGAAGCCAACCAATCAAGATTAGGTTGGCATATACC
Source organism: Deroplatys truncata (assembly GCA_030765065.1). NCBI lineage: Eukaryota > Metazoa > Arthropoda > Insecta > Mantodea > Mantidae > Deroplatys > Deroplatys truncata. The sequence continues at coordinate 471,088,788 of CM060990.1, forward strand.
TATGTATCCTATATCTGTAATTTTATAACTGAATATGTCATTTCTCCATCAAAATAGACACTCATGGGTTTGTATTTTGGTTACAGAAGTAGAAGGACAAAATTATCATGTGAACATACTATAAAAATGAATATTATTCTTTAAATTGTGCATAATGTCACATCATCATGAGAAGTTTTCTACCATTCTGAATACTCATTTTAATTCACGTGCTTACGCAGCTATTCTACAAGAAATTGTCTGTGTATGTACACAAGATCTCATTGGTATACGCACATTTTATTACTATTATTTTATAACATTCATTTTGAACCTACAGTTTAGGATATTTTATAGAAAAATGAATACTTAAGAGTTTTTATGGTAATATTTTGTTCTGGGGTTAGAAACGAGATATAAATGTTAAAAATCAATATCGAAAATAGCAGTGATAAAGATACGAGATTTTATAGCCGTTAATTCATTATTTATTTTCCTCACTGTATCAATGCTGGCCAGCATTAGTCTAATGAGGTTTTTATACGTAAGCCAATACTGTGATGTATAATTTTTGTCCAAGTGAAAATTTCAATTGCTTTAAATTTGGTTTTGTCGTTAATCGCTTCAAACTGGAAAAATTTCAATATTTTAAATTAAAAATACTACTCTCTGAATGCAAAAGCATGAGAGAAGAAGAAAGTTACGATGGCTCTAATGATAAAAAGAATATTAATAAATTGCTATTTTCGGATTTCTATAGGAGAAAAACTTATCTGAAGTATGAAAAAGTTTCTATTACTGCAAAATCTATCAATATTCGAATCTTTGGCAAGGAATACATTTTCCCCATTTTCTCCTTTCCTCTCTATCCTCCAGGTTGATGCATTCTAAGTAACGTTAGATGTCACCTTCCGTTGTATTAAACATAGCAGTAGTTGGCAACGTAGCTTGAAAAGAAGGAGGAATCAGGCATTGATTTGTAAAACGCGGCTTAGTACTTGCAGAATATAAATTTGGAGGTATGTAAATAAACAGAGGAAAAAATTAACCAAATATGGCGCATTTTGGTATGAACTGTAGTACCAGATTGTTTCGATCTTTTACTATTTACACTATGCCCCACCAAAAAGGGAATTACTTTCCAGGAATAATTGGCTTTGGGACTTATTTTATTCATGACTACTACAAGTAGGGAAAAATAACAATAAGTCCAGTTATGTGCTTCCAAAATAACTGTTTTCCAACTTTGCACTAAAGCGATCGTTCGAATAGACACTTTAATAACCGTTTCCAAAAGTATCGCCCTGATCGTAGAGAGTGCGTTATAGTACAACAGCTACAAGTAGATGTGTATATAATGGATACCTTGGAACTGTCTCTGCTTCCAAGCTCCAAAAAAGGGTAAGTTATTTAGAAATAATCTGGTCAATCAGATTTAATTATGCTACTGAGCTGTTGCGAAAGATCTGAAATGCCCTTTTGGACGATATAATCATTAGTGTCGTAGAAACTCATAAATGACGGTTACTACGATGACGATGATGGGCATGAACGCCTTTAACACGAGTTAGTGAGCAACCATTACAATAAATATCTATTTAGATGCAACAAAGCAAATGTATTGTTCTTTACAGTACATTACGAATTCGCGCATACATAGCTGAATGTTGGTTGGTAGAGAGAGAAGAAAGGAAAGGAAAGGAACAATCTTATCGCTTGGCAATAGATATATTCGTAACAGAACGAATAATTACGACTGAGGCGAAATAACCCGAGTCAGTCGAGCAACAGTGGATCAATAGTATCTGCTGATAGGATTATATGTAAATAGGAGGTCCTCGTGAACGTACTTTACTGTTATTTTGCAACAATTATTTGGAACCTATAGATTTTTTAAACTAGAACGGTCGGAGTTATAACTTAAAAATAAATATTTTCCTCCTCTGGTACTTAGACAACTTTCGATTTACATTCTGATGGTGAAGCGAATACTTTTTCGGTAGCTATATGAGTAGTGTGTCGTTATCGCGCATGTTTGAAGTCAGGTGGCAGTTATTACACGCCATCATCTCCGTTCGGATTTCGGTATAAGACCGGAAACACTCCGCTGATCGAGCCATCTTTTATGAAGTCTTCCGAAATCTGTACAGCTTCTAGGATTATAATTAATTTTTTGTTTATATAAGAAATTTGAATCATATTTGAAAAATTCATTGCGACGACCGGTGCTCGAACTACGGATCTTCGACTTTCCTTGTCGACGCTCTTACCGTTGAGCTACTATGGCTGTGATGAAATTCCCCGTTTCAAATCCCGGCTGTGTAATTGAATTCTTCAACTTAGTAGCTGCACACGGTATTATAAAGGAATAATTATTAAAACACAAATTGGCCTTAATATTGGTTAATTATAAATTCCGAAAATTAAACATTTGAGTCGTAATATCTCGAGCATTTGAAGGTTTATGAGGATGCTTTAATCGGGTGAGAAGGTTTAGCATGTGTAAGGGCATCTCGCCATGGCAGGTCAGCGGTAAAAACATGGCGACCGGGGAGCTGAAGATTCATGGTTCTAGTCTCATATAACGTGGAAGTGAATCTAGTATCTGCTTCAATTTTTCAATTTTGCGTTTACACATGGCTAGTTTGAAAGAACAATCAGCAAAACATTTTTATAGATAAACTAGTTTCCTCGTATTTCTCAAATGGTATTTCCCTTTAGTTTTGTACTCTTCTGTTTTATTCGTAGCTCACAAAAGACGTAATAAGATGTAAGATAGTTTCTTATATTATGATGTTTCAAAATTCAACTTTTGATATATCTTAGTACTAGTTTCATTTCGAAACACTCTAATTAGAATATGTGTTTATCACTCGGACTTATGAACCATCAAGTAAAACTATAACTGCCATTATTTTATGAAGTTAGTAGTTGTGATTGTTTGAGAAATTACGCCATATAATGATTGGAATTGCTTTAATTTTTGAACAACGGCTTTATCGTATTGGCAAGCATAAGTGTTAAATTCTAAATATGCTGTTGATTCCAAAGCCCCTACTCGTTTATGGTCTTGGACCTTCGGAGTACTCCACCAAGCGATGACTGGATGCATTTTATTATCTTGGGGCACCACATGAGGGCAGTATCTGTTACCCGAGTCCCTTGTAGTCGTGGTCGCTTGAGCGTATAGCTTCGGCGCTCCGCCAAGCTGAGGATCGCAGGTTGGAGTCCCTCTATGGGCATGGGTGTTTGTATCTGTGTGTTGCATGTACGACAGTAAGTGCGGTAATAAGCGGTAAACAGTAAAACAGAGAAAACACTGTATTAATAAAGCGGAAAGAACAGGGGAACATTTTAAGAAAGAAAGAAAGAAAGAAAGAAAGAAAGAAAGATGATAGGTTGAGACCTACAGCTCCTACCTCGTTGGGCTATGGAAATACTTCTCAACCGCTAGTCAGAGGTGAAGGTCCAGAATCACGGGATTGGGCGACTTTATAAATCTCCATACTACATCCGGAATCGAATTATGGACCCGCGGGAGAAACCAACCACTGAAATCCTAAATATTTAAAAGCATTAAACTCTTATATGAAATGGTTTATATCAAGCAGTTTTTTCTTATTAGATATTTTGCTTTAAATCCCTGTGCCTTGGCCTTTTTAATAGAAATCACTAAGCCTTGTAGCCTTCCACTTTACTGCGATTTGTATGGTACTTTCTGTAAAACACTTGTGTTACTTCATCATCAGCACATAGCAATGTAAGTATGTGTTAATTAATACACATACACAAGCAGTTTCCCTACTTACACCTAATTTCCATTCTCTTAACAGGTGGTCAAAATATATTGTGATTTTGTCCAGCATTTAACTGTCTCTTCACAAATGTTCTCACTGTCATGTCGTTAATGTAATCTACTTCAACTTTTCTCTGTTACTTCAGTTCTCACTGTCACTTCATTTCTTCTTCGTGACGTAACGGCGTAATGAAATATGCACGGCGTAACCTCTTTTTCCGGACGGTTCACCTACTGAAAGGTCGAACACAATACTTCTCGGATATCTCGCGGAAGTAGCACTCACTGCACATCACGGCAGTCCTAGGAGAGCAGCACTTTTCGTCGCACTAGAAATGCACTCGCTAACTCCTTCACTAACTGACTGACTTGACTCACTTGCGAGAGCGCTCTCTTATATAACCGTTGGAAATTTACACACAGTTCTAGAACGTTCGAGAAGGAGAAACACCCAGGACATTCTGGTTGTCTGACGATAGCGCTTCCGGTGTTTACGCTGGGGAGCACTACTTATCTTTGTTTATCTGCAACTGCCCGGCTCCGACCCCCCGATAACCTTGGCCCATAGCCGCTGCGTCACACAATGTAAAAAGGCTCGTCTTAAACTTATACTTATTTAAATATCTGGGTTATTCTGATTTCTTATAACGGTAAGCTATAATCTCTTATACAGGCTTTTGGAATCCAGCCTTTTCCCAAAATGCTGATTCGTATTCCAAAACTCCGACTAATTGTTCTGCGACGCTGGCTGTATACGGGCCAGGATTGAAAGTTAAACCAGATTTGAAAAATGCAGTGCCGCGGGGAAATATGAACCCTGGACCTGCGTGTGTCTCGTCAGGGGTTCAGCGGTAGAGCAAATAAATAAAATGCCAAAAATCCGGGATTTGAATGCGGTTTCGAATTCTAGCTTTGTGAGTTAATTTCCTTATAGGTATACGTATTAATTTTGCATTATTAGCTTCCCAGCATGCATTACCTTAATTGTTCTATTGCACAAGTTATACAAGTAAGAAACAAACTTCTTTCAGGCTTACAAGCATCTTTCATATTTGTAAAAGTGTTAAATATCCTAATAGTATCGAAAATGAACCCATAACAACTTTAAGCGGGTATATAGAGGTAGGTATATTTTGTAAAGCCTGAGTTATTGTGTTTAATGGATTTTATTTTAAAAGTTATTTGAGTTACGAATTTTAAGTGAATTTTGATTTTCATATTCACATCTCCTTAAAAGTGGAAAGCATATGTTATCTTCTACATTCCCTCACCACACCCTGAAGATGCAACAACTCTATCCCTCTTAATATACCTGTATTTACCTAATTTCGTTCTGGAACAGAGTACAACCCACCATTAATTTGCTTTATCGTCCATCGTAGAACATTTTAGGTAATATTCTAGACATAAACCAGCAGTTAAATTCGTTGTATTTTAATAGACAAGCGTCGTTGCTTGCACCTTAATGTTTTAGAGCATATATTTTAAAGTTGAATTCTTTAGTGTGTGTGTGTGTGTGTGTGTGTGTGTGTGTGTGTGTGTGTGTGCGCGCGCGCGCGCGCACGTGCCTGCGCATGCCTGCGCACATGGCTAAGCGAAATTTCGAAAATAACAAACTTAGTATTTAAACACGACATCTTTGAAGGATGAAGATTTTTACGAAATTTACTTTACCCTCCGGCACCGTAGCCGAGTGGTTAGACCGCTCGCCTCCCACCGAGGCGGCCCGGGTTCAATCCCAGGGACCTGCATTTGGGATTTGTGGTGGACGAAGCGGCGTTTGGGCGAGTTTTCTCCGGATTCTCCGGTTTTCCCCGCCATTCATTCCACCAACTGCTCAATCATCACCTTTCCTTTCATCCATTTCACCAAGATTTCGTTTCATCTACTTCCTTCGTCCCATACCAGGCATCGGGCTGATCACCCATCCTGGATGCTCTGTCTGATCCATGAGTGTCTGCTCCTCGACGGGCCTCTGACCCCAGGCACCCGCTTGTAAGTCCTGGGGGTGTAAGTCCTACATGAGAGGAGGGTAAACAGATAATGAATGAATACTTTACCCTCAATCGATCACAATAATCTTTGTTATTTTTTATTTTCTCAAAAACGTCTGTAACGATTTGACTAAAATATCGTATATTCGAGATATTGGCATGTAGAATAAAATGTATATCTTGAATTTTCTGCGAATAGCCTATAATTCCTGTTGATTCAGACTGCATGTTGTATAATTGCGAGTAACTGGGAAACAGTAAGAGATAAACAAACATTTACTGCAGGAGAAACGCAGATCTTCTTATGATATACAATTTGTGGCAAATAAAAGATTTTTGTAGCATTAACGATTTTCAATATACCTACTTTCTGCTTTAATTAAACAAACATACATATTTTATAGTGCGAGTGATCATTCGTTTCCTTCTTGTGAGGTCTTGCAAACATTTTTTAAAATCAAAGCTAGCGCATGACAATCCCCTTTTTAGAGCTCTTTCACCTGCTTATAAACATTTCATTGTCGTCCTAGCCTCTTGTATACCGCTATGTAGTGAACTATTTCCGCCAATATTTATCAGGTTCAACAGGAATTAGATAAACAAGGTTTTTATAAATAATTTTATAGAATAGTCATTAAAGTAAACAATAGTAAGTAGAGTAAATCGTGTGATTTTTATATATAAGACTTTTCTGATATAGTGGTGGAAACTGTTTAACAAATCCCCGAATGTTATTCTAAGAAGTACACACCTTTTTTAGGAACTATAGTGTTTAGTAACAAATACGCTAAGGGAGCGCACAAATATAGTTTGGTTTATGAGTTTGAAGGTACACTTCTTGCATTCTTATCGTGCCTACTTCCCGGAAAATGCCACGGTGGCATCAGTGAGGAGAAGGATTAAAGGTTTCACCAAGATGTAAAATAAAATGAACTTACCTATCAAGGTAGTTGTAATGATCACGTTCTCGCATCTGCAGGAAGAGAAGCTTTGAGGTAGGGATGGTCTAAAGGTAGTGTAACCGTTGCTTAGTAAGGTTATATTATAATAACAATGACAGTAGTAACGGCTTCAGGAAGTAGCTAGTTACCCCTTAATAGATACAAAAGTAACGGCGACAGTAAAGGCATTCGTTGCATATGTCTAGATCTGCTAGTAGCTACTGGTTATTGCAGGACTCATTAACCAATCGACGTGATTATACTGCTCCTCAGGATAATGTGGCACTGCATTTCTATTACACCAGGGGCGACCAAACCCCAGGCCCGCGGGCCAAGCAGTGACCTGTCAAAATATGTTCCTTCGGAAGGGAAGTAAAACCGGTGGTCCCGTGTCGTAGATTTATGGCACTAAAACGACCTCTAGCCTGATAAAGAGGCCTCTGAGCAACATTTCCGGACTTCCACGCCCAATATAGAATGGGACGCTAAGAACCATAGTAGTTAAAAAGCGTCCACAAATAAAAACTCTTTTTGCATAGCTCAAGATCCGATGTGAACCTACTTATCATTGCAGATTTTTCCTCTATCGAATCTGAAAGGAGTAGCATACCTTTATTCATAAATACATTTTGAATTTCAGAGTCTGGGATTAATAAATACACCCCATCCTTGAAAATGGAAATCCAAATCCAAAACCACTCAGGACTTTGTGCTAAATTTAAAGAACATTGTGGACTATCCAAGTCTCCTATTTGACGGAATTTCGGAAATATGTCCCTTCAGGGCGGTTTCCTGAAATTCACGATCTTGCTCTAAGGCTCGTGTACGGATTTGATCCCACATACATTTATGAGCAAACATTTTCTGTCATGAAAGTTATTAAGAATAAATTACGCTCAGCTTTTATAGATGTAGGTCTTGCTAATATGCTTGTTCTGTACACATAAAACATTACACTTAATATTGAAAAAATGCTGAATTAAAAGCAAGTTCAAAAGGCACATTAACATAGCGGGTCTTCAAAACTCATTCGAATATTCATATTAAATACTGTAATTAGAGTATTTCGATTATAATTCACTGGTTTCCTTTTATGGTCATTATAAACACGAGTAAAATTATATGATCTTCAAAATTAAAGTGAATAATAAGAATAACTGAATGACTTTCAAAACGTTATGGTTTATATATTGGCCTACAGCTACACTTTACCTAAATACTTTACTATTACTTCTATAATACTTTAATTCGGATTCAAAATATTATTAATATAAATTTAGTTAGATGGCCCTTCAAAAACCTAATAATTTAGTGGTCCAAGCTCGAAATAGGTTGGCCACTGTTGTTTATACAATATAGCAATAGGTATATCAGCCAGATTCCTTACAGAATATAATGCACACATTTAGAATTAGTTATAGCTCATATTTAATCTCCCTTAAAATTCAAATTGAGTTTTTATATTAAGTGCGCAACACTTTTAATATAAAACTTATCGTCACGATAATGAAGTATTCCTTCTAACAGAGATAAAGCAACCGTTACTACCGTTGAAAGGTATCTTCAAACTAAAAGGATAATGTTTACTTGCAAAGTAGTTGCACGGTTATAACCGTCGAACGAAAATAATGGTACGCTACTTTTAGGAATTCCAAAAGGAGCGTTGACAGCAGGGACCTTATTTTGATGACCTAAACGTGTTTGAAAAATGACCTATAGTGTTGCACTAATGTTTAAAACATGATATAATTACAAAAAGCCTAAAACCAATATTTATTGAAGTTATTAAAATTAATGCACAAAAAAGCATAAGTTAAATTATACATGGGTATAACTGCTATACAAGCAGAATAATTAGGTGTAGATAAGGAAAATGATGAATCGATTTAGAAGTTTATTAAATAATAGGTATATTTGTTCCATATGTTTGTTTACAGAATCTGAAAAGAAAATTTAGGAAATTGCTTTTGAAGTAAGTCTCACAAAAGTGTAGCATTAACTCTTTTGAGATCTCAAATTATACAAATGTCATTGTGAATGAAGAGAACTTCACAGCCTATAACACGACACAAGGACAAGGATGTACGCACTCATTAACGCAAAAAAGGAAAAACTGACCTGTCTCATTTCTAGCTCGGGACATGAATTACTAAAATGACACCTGCTCCCTTGAAAAAGCCGCCCACAAGCAACCTTTTCCAAACTAATCATTAAGTAGAATAGGTTTTCCCCCAGTATGTGAGTAAAGGATACCAGCTGAGTAGTGAAATGTCTGATATTTGAAAAGTTATCCTTATGTCAGTAATATAAAACTTTTTACATACTCAATGTACAAATGCAAGTAAATGACTAAATAAAGACTCAAAGGACAAGAAAACGACAAAATAATGACGTAAAATAAAAAAAAATGCCCTAAACTAGAGAATTGCACAAATGACCAAAAATGATGTAATAAATATGAATTTTTATAATTTGAGACCCATGATAAGGATTTATGTACACGTTAGCAATGCATATGCTTCAACAATTAAAAGAGGATATTTCATCAGAATCCGAGCCCTGATTTTCAGGAATAACATAAATAACGGAAGGTTATAAATGGTTTATTGCCCCAAAAAAGTGGTATGCTTCCACTTTAGCTGTATGCTTTCGCATATTTTCAAAATAAATTTATGTACTCCCTACGTGACAGAGAGAAGTTAAATAACGGCACCAAGTTTGAGATTCACATAATTTAAAATGTTCAATGACCTACATTTTGCAGGCCTGTGTTAGTATCTCAGATAGTGTTAAGATATAATTCCGAATGTACTGCAACATTGTCGGTAAGTGAGCGCTCCCAGATTCCTTTCAAGTCCAAGATAAATTACATTCTTCTGCAATCTACACACACGGCACACTTAGGACGCCAGGCGAATAAAACTGCTTCAGATGCAGACGAAAGCTGAGAATGAACGTGGAAAATAAATTGTGTGTAAAATATTCATTTTGTATGTATTTTGTTCACAAAGAATACTAATTTGGTGTAAAGCGTTGAAATCGCATTGTGAATTCGGAACTTGAATGGAATAGTACAGGAAGCTGATATAGAGTGTTTATTTAAAATGTTCGCATCAATACAAAACTCGTTTTGAAACGATTTTAATTATGCAATGTGCAAGCAATAATTACGCTGGTGTAGGTATGTCCATACAGAGTGTCACTGCTGTTGCTAACTAAACCGCAGTCTGAATCTCAGTGGGTAATTTTGCCACTATAAGTTTGTTTTATACTTTATATTTATTTACAGATTCTGAGTTTTCGTTTTTAATACATATAGGAAACCGACGGCACGTTAATCGGATTAAAATGAATTACAATGCAACTTGCTAGGCATTTTGCCCCGCTCTTTTTCATATTTTAGGAATCTTTCTAAGAAGAATAAACAGATAATAGTTATTACAAATGTATAAATTATGCCAGATATGTACTACGCACAATTAGACTTCGATTAATAAAAACGACCACAATGAGTTTAGTTGACAGAAAACTACAAACATTATTTATATTTTGCTTCTATTTTTATAAAATGCAAAGATAAAGCTAAGGTTTAATATTTTATACTTCAAAAATTGAAAGAAATTTAGTGTTTTTGCGGAATTATCCTTATGTCAAAATAATTCTCCGTAAGGGATGAACGGAAATAATCCATTTCTCAACAGAATATGTTTGTTTTGACTAGAATACCACTTCAAACTATATTTAAGTTTTAGAGCTCACACCTGATCTGCTTTAGTATTAGATATTTTTATTTTGTTCTACCCTAACACATGTCTCTGTACACATTACGGATCTCATCTCATCGAGTTAAACATTTAACTCTATCGGTTGCTATTGAATTAAACAGGCCTAAACAATTTCAATACTGAGCTCAATGTACCGTTTATCTTATTTCATTTTATACTAAAACACATAATTATGATTGCTGTGTTGATAACTGTAAATGTTTTATTACAAATGAATCCTCTTAAACTAACTATTTAGGAATCATAATGGACCAGTACTCACAATGGAACAAGCATATAAAACATAAATACAACAGGGTTAGCCAAATACTCGACTTACATTGCGGACACATTTGCATTCTGAAGTTTTGCGTTAAATCTGTTCTTTATTGCGGTATTATAGGATCGGGAAGTTCCTTTACCGCTACCTTCATGCCTTTAATATTACTATAGGGAAAATGAAATATGCCTGAAAAAAACTTATTGACTCTTCAGCAAAACTTCTGTTCTCTGAATTCAGCGTACTCAAGATTATTATAACGCTCTAAATTGTATTCATAAAAGTGGGAATAAGTTCCCATTGTGTCGCCATAAATAGGAATCGAAACGATCAGATTCTAAATGTTTAACGACTGCAACCTTCAACCACTTTACCAATCTTGGTCTAAGGCTATACAGTCTAGCGTTAAAAGTATCCAGATTTTCAGCACTACAGCATTTTTTAAATAAAAAAGCGCAATTAAAAAGGATACCAGTAAAAATTTTTCAATAACAAGACTTATTTTTATACTTGAAATCGTTTTGTCACATCCGCAAAAGCGAGCGAGTAAGTACGTGTTCAGTTTTGGGAATAAAGTTTTGTGACACTTTAGGGTACTTCAATTTCATTACCTTTACTTTTTTTCTGATCGTTTGCGCGGCATTTGAGAAAACGCGTAAACTACGCTATGTTTAAATTCATTTGTGAAGATGTTTCTTTCTCTCAGGCGAAAGCAAGTCCGTAATGTAGTTTTACGTAAATACACCAAATGTCTGGAAGTACAAGGGAGATAATGATTGTAGAATCCATCATTGTTATTTATACCCTTGTGCGTCTACATATATATATCTAATGGTTAAAAGCTTAACTAATAGTACGAGTAATTCGTAATTAGAATGTAAAATATGACCTTCCCCTCACTTACTAAAACAAAATTGCTGAATTTCTGTTAATGTATAAAACAACATAATTTTGCTAACACATGAAGAAAAAACTCCTCAATTGTGTCGGCACCTCGCACTCCAATAGTACAGAAATTCAAAATAGAAATTCTGTGAATTTACTGTATTTGATACGAATTCTACCTACCCATATCAAAATTGCATCACCTTATCCAATGCAAAATGGTATAGAACAAACGGGTGCTAGAATATTCATAGGAATATATAAATTTTACAAAACATAACCTTTATTTCTCATTGGTATATAGGCATATATATACTGAATATATACATATACATATAATACATACCCATTTACCTATATAAACATACCTACATGTACCTACTCATCTATGTTTCTAAGAATATAATTTACTAATTCCCAAAATTACCTTAATCCACTACTATAATAATCAAGGTTAGGATTTTTAGGTGCAAATTTCAGATGAAAAAAGTAAGGGAAAAGGTGTTCAAATAAGGTGAAAAAAGGTACAATAAGGTGCTGGTTTATTTAAGGGGATGCACAACTGAAATTGCTATTTTCTAAACTATCCATTCAATTGGGCTGAAATTTTAACCACATGTCAGTCTTCTTTGGATATAATTGTTTTGTGAATTTCAATCCATAACCTTAATTGGTTTTCAAGTTATTAATTTTCAAAATATAAAATTATGGGTATATGCAAAATGCAACACATGATGCATTTTTTTAAAAAAAAATCTTATGTTGCTTCTATGTCAAGGAACTACAAATCTGTCATATAATTTTTTTCTGCAATTCTTAGTTTAAGAGAAAAAAAGTTTTGCAGTTTTGTATTTGCATTTTTTTCGTTTTTTTTTTGTATATCTACATTGTTATCTTCAACAATTAGTACCGCAAAAACTATTCATTACACAGAAAAATTATATGACAGTTTTATTTATTTGGGTTTTTGAAATAAGCATAAAAATGTCAATATGAATGGATGAAAACTACATCGTGTGAAATTTTGAATATGCAGAAATGCTGAAAATAAGAAACGCCTTAAAATGAAGTTTTAAAAATACAAACAGCTAGCAAGCAACCAAATGCGCAAGGATATTTAAAAAGTCTCGTAAGTATCCTGAAGCGTTCGCTAAGTCCAAAATAAAAGTGGATTCTAAAACTACAAGCAATGGAGAATTTTTGGGAACATATATATATATATTTATTAGATTTTTTGAGATTTTGGGTTAATTTCAGTTGTGCATTCCCTTAACTAATTCAACGATTTCTCTTTCCTCTATTCTAATTTATTGAACTACAAACTAGTACATCAAATTATCACTCATCAAAAGAAGGAAAAAACATGAAGCTGTTGTACTTCAAGACATTAAGCATCTCCACATTTTTAAAAGTAAGTCTGTTTCTATTAGGAGATAGAATGTCTTTGTAGATGCTAAAGCTTCTTTCAACATCCACAGAAACCAGTGGGGCAAACCTTGTATTCACTGGTAATGGCAACTCTACAGATGTGGTGAATTCCTGAATGTCTGGATTCTTCTGAAGACTAGATTCAAGTTTGTCTTTGGCAAAGCCATCTAACTGCTCCCTCACGGAAGTAAAAATATCCCATTGTTTCTCCTTTTCCAGACCTTGATCTTCCAATAGTTTAATAGCTGCAGGCAGGTACCTGTAACTATGGACACAATATAGTTCTGTCTGCAAATTATGTATTTTCTCCGGTAACAGAATTTGCTGTGCCTTGGAAATTGCATCTGCGTCGGATGGATCCAAAGAAAGCACAAACTCTTTAATTTTGTCAAAATTCTCACATAACATAGCAGCACACCCAATCCAAGATCCCCAGCGAATAATGACCGGGAAATTTGGAAGGAACAGGCCAGTGATTTCCCTGTAGTAAACAACACGGCTCGGAGCTTTCAATAGAATCTTCTTCAGGGCAGAGATGAATTGATTTGCGATGTCGTATTCGTTCCTTATGGATTCACAAACCCTGTGAAGGGCATGAGCCAAGCATGTCACATGCTTCAAGTTAGGAAATAAAGGTTTCAATTGGTTAACAGCTGAAACCATGTATGGAGCCTTGTCCGTAACCACAAGAATAAGTTTTTCAAACTCGATACCAGTAGGCCAGAGTTTTTGGCAGAAGTCCATAATGGATTGCATTACTGTACTGGCATTGGCTTTCTGCAGCTTGTACATTTTTAACAACATGGGCTTAACTTTCTCCCCTGCTAAGGGAAAAACTAAAATGTTCAAAACATATCGTTCCATTGAGTCTATGGTTTCATCCACAATGATTCCCACATCGCAATCAGACACTTTCTCCTTGATTCTTTCTATGCTTTCTTGGTAAACAGGCTCCATGTAGTTTTTTCTTAAAGTACTCTCATCAGGCATTGACATCTTTGTGTATTTTTCAAGAAATCCCTTGAAGGTTGGATGGTTCAACTTATTGAGTGGAATTCCTGCTTGTGTAAGAGCTGCACACAAATCAATGTTTAATTCCTTCAAATTTTGGCTTTTTGAAGAACTCTATTGGAACGCATTTCGTAATAGAGGTTGCCGTGATTTGTTTGCTTGAAGAGTCTTGTTCATTTGATGCTTAGAGCTGGAAATGTGTTGTTTGATGCGATCTCGCTGGTGTTTTTCATCTAACAAAATTCCTGAATCACAAACAGTACATCGCATAACAGTTCCATCAGTGTCTATGAAATCTTGTTTGAATTACTCAGCCAGAACAATCAATCGAGCACTGGACACCTTTGGCATGGTAAAATCTAGTACTAGTACACTCGTTTGGTAATGTAACATAGAGCTAACACTAATTCACTTGATAACACAATGCGACTGACACACAACTCACTCTTGCGCCCATTCGCTGTCCACATTCTCTTACAACACCGCGACAATTACCAGAATGTTCTCATTCATGCTGGAACTTCACTCTCGGCGATTTCTAGTAGTTTCGACCAAAACCCAGTCTTACTAATTCTGGGAACTGCGCGGGTGAGGTTACTGCCGTCTCTACGTGCCCAGCCTTCGCCTCCACGCAAACAGATGTCTCTCACAGTAACAAACTCACGTTCACGAACAGCAGGCTACTGATTCTGGTGGGATAGAATCACTCATTGTCAATTGCATTATTGCGGGCTACTTTATAGCGGTAAAGCAAGAGAAAGAGGTTTTCGTCGAACACACAATTATTTTCCATTGTTGCGGGTGTCCTTTCTATTCCTGCGCGGCGTTTACTGAAAGAGGTAGGCTTACTATTCGCACGCACACAGCAAGCTGAGGAGACGTTAATTGAAAGTTAAAGAATAAATTGGAATGAAACTTAAAAGAAAAAAGGGGGGAAAAGGGGATTATGGGCATGGTTGGGGAAAATGGGATAAAGGTGCTAAAAAGGGGTAAAGGTCCCAAAAAAAGGGAAAAATGTGCGAGAAAAAAAATGCCTCTTTTCGCAACTACAAACAAAATGTCACACTGTGATATATTTCCGCACAGCTTTAACTTACCCTAAAAAAAAAAAGATGCGCACCTAAAAATCCTAACCCTGGTAATAATCAGTGATGCTTTAGTTTGTAGTTACTGGGCAACAAAACCTATACTTTATATTCTAACAAAACACAAAAACGCGCTATCAAAATATAAAATACAGGTTCAACAAAACGTAAAATACACTTTAATGATGATCATCTGTATCTTATTTTCCTTGATAATAATATGCATTAAAACAAGACTTTCTCGCCTAATTGATATTTATTGTAATATTACAACCATTACAATTTGTGATACTTATTGGAAGCATATTTTGTCTATTATCAGAAGTATTGTTTTTCACAACTTTGCCTGTAACTGAACTTTCTCCTCCACGATAATCTACAGATTGTCTCTTTAAAAATGCCTTTAATTTTACAAACTTACTGATATCAATATTACCATTAATCAAAACAGTTGATCTTACCATGGAATATTCACTCAAAAGACTCCAAGCTTTAATACTTTTCGACTTCTCATAAAAATACGCCAACAAAGAATCTTCATTTACACCTGCTTCATTACCCACACACCAGTCCTTGAATTTCGTATACCTACATAAATAAACTTTCCTTGACTTTTCTGGAAGTATATTAATAGTTGCGTCTTAGACTGCTTTTTAAAATTTTTCCTGATGAACCGTGAAAATCAGCTTCTTCGCTCATTTTTACTTTAAATTCACATATAAAACTAGCATCCAAAATTGCAGAATATAACAATAAAGTTTGTTGATTTATCGTTTTTTTTTCTCCAAAGCCCACATTACTCTTTCTCTAAACATATCGTTTCTGCAATAAATACATTTCATTAAATATACTAAATATACAGCATATATTAAATACTCTGAACGTAGATAAAATATTGTAGACAACACGTTACAAAGTAGGTTTAGTAACTAGTCCTCTAAATAACTATTAATTTTCACTAGTCTCATTACAATAAGTCATAGATAAACTAATAACTTGCAGAATTGATTTTAGTGTTCACTAGGCTGGTAATCTTGGGAACCAATAACAAAAGCTGACCGCATTACAGTATACTATATAAATCAGCTCACACCCACCCTTGTGGTCTCCATACACACACATACTCAAGAGTGTAGGTGACCTGATAGCACTGCATGCCACCCTATCGGTGCTGACGATTACAAGCCTGGGATTCACAGATAAACAATGCTTGACAATGTGACACTGCAATTACTTCTACTACATGATCATTCAATACCCACCCTAGAAGTGTTACCTTAGCTTTACACTTAAATGCAAATAGTTCCAGAAGTTGCTAATTACGAATGGCCACTCCTTGCTTCAGATACCCGTATATATTTTACACTAGAGCGCATGTCTTACTTTCCACCCATTGTTTTGGCTAGATGCATTATTGCCTCTGGCCAACAATTCAGATAAATTCCGAGATTTTATTTCAGCATACATTTGGACCCACCCCCAAATACGTGAACGATTTGTAGAAAAATGTCCTTATATGAGTGTGTGCCTGTCCGTTTGTGACATTTCTCACCCAAAGTTTAATTGTGTATTTTTAAGAGAATTATAAACATTGATTTAATCTTTTTAAGAATTTCCCATTAATTTGTTCTTAAAAGTATCACATATGAGTAAAATACTTTTCTACGCCATTTCAATTAACTGACATAGCAAATATTAATTATTTTCTGTTTTTAATTTATACAGAAAAGCTCAAAGCAGTTTCTTAATTCATCATCGATATATCAAAGTTACATATTCAGAAAAAATTGTATTAAATTTGCATTGCAGGGTACATTTTCAATATTACATGATGTTGAAACATAGCTACTTATTAGACAAAAGGGGATTTAAAAATTCAACCAATAACCAATGTGTGTGCAGCCCTTTACATACTGGCATAATGCCATAAATATTCGACCATTCAAAATTCCTATACTGAGTGCATATACACAGTGTAAAAGAACCATTATGAAACATAAATTAATTCTAATAGTGGTTAATTGGGAACATGCAGAAAATATAACTATGCTCACATATGAGTCCGATGGAAATTGTCACGTGCATTCCGAAAATACCAGTAAGTAAAAATAGTAACTCTAAATGTCTCTAAATTGCAATTTAATCCACAAAGAGGTCACGTGGGGCAATATCGTATCCTTTTGTCCAGACATCACCTCTATGTTGGCGCTACTAGCAGAAAGAATAACAACACATTGTGCTATGTGAAACGGAGACGCATGCGTTTATTTCTCGTTGATTCTAGTGTATGGTGTAACTAGGTGTAGTTTTTGTGTAGCATCTGTAACAAAAGGTATTAGTTTTCGGATCAACATGAATTCCGACCAGATGTTGAAGCCGAAAGGCTACAAATCGTATACAGTTCCTCGGTGCAGCAATACATCGCATACCTACCTCCAGCAAATTGTTTATTCACGTGCCCAAAAAAACTGACATCCAGAAGAAAAGGATTTTGCCATGGCAAAGAAATGTCAACGGTATTTCGGAGAAAAGTACAATATATTATTGTTAGAATCATTTTTATGTATGTTAAACCTATTGAAAACATTTTCTACGTCTTTATGCTTATTTTTTTCTAATGACACACAGTCTTATTTAATAAAGCGAGTAATGAATACAACATTAGCCAGACATAAACTTTTCTCGTGTCAAATTAAGAAACCATAAGGTAAAAATCAAAATATATGATCAATTTATGTTGAGCAGTTAATGTTTCTCGTTATCATTATCGCCATCTTCATGTAACAAAAGAAAACCAATGATTTATTTGCTCTTTTCTTCATGTTATACTTACACCATAATTAGAGGTGCCTTTGAGCATCATGTGTTTCATACTCTCAATAAGTTGCAGTTATTTTCTTTCTCCCCATTATCCCTGTTGGTGTGCTATGTTTATGTAATACGATTTAATAGGCAACAAATCTGCTTGTCTATTGAAAAACAATTTTAAACCAGATGCTTGACTTAAGTTTCTTTGCGAATGAGAAATATGGTCAACATGCTACACTGTTAGCTTCTGAAAACTAATCAACAGGCACAGGAATTCTTAAGCAGTTGATTTCAAATTATGTGCACGCAGAACCATTATACCTATCACATAGAATCCTGTAGTGATAATGGTTTGAGTGTAGATCACCAGTGTAGTGATAGGATCACTGACAGGCAGGTAAAAATTTGTCCGACTGCTGTCTACAAAAGATTACGAGGAAGAATGGGGGATGGTTTATCTCCGACCTCCCTGCCTATTTCGTAGTCCAGTGACAGTTCAGCCCTATTTCCTTTCGTCCTGGTTTTAATACTTGGAAATTCTTATACCCGCTAATCAACAACGCAGAATAAATATTAGATTTGTTACAGCTTAGCAAACCTGCGTATCAGACGTATAATAGTTGGGTATGCTACTTAGCAATATGCTTTTGACCCACAAAATTCGGCAGCCACAAAATAGTAGTTGTTTCTAAAAGACGATTCCACCATTAATGCACCCACGCATGACTGATTATCCGATTGTGCCTCTTAAAATCCTTCATCCGTCATTTTGAGGAAAAAAAATCGAAAATAAAGCTCTAACCAACAATATACATCCGCATTCAATGCAGGTATATGGCATGAGTGCACGTGATACTAGACGTGACGTCACAACTCTGTCGCTTACGTCGGCAGCATTCTGAGAGCCTTGGGAAAGGGATTAAAATATTTTTCCTTGCTTTCGAAAGTTCATATCATCACAATCCAAATAATTTCCTGTTAATCTGAGGATGAGCTTTTCCTTAAAAATATTTTAACACTCGTACATGTTAACAATTATAAACCCCAGAAATTAAAAGTACTTCAGCATTGCAAGTCACCTTTATTACCTATATATCTGAATATTTGAGATCGCCTTGAAGTTTAGCGGGATACTTGCATCAGTGAGAAGATTTAGTGCGTCGTCCTTCGTGGTCTAGTGGTACCACGCTAACATCTAGTTCCGATGCCGCGGGTTCAAACCCGGTGGAGGGCGATGGATTTTTTCGGGCGTAAAAATCCTTAGAATGGCTTCCTTCGGAAAAGAAGTAAAGCCGGTGGTCCCGTGTCGTAGATTTGCGGCCCGTATAAGAACCTCAAGCCTGATAAAAAAAAAGGCATCTGAGCAAAATGTTCGGTCTTTCACTCCCAATATAGATGGGACGCTAAGAACCATAGCAGTTAAAGAGCGTCCATAAAGAAAACTCAATTTCATGTTTTAGATTTAATGCGTGTACGGCATATCGCCATGTAGCCAGTGTTGAAAAGCCCAATATCGATTGTTCAAGTCTCGACCTCGCCATTGAATTTTTCGCCTAATGTTGAATTCTTGCGTAAGAATTTGGTCATTCAGTGATTAAATGTTATAACTTTCTGGGTAAACAAAGGTTGACGTAATGTAAATAGTTTAATGCAAACTTAAGAAAACGAAGCAAAAACACTTTTGTCTATAGAACTAACTCTATGGAGTCGTAACTCGCAGTGTTGGAACACAGTAATTAAAACTATAGAGTCAGGCGCTTTTCATATACAAATCGATAGTAATTTATTTTTTATTTATTTTTATAGTAAACTCGGTGGCTCTCTTTAAAATTGTAGAAGATGGTAACTTACTCCACAGTTCCCTTAAGGGGAAATTTGTGGAAAAATGTAAGAAAGGGAAAAACGTCACTTTTCATTCTTATGGCCAAAAATATTTCTTACTTTTAGCTTCACTTAACCATTGTATGTTTTGCCGACTGGCACTTCTAAACGCCATCGCGTGAGCATTCAAACGATCATGAGAACACGTTCAGAGGCGTTTTAATTCCTTAACACGTCTTTTTCTCAGTTTTAATTTTTCTTGCTCTTTTGCACATTAAAATGTTTCGCGAATGCAGTTTGTTACAACCAATCTGTTCAAATTTTCAGAAGCTCAGAAGGAGGGGATTAAAAAAACTTGTATACGATGTGTAATTCAGTTTAAAAGTTACTCAAGATAAGGTGTCGTCTTCTCTGTCACGTAAAATTGGAATTTAGTGAAAGAAATCCTGCAACTCCCCATCTCACTTTATACGTAGGTATATGATTTACATTAAATAATTATTTGATCAAATTAAAGTACACTCGCGTTAGTCTAATTTATAGTGTTAGTTTTAGAAGGTGAAATAAAATATACATGCAGTTAGATTTTAAAAATAAAGTGGATAATCGCTTCTATCTATTTACTTAATTATTTATATTGATCAGACCAAATTTATGTAAAATATAATTTTGATCCTTGTAATGAAATGGGAGAAAATAAACTATAACTAACGCAAAAATTCCTATGATATTAAATAGATTAAAACTACAAAAGTATTGGGGGACGCCTCCCTAACGCCAGAGAAGCCCATGTATGGCGTATTTAATTTTACTATTTATATAAATTGTTCAAAGACTTAGGTATATGTATTTAAAAGTTAACATATTTTGCCCAACACTTTACAAGAAGAATGGCAATAATCCTATACGTCAGTTTGCTTTATTAATCCGTGAAAACTTTTATTTTATCAAAATGATAAATTCTGCATCGTGTGAAAGTTTTGATTGATTGGGTGTATAAAATTAATTAAAACTAATCTAAAAATTATCTACATTGCATTTAAAACATGATTAAGGTTGTGGAAGGCTCTATGTGTCAAACGTTTTTTTAATTATTTTACTTCAGAGCTACAAAATACAGAGATTCCCCTTGGATAAGTACATTAAGGGGACAGGTGTTGTAAAATTGGCGAAAAATCTGAAGAAAAAAATAAATTAGTGTAACCAAAATGAATATAAGCGTACAAATAGTGAAATCAGTAAAGTACCGCCACACAGAATAATGCGGTTTGAAAGTCTAGTCATCTCTCTAGCATTAGGTAAAAGTAATTTATTTATTTCATCATCATCATTAATCAAATGCTCCTCTGCAAGTGTTATACAGTTAGGTGCTTTGAAATTCTTACTAGAGACTCCTAAGCGGATTTTTGAATCTTTATTCCAGAATTTTGAAAACTACGCCGTAAGCAGTTTTTCCCACAGGTAATTAAAAAGCAGATTTTTTTTTCTTTTTCCACGGGAGTTAATGTTAGTACTAATCTAAAAATTTTAGAGTTTGTTATCACAACACAACTATCTGGAAAATATGAAATTAATTGCTTAAGGAAGGTATCTATAGGTATTTGGTGGAAATCTCTGGAACATGAGCATTATGAATACGTGTTCAAAGAATATTCAAATCGGAATTTCAAAATTGATTTTCACTTTCGATATTGTAAAAGTTTACCTTTATTTGCAACAAGGTAACGCTGTGGATCACATTTTTCATTTTAACATTCGATTTTTTGCGTTTATTTATTTATTTATTTATTTATTTATTTATTTATTTATTTTTCTCTCTCTCATGATCTTTGCTTGTTGAAAACATTCGTATGTTTTAATCACATGCACATCCCGAAAACTTAAACCATTAATATTTTTATACAGCTACCTACTTTTTTTGTTTGTTTTGCGAGGTGTTTTTAACTTATTTTAAAGCAAAAATGCATTGTGAAAAACCAGAAATTTACAATGAATGTCCTAAAAATTCTGTTCTTTTGAACTAAAAATGATATAACAACGTAGTATACTGCGACCAGATAAATGCCATGGATATTTGAAAGAAAGAATAATGTTAATAGTTTCATAGAGTGGAAACTTTAGCATAGGTTAGTAAAATTCTGTTTTGAAGTTGATATCTTCAAAACTGAAACAACAAATATCGAAACCAAATGTGAAGCCGCCCAACGTTTACGCAAGACGAACTTCAGATTAAGTTTTCAGCCAAAATGAATGAAAACCATAGAAAATTGCATTTTCAGTAGTTGCATTCCTTTGAGGGAGTAGATGCATTTAAAATGTATAAAATTTGGCATTAAAAAAAACCTTGCTTTGTGATTAATAAGTGTGTTCTGATCATTTAAGTGAAAGTAGGTAGGTATATTAATGTCTACTCCAGGCCACATTTTATGAATTAAATTCCCACGTAGCTCTCGAACTACTGCACGAACCTGCACCAAATTTTCTGACCATGCTTCTGTTGTACCAGTTAACAATTAACACAAAAATGGAGAAGTTAACATTATGAATATGACCATTATAAATTCTGTATTTGACTTTTTAAGGTAACAATATTACGCTCCTTCAAATTTATACATTCATAAATAATTTTAAATATAAATCTAACCACATGATTTTAGAATATTTGGTAAAGTGCACATTTTTGCATGTTTTGTGAGAGGAATTGTTTAAATACGTTAATAATCAGAGCAGTTAGCAGAGAAGCAGAATCCAGCTTTACTGCTATCAGTGGGCGTAGTTAGTTTATACCTATAGGTAACTTGAAACAGTTCTGAATGTTTGATGCTTGTATGATAATTGTTTCTTGGATTAATATACAGTAATTCATTTTGGCCTACTTTTTCTCTGTGATTACTACATCTGTCCTCTTAAGAAATACGCAGTGCCAAATTTCACAGGTTTCATCCCATTAATTGGTCTTTAGAAATATCGTATCACTTGAACATTTTTTCTTATCTGTTTCGCCTGGATTGATTATTAGTTTCAATTATTCGTCCAAAAATTTTCCTCCTACATTAGGCTTCGGATATTGGGGAGTTAAAATTTTGTGTAGTAGGAGTTTCAGTTTGAGAGTGGTAACTTCCAGGAAAGGAATAGTATTTGATATCTTGGGCGTTGATCAGACGCGTAGAGGGAAATCTTGGGGATTGGCTGGTAGAAAATCGAAGGGGTGCACTTGTAGGAGAGCTCGGGCACAAAGGATTGGTTCCAAGTAGGCTAGCACGTGGAAGAAGAGTGGGTGTGTCCCCACCACCTCGCGCCAACAAATGGAGGCAGGCCCCGCCTCCCACCGCCGCGGGGGGCGGGTCAGCGAGGAGACTCGGGTCGTCTCGTCCAGAGCCAGTGCGCGACTAGTCAGCGAGACCGGCGGATGGTGTGTTGAAGTTGTTCTGCCGCTGCTGTTGCTGCTGCCTCCTCCAACATCGCCTGCCCCACACAGATAATGTTCATCCCGGACACCCTGAGGAGCTGCATGGTGGAACCCGACGTGTCCACGTACCTCCAGGCGCCGTCCTCAGGCCAGGTGTGTTGTAGTGTTGTGATCTCCAAGTGTAGTGTTTCCAATAGTCTGGACTTTGTGAAAACTTCAACCGTTGTTAGTACACAACCACCTAATGTCGTTAGTTCGCTTATTTGTAGTTAGTTACAGCATGCGTTACATTACTCCTGCGTAACTACCACTAGTATAGACAATCAGTGTTGCGCTTTATTAGTGTAGGCTACGACAGAACTGTGGGTTTGGGACTAAGTGCTAAGTCCAAGTCAAACTCACATATGCAAGGGACAGTTGTTATAAATCTGCCGTTGCTGTGTGAACACAGACGTTAAGCAGTAGTAACGCTCGTCCGCAGCTGATCGCATATTTTCGTGAACCAGAAGATTTCGTAAGTGCAGCGCATGGCGTCACGTGGAAAAGCGAAGGTGTGCGTACGATTGAGAGTAGGCGGGATAAACCGCACTTGGGGCGGGCTTGCATCACGTGACTGGCTCCTTCTAGTTGTGGAGGCGTGTCCACAATGCTGTGGTCATCCTGGTCACGTGCACATCACCTGTCACACTTCGCACCCATGTATATCTCTTGCTATTTAAGTATAAGTAACTTTGTGCAGAACAAGTGAGGTATGACCTCTTTAACAGGAGTGAGATGTCGTTGCAACGTACGATCCCAATAACACAAACCTTTCCAGAAATATACGCAAGTATAATTTCATTAATAGCCCTATAAAGGAGTGTAGCCTATTTGCGTATTAATGGAGATAGCATTCTATATAGTAATTTAGGAGATGGTGAAAAATTAATAAGAGGTTTATATTATTGTTAAATTGCCACTGTGAAAACTGCAAGTATACCTTAGTTCGTCGAAGTTACATTGCATTTTTAATTTCTGGTTAAGGATTCTCAGTTTCATGTACACAGCACAGAATTAAAAGGACTGAAATTTACGGAAAGAACAGAATATTAATCGGAAGACGCAGGAGTGTTAAATTCCTTTCGTGTAAAGACACGTCGTTAAGGTGTTTAATACAAATTCGGGTTACAGGAATGACGGTGTTACTAGCTTCAAGGGTGCTTTGGGGAGGCAGTGGACATTCGGTTTCCTCCTGCTAAACAGTCACAACAACTTATTTCTTCCCTATGCTTACAAACATTACGATAATCGCAATGTATGTGGAATTATTTTAATTTCCGGTACAGGAAATTGGTGGGAAAGTTATGAGGTGTGTAAATTATGCAGAATTGCGTATGAAACCTCCAGGGACCAAATATACCTACAGAGCGTAACTTTCGGGATGGGGTTATTCTGGAAGCGTAATAACGGGGCTTTGCTCTATTCCATTTCTTGTGGGAAGCCCAGAGGATAATTTTCCCTGAAGCAGGCGAAGGCTACATCGATGTTTTTTTATCCAAAGGAATGGGTTCATCGTGCTTAATTATTTGTTCTGGCAAAGCCGTCTCCTCAGCGGTAAAGTCTAGATCAATGGTACTAATGTCCTAGAACACTTAGGTCGTAGAAGGAATTTAACAAGAGTGGCTGCAATGTTCGTACACAGAGAGAGTGTTATAGCAGGCCTTGAAAGTTAAAATATAATTGGAATGAACTAGTGCAGATTTCTAGAAACTGACGGTTTCGATAAAAGAGTTCAGTATCTTCAATGGAAGATAGTTTTTTTTCAATCTAATTTATATTGATGGTAGGAAATTTTAAAGTGAAATAATTCAACACTAGCAGCTGCCGATCTATTCCGCTCGTTTACCATTGTAGAAAATTCACGATTTATTCACTCAGGAAAGCAGGTTATTGATATGTACTTTCTCCCAGCAAGGGAGAAAGTACATATCTAGTGTACCTATATATAATTTTCGGCCTTGTAAGTTGAACGTCAAAGGGCGTTGCGTATGTTGTTATCTTTTAGTATTTATTGTCAGGGATTATTTTTCTGTTAGTTAATTGTAAATTTAAATAGAGGTAGAGAGTTTATACTGTTATGAATAACCATTTTACAGCAATCATCTCGTAATTTTTTATACTTCCACGAAACATTCAAGTATTTATGTAGGAAATGTACCCATAAAGCGGTATTGAAGCTTTTACACGAACAAATATCACACGTAAAATGTTACCTATAATAAATTTAATTATGGTGTTTCTGTAGTACACATACTTACGTTCTTTTAACCTACGTACTCAGTAAAGTGCAAAAATGGTAGCAAATATTCGTATGTATGTGATAAACAGCAGCCAGAAATATGAATTCTTCTATTTGGAAACGACCAAGATTACACAAAAGAATGGAAAACATTTGATGTGCAAAATTTCTTATACGTTTATTCTATAACATACTCGAAATGAATCCTACAACCGCGCTGTCTTCGGAAAGAGGCTAAAGAGATAGTCCCTATGAAGAGTTAACAACAAGAAAAAGAATTAGACAACGAAATCAAGGAAACAAGGAATTCAGAGTCATTTCATATAGTAAATATTAATTATTATGATGGTAATCGAAGTGGTTGTGATTTTATAGAGATCTGAGCTACTTATGGCATTAAAACTTCTTATTTAATAAAATGTGCTGTAGGTATATTATTGTAGATAGTGCATTCATTCTTAAATTTTGAACGTTGCGTTCTGCTCTTTGATAATAGTGTTATAAACTCTCTGAAGTTTGCCCATTACCATAAAATGTCCTACGCGCCAAATAAACAGTGCAAGTGCAATAACCCAGAGATACCTGGGACCTGAATTTACGCAATATTCCTTTCAGAATGAGGAAAATTGCGGAATGAAATTTGTGACAGACGGAGACAGAACCCGGGACATGGTTGTCGCACCAGTGTCACGGCTGTGGATAAACTTTAATTAAAAATGGCATATGTAAGTTCATGTACATAAAGAAAAGAGCGCTTCAGTTTTAACCCCATATCTAACGATATTCGTGCGAATAATTCATTATAGGGCTTTGAATTATTTTTTTTGGATATCCGTTTTCAATAGCGGTAGATTTCGTAGAAATGGCAATAGAACAGGAGCAGAATTCCTGTACCCAACTCCTGAACAGCGGCTTTAAAACCTAAAATGTGAAGGAAAAAACTGCAAATTCATAAAAATTTACCGTGAACTTACTATGGCTGATAAATTTCATTACCTATCTAAGATATTCGTTACAGTGCATTTACCTCGGCCGCAGAGCAGTGCTAGCATTACTATTTCCTCCACATATGAATGTAAAAAATGCAGTTACCAATGAGCAAATAAATATGTTGGTCCAGTTTATTAAAATAATATGAAGCTAAGCATGAAGAAGGTAAGAACACCACTATAGATCTTTATTATCTCTATTTGTTCTGCATCTATTAGTGTAGAAACAATTTATTATTTATCAGAAATAAATGCTATAAACATAATTATGAAAATCAAGAAGTAATATTCACCTAAATGCGTTTTCGGATAGAATCAAATTATACATATAAAGCGATTCACGTTTCCTCTTTGCTAAAGGTAAACATAGAATTTTTATCGCGTGAACATAAAAAGCAGTAAGCAATGAAAATCATATACAGCTTAAGATTCCAAAACCCTGGAATTAAATCTTGTCATCCGTTAAGGAATTTAGTGTTTATTCGATACTCGATCATTGGCAACCTCTGATAATTGTTATAGAAATAAAATGCATTCCAATTATACATTTTATTTTGTAGAGATGAACGCGCAATAAGGATGTAAAAACGTTGGTTACGTTACCTTTGAATGCCTCTTTTGTTGAGGAACAAGGAAAAAAATTAATCTTAAATTCTCTAAGCAGTAGTTTCTTAAAATCTTTGAAAGCAAATACCTACTATAACATTTTTTCCATGAGTGTAAGGGTTTACGTAGAGAGAAAATTCGGGCATTTAATATCTATTCTTAAAAGTAAATCAGAAAGTAACTGATGTAGAATTTACATGTTCGTAAAGAGTCAACGTTTTAATTAGTGAATTTTACTTTTCCCAAACATTTCTGTGATAATAATTAACCCCTACGAAACTTTTCTGCAAGTGTTTGCTTTTGTATAGGACAGTGAACTATTCTAAAGCCAAAAATCGCATTAAAAATTATTGTCATGACATCCCAAACCCGATATTCAGTAGGATTATGTTAGGAAATTGAAATGTACAATACTTCATTTATTAGTTATTACGTATTAATAATAGATAAAGTTGCAAACAGATCTATTATAAAATCTCTGTTAGATGTAGGTATACACAGGCAGTGATAGTAACTTTAATGATTTTATTTTCTCAATATCAAATAAATAATGCTTAACACATTTCAATTCTGGACAATTATATTTAACTTTTTGAAATGCATAACTCTGAGTGCTTAATAAGCGTCAGATATATAATGCAAAGGTAGTATTAAGAAAATTGTGTAAACGATTTTAGTATACGAGTAAGCCTGGCAATCACTTTGTACGGAATAACGACCTACATGCAGATGTTAATGTTAACATTTTACGTACGATAATGTTTATTACTCTTATTTGAAACATCAATATTTAAATTTCTTATTTGTCAAGAGCCCATTTCTCTTGCCACAAATACCTATTAAATTCTTATAGATTAAAGGCTTCTAGATCTAAGCATTTAAGTGTTGGTTGGCTACGATTTGCAGGTTGTAATGCAGAAAGGAAGAAATCACTCCATCATCTTATGTCATAATGTGACAGAGCTGCGAATTCTGCAAGGAGATGAATGAGCGAATAAGAACTTAAACAAAACTTTTCGATAAAACAAACAAAACGAAAATGAGGCACAACATTCGCAATTTTCAGGGCAGAACATTGGCTTACTTAATTATACAATAAAAATGTGAAGCGAAAGTTTGTTCTGTATTTAAACGTTATTCCAACAATGAAGCATAGAAGAGAAGTACGTAAGCCACAAGATCCATGATGTGAAACTCACTTTCTGGACTGATTTCAGGTCGTTGGTTTGCGTGACTGTAGTCACTGGTCCCCAGTTGCGTCCTTTGGCCGTTATTATACAGCTGTTGTATATGTTTCGTCTTCTGCCAAAAGGGCGCAGATAATGTTTCACAACTGTTTTTACAAACGTATACTACACGTCATTAGCTGTTCAATAATGCGAGTTGGAGAAAATATATCAATTGCTGCCTTGTCGAATAGCCTTAATATAGAAGTAACAATTGTGCCAGAACTTTAATACTAGGACTATTTGTTTGGTTGTGTTATAGTTGTGCAAATGTGGTCAACAATTTACGCCTAGCACTGGTAAAAAAGGTCTGATGTGTTACATTCACATGCTTTTTCTCTATCCTCTGTCGTTCATCAGTGGATGTACTAACTATTCTTACGAAAGCGTGTTTTTCTATCTACTCAATTTTAGTTGAAATAAACCTTTGCATAAATAGCTGCATTACACATTTCATTATAGATACCCAGAAAGCGAATAGCGCTAGTTCAAATGTTTAAGAGCTGGACGCTATATGCTATCCTTGAAGGCATCGCGAGAAACAACTGAAAATCGTCAGAACTTTAAAAGAGTTACTAAGTATTCAATTCGAACCATAATTAATGGATATCTCGGAAATGACCTATGCCACAAAAAATTTATCTGAAATAAGTTGTGTGTTTTAAAGAGAACTACGTTTTCTTTGTGTAGTACGTTTTCGTCTGTCGCTTAACGTATGCCAGTTATGCAAGATTATGCAAAATTCCTTTCGAATGAAGAGGACTTCACAGGCTATTCCCAGCAAATTTAGAATACATATGTTATTTGTCATGCAGATGTCTTTAATGTACCTATGGTCTTTTAATCATAATCGTTAGAGACACTTTTGAGAAAATAAAAAAAAATTCGAAAAAGTGTTCTATGTAAAGGTAGTTGGGAGTGGGGGATTTTCTTGAAAACCTTTGGGTCGCATCTTTGGAAGATATTGAACTTAATATCAATTTTGGTAGGTATTTTAATCCTGCTGTTCGTTTTTGATTTACGTTGTTCACAGACGCGCGCGCGGAGCGTCTTCTAAAAATGCTTTTTTTTTAAATTCACGGGACCTCAAAACATGTATTTCTGGTGAAACCCCGGTATCGAATTTTTGGGTGGAATGCAATACTTTCTCTACCTACTATATACCTGATAGAGAAAATAAAAACAAAATTGGCTTAAGTGAACACCTAACACATGATGAAACATCTTCACATTAGTATATTACTTCTTATAGTACCTATTTTAAAAGAAACATCGCTGTGCCAACATTTTATCCCGGGTTAGAAGATGTGCTGATACGGTGTTTAACGCCCATCTTTACTACATCGGCACCAAAGCCGGTGCACACTGATGATGCAAGAAATGAAATAATAATTGGGGAAGGAAACGTTCTAGGCCTAAGTTTGAGATACTTAGAGATACCGGCATTTGCCAGTTATGAGGGATGAGGGAAAACTGGAGAAAAGCCTCAGCCAGAGTGTCGGTCAGGGACAAACAACTTTAACCATCCCATTCACTCCTAAGCATAGTTTATGCACAAAAGAGATTCACTTCACAGTATTTCGGCCAGAAAACAGCGTGTAACTCTCATCACACAAATCTATCCAGAAACCAATTTTCACACTGTTTTAGTTCTAGTGACTTAAGTGCTTCCTTGGTAAAAATATCTAAATATATAATTTTATAATAATTGTTATGTGTGAATGTACGTCTGATATTCCAATGAGTGCGGTATCTGCAGTATTTTAAGTTCACGACCATACGCATTATTCAGGTATTGCTGAATACATAGATATATTGCTGTTTATAAGATCCTCCAGATTTGGAAACAAAGCACTTGGTGTAGGGGGGCCAGAAAGGATATCTAAGCTTATCGAGTTACAACTTTTATTATGAATCCCATACAATGAATTTTAGTGAATTTTTTACTACAGGTGAATTGTACTGTACTCAACATTGATGTACACTTTCATAGCTCTACGTTATTAATTTTAACAGGTAAATAATAATTATTTCGTACCTGATTGTGATTCATTTGCATTGGCCGTGTGAGGCAGTAAATTGGAAGGGTGAATCGGAATGGAAGAATTCAATGCCATTGCCAGAACTCGACCACGGATCTTCTGTTATACCTGCCGACGCTCTTATCTACTTGAGCTACCATGTCGAGATACCCGTACAAGCATTAAACTTTCTCATCTGATTCAGTTGTCCCAGTAAACCTTCAAGGCCATCTCGAATATTTGAGAAATACCTCAAAGGTGACCTGCAATGTAGAAAGTGCTTTTTAGTTTCCGAGCTTTATAGTTAACCTCTTATAAGCTGTTTTGTATCCGATTATTGCTCTTTCACACTAGCCGTGGGGGGGGGGGGAGTAAATTGGAAGGGTCAATCAGACTTAACAAATTCAATGCCACGGCCTGGTTTCGAACAAAAAATTTAAAAAATCACAATTGTCCCAGATAGATCTTTTTCAAAACTATTTCATGTAGAATTCTGGAATTTTTGCTATTTTAGCCATTCTTTTGTATATTTTCCCTTACTTGTATATCATTAAACATATTGTTGAAATTAAATTTTTATCACTATAAAGAAATAAAAATCAATATTTATTTTTTTGAAATGAAAAAACCAGCTTAGGAAAACTACGCTCAGTAACTACAATTTCAATGGAATATATTGAAGAAAAAACACACACAGTATGTAATTCTAGAAAGTATTAGTCTGTACTTAAAAGGAAATGTAACCTCAAATTAACGGGTAGAAAATTCTCATTTTTAATAAACAGGAAGATCAAACTGTCTATTAAAGTTTACGTGTTCTGGCGTTTTTGAAGATTTTTCACTTTATTAGTTTTAAGCGTTTTTGGACAATGTCATCGGCATATGATTTAAATGACAGAGAAATAAACTTATGAAGTTGTAAAAACTAAGGCGTTAAGAAGGGAGTTTGGTAAAAACGTTAATAAGTCCTAAATTTGACATTTTTCCCCACGTCAGATCTAAACTCATTTTCACCGCAGTTTCAGGCATTACAACTAAGCATTTGCACAACTAAATGCGTGTAAAACAATTTCGTAACCATCACACACGTAAAAGTTAAAAAAAACTCAGTACAGTTATAACAAACTAATAGCGTGAAAAATCGTTGGAAATATCGTTTCTTATATTTAAAAGTATAGAATTTTCTCTCCTTTAACTTGGCTTTTACAATTTTTTTAAAATGGAGGCAGATACTTTCCGATGTCACTGTATGCGTTCATCAGAGATTTTCTAAAATCTTTGTAAAACTGTGGCAAACATTTGGAGTTAGCGTTGGAATGAGCATAAAGCTACAAGAAGGTAGATGTCTTCAGATTCTTTTTCTATTATTATGAAAAACAAAGAGGGAGAGAAAAACTGTGTCACTCTTGATAAAACTAGGTATGTCGGTATTTTTTAGTCACTTTCCACGTTTACGTATAAAGAAATTTATTGAATTATGTTCCTACATGGTCCCACAAATACTTGCATGCTGTGATTTTTAAATAACCCAACTTTATATGTATTAATCTTCCAGTAGGTATAATTTTTATAAGTAAAAATGTATGCGGTTATGTTTTGATTAAAATGCTCATTTTACTTAGCATAATAAAGAACATTTTTTAATTTCTATAAAGGTTCTACCTTACCTTTGGTTGTTTCTAATAGCATATTATGAAGTCATTTCAGTATCTTTAATAGTGATTTTCCTTTACATTTCTGAACTATTTTTTCCTCCAGATTTATTGCTAAAAGACACAACCGCTAATATGAAAATTATTGTATTTCTTAGTTAGTCACTGAACTGTCATCTTAGAATCACATTAGTAATGACGAAATGAATCAAGAGTCGTTGCCTATGTTACCTTTCCTACTAATTTTTCGCAGTGAGAGAATTATTGAAAAAATTAACATATCAAAGAACTAGATGCCTTGCACTTTATCAATTCACAAGTATCCCGATAAGCACTCTTCTTATACAGGTTTAATCTTCTCTCCCCTTTACGCCAATTACAATAAGAATCTGAGGAGAAATGCCTTCAGATTAATCAAAAGGTATTTTCTTTATGTAGGATGCAAAGATAACACTCAACTGCTTAAATTACAAATCAATTTGGTTTTCTACGAGCTCATGCAAATAACAAACATGTATAGCTTATTTTCAAATACCTTGCTAGATAAATGACACACCAAAGACTTTTTTCACCCGTTCTGCCCATAGCTGGTCTGTTTTTTTAATTCTCTTACCTCTTTGGTTTTCCTGGCTATTTTTTCTGTTTTAGCTTACGCGCACGCACACTTACACAAGTATATATACCTACCCATGTTCAAGGCGGAACTCGAACCTGCAGTCATCTGCACCATCGCAGCCAAGATTAAGCAACTTAACCATCGTGGCGACGGGTAAAAATGTATTTGGCATAGCTGTTTATTTTTAAGATGTACCTATACATTTTTCTTAAGTAAGTTTCTGTGTGTATTTTTTCCCCAGCTATAGATAATTCAATGAGAATAAAGAGGGCTTCCCTGAATTTAGAGAGACTTAAAGGTACACATTTTACTCAACATATCCACACCTCAATTGTGAGAGTTTATATAAGCTCAGTAGAGGTGTTCCTAGTTGATAAGATGTAACAGAAACTCTTACATATAAAAAGTGTTTTGGATGAAACTAATTCCTTGAATGTTTTCGTCTTACATAATTAAAAGATTACCAAAGTGAATACGCAATTTGGTATACCTGCTTCGGACTTTTCATTTCTGAGTTGCGCTGTTCATAGGAATACGGTCAAACTGAGGCAGGGACAGACCCCATGCTCCCAGAAATACCTTCAAAAGGAGTATTTCAGGTGAAATCTGGATATTGAACTGCTATGGAATTCGATCCTTCCTGTACCCTTACATAAGCGAAAAGGTGAATAAACGTTCTAAATTTTGCACACCTGTCTAAAGCCATGCTTATGTTGGGTTTTGCGAAATAAGCTTAAGAATGACATTTACCTTTAAACTTTTGCCACCAATTTTTATACCAAACTTGTGCAAATGATATTATACCAATTTTGAGCTTTGTAAAGCTGAAAGCTTTTAACTTGCGTTTTATGTACTTTTATAAAATGCTTTGAATTACAACATATATTACCCTTTAGTTTGGGTTCTTAACATCTCCATTCATGTTTTCAGGAACTTTGTGGTTATCTGTTCTAATTCTTATAATATCTGCTTCGTTTTCACTTGAGTTTAACAAATATATGAGACAGAGGGAAGGAGGTGTCTATTCCGCAATTAAGAGTACACATAGGTGAAAATTGAGAGAAGTCCTTAAAAACATTAGTTCTTTGTTTATAAATCTATTACTAAGAATGAATCAACTAGTTAATAATCTGTATTTTGTGTCTACTACTGATGATTAGAAATTATTTTACAGTAGTTTTTAAACATGCCTATGCACAAGGTCACGTACCTTTTAGAATTTCAAAGCTGTTTTTCTCGATTTGTATTTTTTCTACATTTTTACGCGTTAAAAATGTTCCACACAATGCAGTTATTCTTCAATTTTCTTAAACGTTTGCGAGAAAACATCCAAAACCATAAGTATAAAATGCTGGGAGTGATTTTTGCATTGTCGGTTATCATCGGAGGAATATAAATCAGAATACCTAATTAACACCTAAAGTTAGTGAAAACACTGTTTCTCATGATTATACTTGTTTCCTCATAAGCTAAAACATCAAAATCTGTTTCCAAATATTTTTCTTAAACAGTCATTAGAGTCAAAATAAATATTTATATGAGTAAAATTTTAATTTCTTCTTCGTGTGGATCTTTTTTGTTTACCATTAAAATAATTAATTAAACAATTAATAACTTCAAATTTGCTGGAAATATTACAATGGATATTTATATACACGATAACGCTTTCGTGTGTTATTTGCGGCATAAACTACAAAAACATATGTTAATAAAATGTAGAATTTCTAAATTTCAAATATGTATGCCTTAAATGCCAACTTATATTCTAAAAATGGTCACTGTGTACACTATAATTTTACAAATTTAGCATACTAACGGAGGGAAATTTATGAAGCATTCTTTAGGTGTAGAAATGAAGCAACTTTTTAACTAAAATGACGGAATTTTAGGTCCTGTATTCTTTTCTGTTGGACCTCTGGAAATTTTGGGAAGAATAATTCAACATTATAGACTGGCACAAACTGAAATTGAAAGCAACAGTTCATTATGCGCTGTGAGTCTAAAAACGAAAGCACTGTACTTCACTGTTATGTTCGATTGTTGACCAATATTAATTTTAATGAAAAGAAAAGAAAAACAACATTATTATGATATATCCAATTTAGGAATGCCCTTGTGGAATATATCTCCCTTTGTAAGGATGCGCTATATACCGATTACAATCG
Organism: Deroplatys truncata; assembly: GCA_030765065.1. Lineage (NCBI taxonomy): Eukaryota > Metazoa > Arthropoda > Insecta > Mantodea > Mantidae > Deroplatys > Deroplatys truncata. Next base: position 471,123,542 of record CM060990.1, read on the forward strand.
TTTTGATAAGCAAAGTCTTGCGGGGCTGTTTTGAAAAATTATATGCGTATTTTATTAGTCAAAAGGCTAAGGAATGTAAATAAATTTTATACGAATGTATGCCATACTAAATTCAGAAAGGTCTCCTGTCCATGATGGCTAGTTTTCTAAGCTTAAATAGAAAATAATGTTTCCATCACGTTGGTTCAAATTTGAGGGAATAGGTGGGGTTTTAAGTGGACTAATTTGAAATTATTTACATCGGCTTAATCAATTTCGGGCAGTGCGTTTACTCCAGAAAGTATTCGTTTCTACTTTAAAAGATTTTAGGTACGAAGTTAACGGAGACAAACTTCTCATTTTAATATGCAAAAAGAGTAAACCATATTAGAGTTCACGTGTTCTTGTGCTTATTCATTTTCAGAAGTAGTATAATATTTTTAAGATCTACCCATTTTTCACTGTTTTTCAAGTGTGGTGCATACAAAATTATTTTACATGGATTTAGTAGAGCAATTGTTTATATAATACCTGACAATGTCACCGACATACTGTTTACACTCAAGGAGAAATAAAGAAACACCACACTTTGAAAAATTTGAAAGATCGGTCTTGTTTTCATAAACTTATAAAAATAACGTGAAAAATATTGAAAAAGGCCAGAATCGTAAACAGTAATATAGTTTTATTTTCTGAATATTCTCTCTGTTAATTTGACCGTTAGACGTTTTTAAAAGGAAACAAATACTTTGGAGTTATTACATGGGTATAAGTGTGTGCTTAGGGCTGAACTGATATTTTGAAAAAATCGGTTAATGTTTCACCTCTTTTAGCTTGCTTTACGCTAAAATCCATACTAATATTATAAAGAGAGAACATTTGTATGAGTATATGTACGGTAATTTCAAAACCCACTTAACGGATTTTGATGACTCCTTCACCATTGGGAACTCTTATTCATTCTGATGGACATGGACTATAAAACACTTCATTTCAATTCATAAATCACTAAAATACTAAAAAGGATTTAGAAAGCCCTCGTTGGGAAAGCCATGGAGCCCAAAATAGATATTGCACTCCGCAGAGAATACGTGTAGAAACAAAAGCCGATTAGTTGCTGTACTCCGCAGGGAATGCGTGGTAAAACAAAAGGCGGTTGCATTTTATTCCAAGCAGTATACATAGATGGCTACCATGCAACACTTAAACGAAATACATAGATTAAAAAGGGATAATAATTGGTCCTGTTTATAACGGTACGAATGTTTGGTTAAATTTATTTCTTTAATTGACATTTATCAAATACTGCAGACGTGTGTGTATAATAAAACTGTGTAAAACCTCTGAAAAAGCTTTACTCTAATTCTATAGATGTGTGCGCCGAAGTTTCTGAATGCCAAAATCTTCTAATGACCTTCATGTAGGAAAGCCGTGCCTTATTTTCTTTGTACTAATGTTGTAATAAAGTTCGTGGGCAGATCATGTTAAATAATTGTATAAAGAGAGAAAATGCTAACATTATAAATCAATGAACTGATATTTTATTAACAACTGAGAAGATTATTTTTCCCCATGGTCCCAGACTACGTGTTTTTCTAAAGTGGTTAAACTTGGTAACCTGTCAATGGGGAATCTTCATATTCACCAGATGCACCTCTGTTTCCTCGTATGTGAAGGGTTTCTACATTATATGAAAAATATTTAGCTTTGATGTTATTAAATAACTTTGGAACCAAAGAGAAGGTACAAGGGTTTAACATTTCACCTCTGTAATTATATAAAAAAATCTGATGTATTACATTCACATGATTTTCTCCTCTAACTTCTGTTACTTATTAGTGGGTATACAACTTATTTTTACGAAAGTGCATATTTCTATCTACTTCATTAAATCCAGATAAACCTTTCTGGAAATAGCTGCGTTACACATTTCGTTACAGATACAAAGGGAACGGCGATAGTCAAACGTTTTAGAACTGGACGCTGTGCGCTGCCCTAAAATTCCACACTCTATCCGTAACATTGCAAGAAACAGCTGAAAATCGGCAGGACTTGAAAAGAATGATTCGAGCTATTAATAACGGATATATCGGAGATGGCTGATGCCAGAGAAAGTTGTTTGAAATAAACTGTTTGTCTTAACGAGATCTATATTTCTTGTGCAGTGCTTTTTTGCTATCGCTTAACGTTTACCAGTTATACAAGATTATACAAAATTCATTCCAGATGAAGAGGACATCAGAGACTATTTTCAGAAAATTCAAGATATATATTTTATTTATCATGTAAATGTCTTTAACATGTGGTATTTTAATCAAAATTATTAGTCATTTTTAAGAAAATAAAAAATGTCGAAAAATCTTCCATGTAAAGGATAGTTTGCGATGAGGGGATTTTCTTAAACATCTTCGTGTCGCATCTTTGGAAGGTACTGAACCTAAATACCAAGCTTGGTGTTTATCGGACTTCTCGCTTCTGAGTTAAGGTGTTCACAGACGCACGCACACATACACACACGCGCGCGCGCGCGGGCCATTTCTCGTCTCATGTGTAGGGCGCCAGTTATTTTCATAAACATGTGAATACGCAAATGTACAAGTACATAAATATTAATTGTCATTCCTTACGTGTAAGTAATCCTTATGAAAACCTTGTGTTTTAAGTTATATGTCAGCTAAGAGAAGCAAGTTAACGTTCCTGCTCAAAGGTCATTTACATTTCAATGTGAGATAAACCTCATTTTTCCTCCAAACGTTCTTGTTTTTGCATTGCTGACCTCGAAAGACCACCCGTGCACACCAATTAGCAGAATATGCTCAAACAAAATGCACATAAATTCTCCTTTGCTGAACGACAACTTCTCAGACGCCGCGGTAAAGCCGTTGGCCTATATATGTAGGGGAGTTGCAAAGATTACTGCTTCTTGCGCCATAGTAGATGTAAGTGCACCGGTTGTGTCGCCATTTGCGACAAATGCTGCATTTTTCAAGCTCTGCTGTTAAGTTAAGGACTGCGACAATGAAAATGTTCTAAATACTTTAATTTGATGTATCTGTGAAGTTTTAAAAAGCTAAGTGTACATTACAGGTCAAAAGAATTTCTACCATTTCTTAAGTTCGTAAATTTCCAACTTCTGGCTTTTATGATTATTTTAATTATATTGTCTTTGTTCTGAATACTCTGAATACTCCTCATGATGCATTTAACATTATTGTAACCAAATTATTTTTCTATATAGTTAATGAAAAACACATTTAAACATTCATTAACTGTTTACCGTTGCATCACTTTTTTATTACAGATATTACGATAATCGCTGTAAGTTTAATTATTTCAAACATTTATAAAGCTTTTTTATAAAACCAATTCAATTTTTAAATTAAATTTTAAATTAAATAGGTACTTTTCTTTAGTAATCTTATCGGAAACTGTGAATAAATTTTAAAACAAATAAATAATGGACGTTTACAATAATGGAAAAAAAACTATAAACAAACTTAAAGCTAAGATCTTAAACTTAATAACATTGCATGTGTTCTCTGAAAAGATATATTGTGTGGGGCAGCAGTGCCCTAATTCAGAGTGTTGTGTATTTTTGTAAGGTTTATCTCCAAAATGTTTATGACGCAAGAACTAGAATGCAGGATTTTCATTGCTTCTGTCAACTTTCACAGGTGCTTCATCTTAACTCATGAACTGTGTACTGCTGTATTCGAAAGATAGGTACTAGAATTTTTGCCATGTGCATTCCGTGACGGATTTAACCTTAAGTTTTAAATCATGTCGAATTTTCCTAGCGGAATAGCATAATCTACTCAACGACCTTTTTTTAAGCTGTATATAAATGCTCACAATTTTGAGGTTAAGCAAAATATGTTATTCAAGGGAAGTATTCAAAAACATTATCTTACAGTTTGTACTATAAGTTCACGACGCTCATTTCGACTCAAAAGTGGATAGATTCACTAAAATGAATTGCACGAATTACAATGAAAGTTAATTTAAGCATGTACTGTTTCTTTTAAATCGGTAATGCCGTTTAGGTATAATATGACCACTGCATGGGAGCAGCTTTCAAACAGCTTCTAGAAAAATAACAATGAGATTCAACGCGATAGTGCAGACAATCCACTGCCTATTTCCCCTTAAAATTACGTTTACAATTCTGTACCTAAGAATGGTGTGCCACTAAAAGAAGCAATCATCTTTATGAAGTGAATAACTGTATTCTCCATGAAAAATAATTATTATTAAGTAAATAAATAGTATAAAATATACTAAATACACTATATCTACATGCTTTAATAACGATCATCTCTAAGAAAACGTTTCCTATTAGTGAATATGTTTGGCATACTCTATAATTTACATGAACGTGTAGTAAAGTGCGTAACGATGGCTGTAAATCTTTCATTGCATGGCTTGAAGAATTCTTAGGATATACTTTTTATATTTGTGACCATAAGTGAGGCGGTTTCCTTAATAAACGAATACCTGCTTCTGACTTGGTTTTGCAGCCCTCTCTGGCATTCGACATATTTCCCTCATTTCTGGCCTATATCATTCCCATTTACTTCAGAAATTCAGCATAAATTGTCTACCTCATCTGTTGCTGCATGGGTTGCTTTTTTAATTTAGGAGAATTTATTAGTTTCTTTAAATTTTTGCTCTGTTTAGATACGAATTTTATGCATAGTTACATAGAATATATTTTTTATATTGAATCCTCCCCTTTCCACCCTAAATTCTTCACAGTACCCTTGAAATTAGTAAAAAATGAACCAGTATTTGGTGCTATCAAAACTCTTGAGAAAGGGAGGAAAATCGGAGAATGTTGTATGTTATCCCCACTCCAACAAGCTTCGAACGTTTCTGGATTAGCTTAGCTGTATAATAATTATTTAAGCGTAATAAATGACAATTTAAGGTGTAGTATCTTTATTTTAGCCACGTAGTCATCTAATAATATAGAATACACAATTTTCAGTTTAAGGGAGAGAAGAAACCACTGACACCAATGTTTAAGAGAATAGGGGAAGACCTGGCGGTTATGAAAAATTCCTTACCCCAACCCATCATTTTAGAAATACTAGAGTCATATCATGTAGCATAGTTATGGGGAAAAATAATATTTATAACCATGTTTGATAATATACCTATCCATTGACTAATGCCTAATACTATTATAGACTCCATTTTCCTCCCCATACATATTTAGTATTTATATGTTATTCAGTTGGTGTTGATTGGATTACAAAGGATGAAAAGATAAAGGAAAAGTAGGTATATAAATACGCATACTTAGGCTTTCACAGCTGGCACTGAAATAATGTAAAGTGAATACCGGGCTTTTAGGCCATGATCGCGTAAAACATATATAATGTGCATTTCTTCCATGATTGCATTAAGCATCTTCAGAGGAGATATTAACTACTGGACTGTTGCTGTAACTAACCAGGTGTCACTGCCTCTGAAGATGGCCACGGGCGAAACGTCAGATGACGTTTCATCTGCTGGGCCACGGCCTACAAACTCGGTATCTACTTTTCTTTGGATGTACCTACGTAAAGTTATTTAAATGTTGCAGCATTCAGAAACATCACTTCATAATGATATTATTAGAATAAAACGTATAAGAAGTCGTGGTGCTAATTGCAAACTTCATTGCACACATATTTTAATAACGTGCCCCTTAATGGCATTAATATAAAATATATATAGTATCCTTGTAAACAGGTCCCAATATATCAGATATATTTTGCTTTGCCTGGTGTTACATCGAGGCTCGCTATGTTTCGTCGTAAAGGATGTATACAGCTTCGATTTGGTCTTCATGTACACCATTTAAATGAGGAATAAAAGCCATTTTCATATCTGTTCTCTAGTTCCACTACAATACATTCCCAGTCGAATACCCAGAGCTTATAAATCCTAATGTATTTTGGTCAGTTAGAATTTGAAATTTAAGGCTGCAAGGTACGCCAGTAGCTTCCCCGATAAAATTACATTTTAAACGCGGAGACGGGTTCTGTCGTTTAGGAGAACATATCAAATCGATAAACAAACAAAGATTAATCATTTGTTCATTTAGAGTTTAGTGTTAAATTTATTAGCATTTTATTGATATCCACACTGAATGTTATTTAAGCATCATTGCATTTTGTCTAAACGGTTAGTAAGAACAGCATAGAAAATGTAGCCAGAACATCACTGAATTGCATCCCACAGATTCCACTTTAAGCAGGTTAGAATTTCCCACCAATAATTTTGTGGACATATTTCACTGGTTAACGAATCATTAAACCAGCATTATGGGTGTGATAATTAATGGACTGCTATGCGTTTGGTGAACCTAAACAACGACATCGGTTCACTGGACTACATATCCGTTGAATTCACTGTGGTAGAACGCATGTCTAACAAATTTCTTGCTGATACCAGCTGTTAAGCACTGGAAAGCTTCCAGCCCCCTTATATATGCACCTGCACAAGTAAAATACACTCTAAAAAATAAAAAAAATAAATTGAGTCTTAGCTTTTTATAGGTAATTGTTTTCGCGGAAGAATTCATTCCTATATTTAATTTGAAGAGAGTGCCAGTTCTTATAATTGCGTTCATGCTATAAATGATCGCACTATATACAAGAAGTGTCATTCGTTTTTCATCGTAACTCTATTGGTAAATTCCCCTTGCTTTTTTACACATTTAAGACTAAGAGGATTATACTCGAGCGGTTGTTGTTCGTAAACTTGTATTATTTTTATCTGCGTAAGAGTGACTTTAAATCACTGAAATTGGTAAACACGTCTTCATATTAGCACAAAACAATGGTATAGTACCTTTTCGTGACTTTTACATTGTTTAAACTTCAAACAGTGATTGAGAATTACTTATTTCCTATCTTTGAACTTTTCCGTTGATTGACTTTTCGTACAAAACTTTATTATTAGGCATTCCGAAGTTCTCCAATTTCTTAACGTATCGCTGAAAATAACTTCACTTCATCTGCAACGCCTTCATAACAGATCTTTATTGAATGTTCAGTTTATATTTTCTTAGCTAATTGAATTGCTATACCTGTCTTGAAATAGCTTTATAGTGTTATCTTTGTTCATTTTGTGCTATTTCTGTCTTATATTTTCAGGCTCCAGTATCTTTTATCTCCTTAATATGAACATTATATTTTATCATTTTATTTTTTCTTGTTTCGTTGTAATTATATCTCCCGTGTCTCACATCAAATTACTGGCTACCTTAGCTTCTTTGCACTTTCTCGTTTCATTGTCACGCTAATTAAATTGCCCGACTACTTCATGAAGTCAGGCTGTAATTCTTAGTCTTAAGGACCAATTTACATTTGATGTATTGGTAAAGTGCTTACACCTTGTCGAGATTTTTGACATATTGGTAAAGTGCTTACACCTTGTCGAGATTGTTTATTATAATCAACTTAATTTATTAATAAGGGAAGGTCTCAACACGCAATGAAATTAACGTTTTAATGAAACGTTCTCTTTATCATCAGTATTTTCTTTCAAGTTTACATATTTTCAATATTATCCATTTCAAAATGTATTTTCGTTTTATGCCTTTTCAAGGATGCATGTTTCTTTATGTGACTTTTCTTACCTGAATGTACGCTGTAAATTGTACACTGTGAGTTGTATTCTGTGAAACTGTGCCGGTTATATCCCTCAATGTTGTAAGTGATTTAGTAAATGAATAGATTGATTTTAAATTAGACTCGCTAAACGCGCCTAATAGCATGACATAATTTCTCGCTTGAAATTCTTCCGAAATTTTCTAGGAGCCAAAAACATGTGATAGCTCCTGCCGCATATCTATTGGATTATTTTGACATACTTTTTAATTTTTTTCTGAAGCAGTTTAGGATCACATAGACGCATTCATAAAGTTGATTTTTCATGCCGAGCTGCAATGCTTAAAATTATTAGCTGAATTCTGCATAGTGCGAAACGTGCCTCGGTTAATGTAAGGCGGTTAAATCATTCTTGCAGCAACGTAACATCAAACCTAGCACGTTGCTGTGGGAGCCTACACCCGAAATATATCCTCAGTGAGCCGGGTGCAAGTCTTTATGTATAATCTGTGCTATCTGTTTTCCTCGAATACAAATTCTCTAATTGCTAATTAAATGAGTTTCATTAACGTGATGCTTCTATGTCAAACGTCTTCCTCTGAAAGAGTAAAAATAAAGATTTTGCATTTGATAGGAAATTCCTTTTCTATCACCAGGAGTGTAGGATGTTTGGGACGATCGTAAATTTTTATTGCATTATTTGATATGGTATGTTTGCTTTGCTCAGAGCAACCACAACATTAATCTTCTGCAATCATGCTACATATCGTGACTTCGGTTTATATTCAGTCTTCTATTGTAATTTCCAGTTAAGCTGTAGCACCTAGTTTTCTTTTATTAACTACAGTCATTTATGAAAATGACGTCTATGCAGGCTGTACATTTTCTGCCAGAAATTGTGTATATCGTGCAACATACGGAAGAAACTTTCTACAGTCTGCTTAATAGATAAATTTATACCTTAATGTAGATGTTAATAATTCGTTAAAACAATTCAGTCAAGAGCCCTGGTAAAATCGCTAAAGAAAAAGGATTGTCAGTTACCATAAAGCTGGAGAAGTGACAATATTTGAATATATTAAAAATGCTTCATACTATTTAAGCCCAAAGTAATTCAGAGGAACATTCTAGAACTGCGCATAATTTACAGCTGGATTTAACTGTAAACTTCAGTCTGTTGTGACGCCCTTTATGCAAAAAAAAAAGTTTTGATACTACCAAGGTATCATCGTCAACAAGAGGTGCAGAGAGCGGATATATCATAAATACCCCATGGTAGTCATCCCAAAGGGTAATCATTTAAATTGCTTCGTCCCAAGCATTCAGCAATAATAGTCAATGAAAGAAGGCCTAGTAGCATCGTTGACTTTCCGCTGGTTAGTCTTCTAAAAATGTGAAATAGAAATTCCACAATTCTTGGTCTTAATGGAAACATCAACTACAGTAATTGTTTCATCTTGTACATTTTTCAAGGTTCTAGAGCTAGTCTAAAACGATTGTCATTTTCTGTGTTTAAATAGTTAATGTTGCTTTCGCAATGTCTTTTAAAGCATTAAAAATTCAGATGAATTACTGCTTCGAGACGCTGAATTCGGATTTAGGTGGGAAATATTTGGTTGCACATGCGGTCCACCTTAGGATGACTTAACATTTCAGGATAATGTTAAAAGCATTAGTACCAAGGCGTATATTTTTTCTATGCATGTCGTTTACTCTAGTTTCCAAAACGGTCTGGTATTCCAGCTTATGTAAAAGAACAGCTTTCTTCAAACCTGGTTTATACTGTTGATTACATTTCTTAAAACTGTGCGTATTACCGACAAGTTTTGATGTTTCATGAAATAATCCTTGCATTTTCTCTTTTATTTAATTGGTTTTGGAGTTGTAATCCCTTTTTTGTTCATGTTTAATTGTCGATTTCTTTTGAAAGTTTAATCCTATAAAGATGTGGCGAATCCAGCTGATGTGTCTGTGGGTCCAGGTTTGAGTTAATGTCACCGGTCCTTTCCCAACGATTCTGGCAGTTTTGTGAACTTTACTTTCTCTGTCGAAACGTTTACTTTAAAATATGTTCATTTTGCAAGAAAGAAGTGGCACCTTTCTGATAAACAGGACTTATTTCTGCAGGTATAGGTTAAACGTAATTAAGGTAAAATAGCTAAAAAATTAAATTGAGTTTTATTTGTGGACGCTCTTTAACTGCTGTGGTTCTTAGCGTCCCATTCTATATTGGGCGTAAAAGGCCGGTAATTTTGCTCAGAGCCCTCTTTATCAGGCTTGAGGTTCTTTTACGTGCCGTAAATCTACGACACGGGACCACCGGCTTTACTTCCCTTCCGAAGGAAGCCATGCTAAGTATTTTTACACAGGTAAAATAGCGAGTGTTACATATTTCCATTTTTTAAATTAGTAGCTTGATGATCCATAAAGAATGAAAGGCACTTAGCTGTTCCTAAAACCCAAGTAAACAAAACCAAGGAATTAGTCTGTGGTTATAACGTCACTATTCTCATTGCTGCCAACTGTTGTTAAACATAACCACAGTACAACGACCGATTAGAATGTATTTCTTATAACTTGGAGTTATTTCTATGTTTCATTAATTATGCTAGTAAATTATTTTCAATTGTAGTTCAATTCGTCAATAATGATGGTGTCCTGCCAAAAGGCAGATGAAATTGCTGCAACTCCGCCTCCTCCATTTCTTTGTATTTTCTACAGTTCTCTTCATCTCGCTTATGAACCATTTATTTTAATGCGACCAATCATCTGGTATATTATTCTGCCCCGAAATATTTTCCTGTTTACCCGTTCTTCCAGTGTCTTTCTTGGCAAGCAGTTTCATCTCATCCAAAGATCCAGAAAGTTGCTCCTCCTCTTCCTGATAATTTTCAGAACATTTATTCCTTCATCCAGTCTTTTTAAAACAGCTTTATTAATTATTTTGTTTCTCAATTTCACGCTCCTCTTGTGCGTCACATTCACATTTCAGACAATTTTACACACTTCATCGTATTTCAAGGTCTCAGTGCTACACAGTGTCTTACTCAACACAAAGAACTTCACTATCTGTTCTAATTTATTACAGAGTTCATTCAAGGGTCTATAGAAAACAAATTCATTTCTACTACACTTCATTTGCCACTACTGTTCTATATTTGATTTCTAGATAGTAACTTAGGCAACTAATTCTGATACATCCCAGGTTTCTGAAGTTGTCCACTTGTTCCAGTACCTAATCTCAAATACAAAGTTTATCTTTCTTGCTTTTCTTCCAATAACCATATTGTTTGTCTTTTTTACACTTGTCCTGAGCCTATATTCCTCATCGTAAGCGTTTATCTTCATTTACATATTCCTCTTTTTCTAACAGTTGACGTAATATTAGCAGATCTTATGAGTTTTATTTTTGTTTCATCTACCACTCCATTCTTCTTCTGGAAATAATTCGTTACCAAATTCTACAAATAGATATTGAGCCGGGTAGGTGACAAGTGACATTCACGTCTTACGTCCAGCATATCTTCTCCTAATAGTTGGCTTATTAAATAATCTTCTAACTCATTCTTTCTTTAGCTATAAAATGGGAATGTAAGTAAAGAGGACTTTACAGGCATTGTCCGAAGGGTAAATGGAAAGTGCAGTAAGATCTTTGGCAGAAGGACCCACACACTTTTTGAAGTGCTTCAGAAATGTGTTACTATTACTAATAAAGATAATAAACGAATCCAAAGACCTCTCTGGCGCCCCTTTTCATCTTCAAGGTATCGGGCCAATCAGACCAAACAGTTATTTCTACTGCCTTTCTATTTCTTTAGCCTTTGCCAGTCTTTTGCTTCAGAATTTCATCAGTTGGTTTGCTGTTGTATTCTAATACTGCTGTGGATCTTACTCTCGGGTAGAGTAGTTCCAGCAGAATAATCCACTGGAAAGTATAAGTTTAGAATCCGTAGTTTGTTTTACTGTGAAGCTTAAAATAAACTTTGAAGGAAGAATAGGGAAATAAATACCGTCTTAGGAAAAAATGCATCTAATTTTGTAGTTTAAACCCTTTTGAATAATGAGTTGTTTGAATAAGCTTCACAGTAAGGCATGGGGGAAAAGCTTAGGCAGAATGCATAATGTTTCTCCCAGAGGAACCTTCAGCAACTATTTTAAAATAAGGGGGTTTTATCACATTTTCTTTTTGATGAAACAGATTCCCATGCCTTTTCCATTTTTAATATGCGTATATTATTGCTAGTGATAGTAACTAAGAAAGCACTTGATTTTGTTCTGCCCTCCGTGTAAGAACTCCTGTCGTAATTCGTCTAAATCAGGGTTGGATAACCGCGTGCCGAACGGACAAAAGTATTCCGCAATACATTTGCCGCTAAGGTGGGCTCTCTTTCACAACAAGGAATATGCATTTGATGAAATTTATTTTGCGCGCTAGTTTCGCCCATTTGTAGGTGACTCCCAACTCCTAAGTTAGTGGTCAAATGTCTTTTCGAAGACTAAATCCGATATCGGGCATAAATGGTAAATTCTGTTACGCAGTTTGTTGAAATACACATGTGAATTTGACTTCCAACAGACTTCGAGAATTCGCTACTGGTAATTTTTAATGCCACAGCACGAAATAAAGACCGGATGCAAGTACAAAATAAAGCAATTTTCATAAAAAAATGTGTGTTTAGTTAGTTTAGTCTGACCTCTGTCCAATGGTATTCTTGATTATCGTCAATGTGTACTTCCCTATTTTGACGACAGGGAAATTTTAATACTATAATGATAGTATCATGATAGAAGCATATGTAACACAAGTTAACCTTCAATAGATTTAACCAAACTTAAGAAGCAGAAATGATATTTCGATTAGAAGTGTTTTCGTGGAATATACGTGTTTTCAAATTCAATAACAAACAAGCTAATTCAGATAACATTAGTTTGTGAAAATAAGTAACGGATGCCAAACATCGCCGGATAGAAAGAAGTTCAATGTTTTTAAAAGCAGGATTATAAATTCCATTCAATGGCATAAATCAGCCATAGTTTACTTTTTATAAAAAATTCGGACCACAGGAAAATAATTTTGTGTGTTGTAGTTTGCTGTAAGTGCATTGTCCAAGAGCAATGAGCCACTTCCCCAGTAGATTCAAGAAACAGCCGTCTAATTAAAAGCAACTTTTCATGTGTCAAAACATTTTATAACCACTGCTTTGGTCTATTCTTGCAAGAGTGTGCTCTTGTTAAATTGATATAAACTCAATGATCATGAAATCTTAAACTTCCCTTTACCCAGTGACGTGCAGAATGGTTTTATGTCTTTCCCGGTTTCTTTGAGATAAAACGTTAAAATGTGCTCCTGTTTTTATCTTCATATTTTAACCTTAATTATTTATTCAGCAGATTTATGATACTAGTTAGCATAAAAGCTATTCATACATTTAAAATTTATGAATTGCTTTAATGATTAGTTTGAATACCCGAAATGGATATATCCAACATCATATTTCAATAAAATAGTGTGTCTAAAACTGTTGGAAGATTGTAGACAGTAAGAACTCCATGCATTCTGCATTCTAATATTTTATGAAATTAATATTTAAAGTTTGCAAAATGTGTTTCTTGTTTTTCTTAAAATTTGTAAACTTTGTTCATTTTCTGATACATAGAATCACATCTTCAGTTTTGTCCGCTGTGTAGGGTGATTTTGAACTTCCAAATGCGTAAACATTGTTTTTATTGGACGAGCTAGGGTTTATTGAGCAGTTAACACTTTATATACCTCTTCATGGCCTGTTCGTCTTGATTAGGGACATAGCGTTCATGTTAAGAATTCCCCACACGCATATAACGTGTTGAGCGATGCTGACTGTGTACTTAATTTGCTTGTAACGCGACTTGCCAGTATGAAGTGGTACGCACGTACGTGGTAACAGACATTCAAACATATCATTTCCATTAGCTGATGTTATGTTTCTCAATTTCATAAACGATAATCTGAATAAACAACTGCTATTGGAGGACCGTTGTTCTGCTTCTGGACTTGCTTGTGTAGCTTACATAGAGATAAATTACTGAAAGTGGCAGTTTTAGAGCGCAAGTGAGAGATTATTGTGTTCTCCTTTGCTAATATAAACATCCAACTATGATAAAATTTTCTTCTGCATAGTCGTTAATATACGGGTTTCACATTCTTTGTAACAAATTACAGCATTCCTATAAACAGTTATTCTATTGTCATAAATCTTTTACTATAAATAAATTAAAATTTAGCAATATGCATTTGCTTGCTTACACAATACGGAAAACAAAACACAACTGTTTGCATATCGTAAGTAAGTTTTTGTAGCTAAAGAACTCATTTTTAGTCATGATTATGAGTTCACAGAGAGATTGCGTTTTTCTGTTTAGTGGTCCTCAAAACGTGTATTTCAGCTGAAATCTTAATATCAACTTTTTGGGTGGATTACAACACTTCCTGTATCTACTATATGTAAGTGGTAGAGAGAATAACAATTGACTTAATCCTTTGGAACGCCATTTGTAATATGTAAACTTTTCAGATTCGTAATGTAGCAGATGTGCAATATATAAGATAAATTTAAAATTATCTGAATTGCAGTGTCAACCACGAGATCATTGTTCTATAGGAGGATTCATAGACCGATGAGAATATACTTGTACCTAAGAACAAGCCCCATAGTCTACTTTCACTTGCAAGATCAAAGCATAATTTTTAGTTTAAAATGTGCATATTCCTGATCGTTAGATGAACGAAAATGCAATCAAACATATTTTTGCTTTAATTACTTCATAAATATTTAGGAATATCCATCTGTGAAATTTCTAAAACCCACAATTTCAGGTAATTTCACCTGAAACTCTAATACACTAATAAGGGTCTAATGTATAACATGTACACCAAATTTCATGCATATTTTAAAAACTTTCCAGAGATATTAAGTTATTTTATTTATTTTTTACCCTTATCAAAAGTTCCTCCACACGATGCACTTATTTTTTAAACAATTAACATATTAAAATTAAACTGTTTATTAGTATATTAATAAACTGAATAAATGCATTCATAATTATCCTACTACCTGGCGAGAAAACAATTTCATTTGTTACTTAAAAGCTTACACAATATGAATATTATTGTTTAACAACCTCACAAATAGGAATGCTAGTAAAAATTCAAGTCATTATGAAGTTTTATCTTGTTATTTACAAGGAGGTGCACAAAGTGTAATTGATTTATACCTTATGGAACACTTAGAAAATGAAAATGTGCCGAAAATAAAAATCCGAGAAAAGAGAGTTAAAAATTATAACGTTAAAGTAACGATTTTTCTGTTCTTATGCTGTTTAAAAAGCATTTAGTGCATATACAGGCCATCCTATTTTTCTGTTCCTTTGCAGCTACTTTAGTGTTTGAAGATTCCTAAGCCCTCTTTTGAATGGTTTGTTCACTTCAATGTAGACAAAACTTATCTTTTTTTGCTACTATTTTATAGGAAGCTAGGTTTACAGCCATGCATTTAAATCGCTATATGACATACTTTAAAAGGTAGTACAGCTGTAAGGGCTACCCTAAACTAAAGTAGGTCTATAGTGTTTAATAACTAAAATCCATATTTATAAATGTTGACAATTTTTGGCCGTATTATGAGTATTCATAATATTACAATCCGCTGCAATTAATGAAGTATCACTACTTTAATGCAGTTTTTTGGGGGGAAAACAAACTTTTTTGGTCAAGATGCTTGTGGTTTTAGCTTCTGTTCCTATCACATAGAGTAATGAAGGTGTTTCGTCTCAAAAATTGCCGTATTGTTGTGTATGCGTGAGGCAGCATATGTGTATGAACAGGGTAGCTAAAAGTAAGTACCATAAATGCAAAATTTATTATTTAAAATCAGACGTTTTAATTGGATATATAGCGTGCATTTTGAGATTATTTTTCTCCAACCGATCTAACTCTTTACTTGGTTAAATTTCATGTTTGATTTTCTCAAAGTTATTCTAAGGTTTGGACTAAACCATCATAATTCTGAGATGCTGGCAATAGTTTTATAAAACCCTCTTGAGTCCGTTTCATTATGGAAATGTATATAATAGAAAGTGATAACATATTTACGGAATTTCGTCTCTGCATATTGCAACGCAGGTAGTCCCCCAGGGGCTTACTTCGGTAAATACTGGATTGGGTTCCCGGGGTCCCGAGCCACCGGTCCTTTAAGTTTTGCGGGTTGTGTTAGGGTCAACAGCCCTGCCCGTAAAACTTTAGAAAAGTATTTTTGGAAAAAAAAAAAAAGCTTTCTTCATCCTTTGAGTGTGGACAACCTTTTCAGAAAAGTTTGACAGTCGCTGATTTGAACTTCTGAGTGCAGATACTCCGGCAACAATGAAGCTAGAGGTGTACAGAAAAGAAACAACCTTGGTGTCAAGCTAGATGATGACAATGCATTGCTTGAAACCTGTTAGGTGGAGAACGATCTGCAACTGATGTAATTGATACGTTTTATGTAATGTAATGGAAGAGTTTTCGAAAGTAGAGAAGTATGAACTATCATTGAAAGGATATACCAAACGGGAAGACTTAGAACATATCTTGTTCATAATTGCCTGGGATGATACAATGTGGACAAAACGTAAACACCAAAAGGATTGAGAAGCAGACGAGGCTGCAGCTGTGGCAGCAAAACTTGGTGTTTGTTGTGTAGTGAGGGTATCCGGCCATTCAACCAGGAGAGCTACAGTTTTGTAATATCAATCTAGGCTAGAAGACTGGTGTGAAGTATGGTGAGCGTCCGGGAAAGACTGATGGGAGTGTTGATAACAAATCCTTGGACTACCCGCCAAAGTTTAGTGGACTTGTCAGACCTGTGCGTGTTGAGTTTGGAGATTTTCCGGAAGAAGCTTCTGAGCTGGATGGGACTTAATAAACCAGTGTTTTCACCCATTGTTGTCTGCTTGTTTTGCACTTTCGTAAATATTTTGCCACAATGTGTATTGAATTAGAATGTATAATTTTGTGTTTCATTTTTGTTCCTTTCCTCAATCTTACGGTGTTCAAAGTTTGTATTGTTTTGTACCAGGATGTAAATAAATATGTAGCCAGAGTGTGGCGCTGATGACCCCAGCAGTTTTGCGCCACCCAAAACGCTACTACCACTACCACTACCACTACCACTACTACTACAACTACTACTACTACTACTACCACTACCACTACTACTACAACTACTACTACTACTACTACTACCACCACTACCACCACTACCACTACTACTACTACTACTCAGGTAGTGACCGAGGCATGCAGGAAGTATTAAAGGAGTTATCAGGCGGAACTATGTGTGGGCAAACGTCCGCTGCCGTCATGTCAAGTTAATGCATTTTAATTTTCCTCTGTACTCGATTTTGTGTGTTAAATTGGAGTGCATATAGAATTTTATTTGGGGGGTGCAAAAGTGACTAATCTGTATAAAATTAATAATTTCGAATACTTGCAAATT
Organism: Deroplatys truncata; assembly: GCA_030765065.1. NCBI lineage: Eukaryota > Metazoa > Arthropoda > Insecta > Mantodea > Mantidae > Deroplatys > Deroplatys truncata. Next base: position 471,140,631 of record CM060990.1, read on the forward strand.
AGGCACAGTTATAATATATTGATGTATACACACAGCTGTCAAAAATTATTATTTCAAACAAGTACACTCTGGGTTCTGAGGCAGAAATCTCACTTTCTGTGTGGCGATCTGTATAAGTACACTGTTTCCCAAAGTGGGTTTTACAATATTTTTCACATGTGTTAACATATTTTCAGTTTAAAATTTTAGAAATAATTTGAAAACACAAACATGTTCAAAATACAAAATCAAGTCTTCTTAGAACACTAACAAACTTAACTATAACTCCATTATCAGAAACATAAATATCAGGGTGAATGGCAGCAAGACAATTCCAGATATTATGCTTCTCAAGTATGTCTTTAATTGTCTTAGTGTTGAGAAAGTTCTTACTGCAGAAGCATTGGCGAATGGCAAAATGGTTAATATATTGAGAAGAACATAGACAACCAAAGAAATCATATCTTTAAAGCTTCCCATGTTGTTAGATTGTCTTAAGAAAATTTACCTTTCAAAAATAGATTCTCTTTCTTAAGAAATACTTCCTTCTGGGACTAATTTTAACCACACTGTTTGGGATTACCCTTTCTTATCAAGTTATTTTCAATGCTGTTGTGCCAGGAAAGAAGAAATTTAGAGGGGGAGGGCCCCCTCAGCCCCCCTTAAATATGCTCCTGGTGTTATATTTCTTTCGGGTTTTCAAATGACTCATGTGATACAAATGTTTCTCTTAGCTATCGTGTAAAATTCTGCTAAAATAAATTGGAATGAAAATGTCTAGAAAATTTATTACGATGGACTATTCATATGAATGAAGGCATTGAAGCTTAGTCGATAATGTCTTCCATACCAGTTTACATAAAGTGCCATCGTTATTCTCGCGTCAGGGATCAAAGTGCCAAGTTGTAAGGTGACGTGCTTGGAGTGCAGTGGGAGATTTCCAGCAGCAAATATGGCAAAGGGACTCCTTTGGTGAAACATGTTTGGGACAAGGTTGGGAGATCAAAGCTTACCGATACCAAGGAAACGATGTTTTATTTTTAATTATGAAAATTATAATTTACCAGTTATTAAGGGTGGTTCCTCACCAATAATGTTTGTTCCGAACTTTGTGCAGCACTATGTCGACTGTGTACGCTCCACTTGGCACCACAAACCCCAACAAATATGCCTATACCTTCTCGCTAGAACTTGGCAAGCGCACTAACACAAACCTCAGTGTAAGGTGCTCGGCGAGGTCGGTCAGATGTCGCGCCATTTGCTTCCTTGCGTACTTATTTATTAAATGAAAGCTTTCACTTTCCATGTCAACATCGTAAGATCTGCGAAATGATGAGTAATACCACTTAATGGTGGCGTAAATGAATGCGGACACCGTTGTCACATTTGCCCTCAATCTCAGAAACTCCGCAGTAAACAATCCAAAGGCGTGAAATCCAGGTCAACTGTTTGAGAATCTATACGCATTGTTGGCGCGAGTGAAACACACAGATTTAATAGTTTCAATTTAGGTTGCTGTAAAATAATTTAATCCACGCAATTAAAGAGAATGCACTCAAATTTTGTGAAAATCCCGGAAAAATTGGCATCTGTAATGATTGCCCAAAGATATATCAGTGCCTATAATTCAAAATCCTTTTTCATTTTTGATATCCTTGGTGTTTGCCTGTGAATTCAATTAATTAAGAATGCGCATTCAAAATGGTTTTCAGTTTAAATTTGATTTTAAGCAGTTCCTCTTCACAGCACTTTGGGTATTCAAAATATTCCACCAGCTAATTTTTCATCCAATTCATCCGTAATTTCTCATGTGCATTCCGAAAAGTAAAGCAATTATGTCAGATCAATTGTCTGCACTGTAAAGTGTTTTTCAAGAAACCTTTAAAAGTAGGACTTTAATATTATAGCTTCTAAAGCTTATTTTTTTCTTGAACCAAATCCAGTACGATAATACTGAGTGCTGAAGTAAATGAATGAAATGTGTATTTAAAAGAAAAACTATTTTTGAACGTTCATTGCCCTATTAAGCACAGGGACATGAAATGCATTTTATAGTGTAATAACTTGAAAACTAAAGAAAATATCGAAATAAAATTTAAATCCTTTTAATGTTCACGTAAGACAAATTTGTCTAAATAAATTGACTTAAAGAATTTTACAGGTGGATCCCTTTAAAGGACACTGGGACTCAAATTTGAAGCTTTTAAACTAGTGGATCAAATTGGATTCAATGTTTTTGAATAATTCTAGGTGGGTTCCTGATTCCAAATCTGGGTTCTAATTTGCATATTGCAAATTGCAAGTATTCGTCGAAAAAAAAAGTAATAATAATCAGTGCTCCCATACAGAAATAACTGGGCGCGGATATAAAAAACTCAGCAGAATATTACCCACAAATAACATTTTTCCTCTGCTCATTTACATATAAATTTTCAATTTCTACTGCAATTTTCCTATCCTGTTGGCTATAACATTTGTATTTTTAAAATCAAGAGCTACAAGTATGCAAAAGTTGTTCCAGCACTGATAGTGAGCAAATGTATGATTTTTCAGGAAACCGGAATAACATTTAGGTTCATTTGAATATTTGCAGCAGGCACTGAAATATGTGTTCTGAGAAAAAAAGAGTTTTTTCTGCTTTTTCTGTGAAAAGGTCCAGCGCACGAGTATTTAAAGATATCTGTCGTGGCTTAAAAATTGTTGAATGGGATAAAACACCTATTTAATATATTGCAATATATGCAAATATCTTAGGAACATTTTTATTAAACAATCTAAAACCGATATTTTCAGGATGTCGGCCAAAATGTTGGCCCCAGTACCCCTTAAGTCGTCACTCTGGTGCTGAATTAATCCAAAATGCATCATTTTCTGTATTACTCCGCTGAATAATGTTTCGTGTATCTAGAATTTATGGATCTAATATCATATCAGAAGGAATGCACCAATGCTGAAGATGCCACATAATAATCTGATTTTCCAACTCTAATATCGGTGTGATTTAAATCCGTTTTACCAGATTGTGAAGCTGCTAACAGCACTTCTGTGGTAAAGCCTGTATGCATGTGAAGATAACATGCAGGACCACGAAAATTGGAACAGAATTTTGTGTTGACATATAGCGATAAATTATAGATTATAGGGTATACAGCGGAGGGGGACACGTCGCGAACTACGACCTATATAGACCTATTTTGGTTACCATCCCCCAGGATGAATGGCTGAAGTGAAGGAAGCACACGAGGCTACAGGCCACAGACAGAGATGCGCAGAAGTCCATAACATGTCCTGGCTCCAAGACCGACCCACTACTGGAGCTGCTCAGAGATGACAATGAACGACGCTTGCAATCAGGCAGCTCTCTGGTGTCGACGGGGAATACTCTTTCCTCGGAGCAAGCATCTGCTCCATCTGTCCGGCACCGATCCACGAAACCTGGAAGCACACTTGAAATATGAGAAGGAAGCGGAATGAAAGGGAGATGAGATAAAGAAAACCGTGGTAGAAGAGAAGCCACCCCAGTATTCAGCTACCAACCAGGGAAAAAAAACATGGTCAGAGTGGTAGGTCAACACGAATTGAACCCAGGGCCCTCCAAATGTGAGCCTCACACGTTACCGCGGAGCTACCTCACTCGATTTGTGAGAAATTAAGAAGGTACCTCGACCTACAAGATCTTTTGTGCCTAAACCCCTCACGGTGTGTTCCCGGGAGGGAGGTGTGAGGTGAGGGGAGACAGAGGGCGGCCGAACCAGGAGGCACGACGGGGCAGAGTGCAGGGTCCCTACGTTTCTCAGATTGAAACTCTCCGGATGGCAGCTGGTGCAAGCGGCTCCCCACCCCCTGCAGGCTTGCACATCCCCTGGGGGGGGCCCGGGGCATGGAGACCGCCCCATTCCGGGGGACGAAGGGTTACAAGAACATCATTTTCTCCTGCCATGCAATGCCGACTCCCGCCCATACTTTCAACCCTGAAACGGACCAAGCAGATGAAAGAAAGGTGAAGTGAAATGAGAATGGAGGTAAAATGAAGGGACAGGAATTCGGGTGATGTAACGAATCTTCCCAGCATTCGCCTAGCGAGCCGGGGAAGCCCCGAAAAAGCTCATGGATCAGGAAGGTCGGCCGCGTGAATCGAAACAACGACCTCCCGAATGCGGTCCACAGACGTTACAGCCTGAGCCATCCCGCTTGGTAATTACATGTTGAAGTGAGATGGCGAGTGAAAGAGTGTAAAGGCGCCTGTCCTGAATCTTTCGCTGCTACAAACTTCACCAACCGCAAGTTGCTGGCTCGGCCGCGTATACGTTGTTAGTTCTGTGCTGAATGCTTTCCGCGCTATTTGAGACCGCACACTTAGACACAATTTCCGGTCAAATATTTTGAGTAAGCATTCAAACTTTAAACTTCATTAAAACAATAATACCTACAGATTAAAATAAGAGCTAGCGTACACTTAAGGTGGGATCCTACTGAGTTTTTATCCCAAAATGGTCCAAAATTGTAAATGTATTTTTTTTCTTAAGTGTTTCAAGCCTTCCCTCACACGGGGATATAATAAATTTTCATGTGCGGCCATTTTAAAAGTCCTACAGTGTCAATTAAGTTATCCTTGTGCTGCCTGCTAATATGTTACGTTCGCTTAAAATTGGTCTTTTTTCAAAACATCACTTTTTACCATTAAAAATGCTCCCCGAGTCAAATTTTGATTCAGATCTTTGAGACCTTGCATATATGTTAACATCTATGTTGTGCATATATTGTATTGTGTACATAAACATCTATGTATTACTTTAAAAAGGTCAAAGTCTAAAAATTGAAAAATATTGAATTTTAAAGGATGGTCAGAGATATACATTTTTATTATAGTTAAAACTGTGCACGTAATCATGGCTATAGTACATTTTCTTTATGTATCCCATAGGTGTGTATTAAAAGGTTTCAGAGAAATTACAATATACTGCATTAATCAATTTAAGTTACTTAATTAACAAAATAATTAAAACTATACTTCTGGATGACTTCAGATTTGGTACACATGTTAGTTTTTACTATTCTAATCAACCCTGAAATATGGTGTAAATTGCATAAAAAGCAAAGAATTTAGAAAACTCAATAGTGTTCCCCGCTTAAACGAAACAGTTAATACCTGAATAAAGGCTAAAAATGGAGCCGTAGCCACAAAGGCAATGCATTTGGAGGACGCATAGTAGATAAATCTCGTAACACATGTTGCCTTTTGCAACGATAACGATTTTCTTACATTCCTCTAATTAAAAATTGCTGTCCTAAAATAACTTTAATGTTTCCATGGCGGAATTGTGAAGTCGCTTGAATATTCGACAACAAAAAAGTGTGGGCTGGCCTCGTAGCTCAGTCGGTAGAGCATCTGTCTCCTGTGCGAGACGTCCCGGATTCGATTCCCGGTTGGGGGTAGGAATTTTTCTCTAGCCAAGATTATACCTTATCCTTCCCAGAGTTTGGAAGTATGGATGAGTGTGTGCATAGGTATTTGTGTGACTTAATGAATAAACGACAAGGTAATACGATCTAACACACTGCCTACAAGCAATAATACGTTCCAAAGGAAAGGCACTGATAAGACCATTGCAGTTAAAGGTTGTGTATAAATGGAACTTAAAAAAGTGTGCGTATTGCACTCGCTTTAGCTGAATTTAATACTCTGCGGGGCATCCTTTACTTTCACACGTGGACTTACATATTCGATGCAATTTTCATGGTACCAGCTGATTCATTCTTAACCAATTCCTTCTTCCAGGAAGCTTCTCTTAAAACGATCTTTGAGTTGGTTGCAGAATTTCTGGTCCGTTTATTCAGTTCAGTCCATAAATTCTATATTAGGTCAAAATCTGGGCTCTTTACGGGTGTACCTTCAAATCACAATGCAATTTTTGGAAATTTATGGAAGCAATTACATTAAAAATCTTGAAAAACACCAGAATACATAAACTATAATGGTTTTGGATATTTCTACATATTGAAAATGAGAATTCATTTACCTGGAAAGCAATATTGCTTCAAAATAACCAAATCGCTGGTAGTATTTAATACTTTGTTTGGCTTTTACATCAAGAATACGCTTTCCTTAATATTTGTTTATAATCCAAATGAATTATTTATGCAGAAAACTCCTCTTTTACCGAATACTTATATAAGTGCTTATGCATATATCTATTACTTGTGTCGTCGCTCGCTGCAATCAAAGAAAGTCAGCAAGTCATCTCAGTATTCAACAGAGCTGACAAACTTAACGGCAAACTTAAACGAAACAGTAAAGCCTGTATAAAACGCACATAAACATTGGTGCTTAATTTGGAAAAAAATAGACTATCCAAAATCGTGTCAATGTCCAAAATAAAAGTATACACAGCGGCTAAGCCACAAACACAGATCATTCAAAGGACATACAGTAAGTCCCGGAACAATGATATCCTCACGAAGAAAAAAGAAACCACACTTAATTGCAGATGACAACCACCAAATAAGACAGCGGTTCAAAGGATATATACGAGGATATATACCTACTTACGTTATTAGAGCGGAGAGGGTTATATCATGAGAGGAGTCTGTTCTAATCCCGAAAAATATATGTAATATTCTTCACCTAAAACAATTTATACCACTTTTTTTGCTTTGACTCGGTTATAAAGCCAAATAAAAATACGGTGCTGAAGGTGCCCAGGTAATGTCACGAATGTCTTAGATAATTATTGAATGTGTTCTCCAGAAAGATATAGGGAAGCCCCATGCAACCAATTCTATTCTCATTATTCGTAACTCAGTGAAGCGATTTAAATAGTCTACTGTAGTCTTAACACAGAAACGAGAATCAAAAGCTCAATATCTGCAAGGCGAAAATCCTGCAGTTCTAAGGAAAGGACCGTGACAGCGCCAACTGAAACAAGTTACAAAGACGAAACAAACAAACAAACAAAAAAAGCGATAAGCAGCTGTTTACATACAGCACATCAAACGAGAAAATTCAACAGGATGTAATCAACTACGATGAGTGTTGAGAAAACTATTTTCGCACATTATCAAGAAATAACTGAATGCAGTGCACAGGATATATAAAATGGTTTCAAGAAACTGGAGAGAGACAAAGGGGCGACAGAAACTGCAAGTACATTATAGGCCCGGTTTCACCATCACTCATCTGGCATGTTGAATCAGACAACTGTATAATGATTGCTTTTCTTAATATTTAGGAAGTGTGTTAAAATCGAAAAAAGTTTGTGATGTGTTCCATTCACATGGCTTCTCTACGCACTCTTCTACAATCTGTTCTTGCAAAACCTTTTTTTCTGTCTACTTCTTGTTAATCCAGACAAGTTTCAATTCACGTTTACACATTTCATTGCAGGTTACAGTAGGTAAAGGATACAGGTAAAGGTCAGATTTTTAAAGAGCGTGTCGCTATATGATGGCTTTGGAATTCCATGGTCTTCGCAGACTGCGAGAAAAAAAGAAAGAAAGAAAGAAAGAAAGAAAGAAAGAAAGAAAGAAAGGGGGAAAATCGAAAAGCGACTTTCATTTGAGAAAAATAGTAAGTATTTAAAAATTCAAACGAATAACAAGGAATATCTCGGAAATGGTTAATTCGACAAACACATTTATTTGACATAAATTAAGTTTTTTTTAACGAGATCTATATTTTTGTGTATTAATATTTTGTCTGTCTCTTACGGTTTATCAATTTATACAAAAGTCATTCATAATGAAGAGGACTTCACAGACTATTCCCAGTGAATTCAAGATATAGGTACATTTTATTTGTCATGCGATATTAGGATATTGTAGTTTAGTCGAATCGTCAGAGTCATTTGTTAGAAAATTAAAATTTTCGAAAAACTTTCCATATAAAGGATAGTTTGGAGGATTTTCTTGAAAATCTTCATACTGTATCCTTGGAAAATGCTGAACTTAAATAACTAGTTTGGTATTTAACGGACGTTTCGTTTTTGAGTTATGCTGTTTACACACACACACACACACACGCGCGCGCGCGCGCGCGCGCGGACCTTTTTCTAAAACTGCCTGTTCTGAATTCGTAGACTCTCAAAACGTGTATTTCGGTGAAATCCCGGTATCGAATTTTTGGGTGTAATGCAACACTTCCTCTACTTACTATAAATAAGTAGTACATGAAGTATAAAATATACTTTTTACACGCTTTTCAAGTAGTAGTAGTAATAATAATAACAATAATAATAATAATAATAATAATAATAATAATAATAAAGTAATAGAATCAGAACACAGTTGTGTGTTTAAACAATGGTAGGTAGAGTAAGTACCTATTATATCCTCTATCATATTTTTGCTAAATGTGAGGTACATCGTAATGAAACAAATGCATCACAACTTACTTTTCCTACCCCTTACCTATGGTAGGCAGGGGAAATATTGTATTCCACTAAAAATTCTCTACCGGTATGTCATCGGAAATACACGTTTTGAGATCTGAACCAAAAAATAACATTTTTTGAAAAAGATCCGAGAGAGGGAGAGAGAGAACGCGTGTCTGTTAACAGCACAGCCCAAAAATGAAAAACCGGAGGAATTGAGGAAACGATTATCGTAGTTAAGCCCGGCGTATTTCAGGAACGCAACATGATCTCCCCTAAACTAACCTCTTCCATAAACTATCATTTACATGGAAGACTGTTCGTTATTTTTTGTATTTTCCTAATATGACTCTTAACAATTTTTATTAAAAACTTATAAATTTAGCAAATAAAACACACTGTTGAATTTTCTTAGCCTCTGTAGTTCTCTTCCTTCTCATTGAGTTTTTGAACATTTTATACTGGGTGTTTATTTACTTTCGGGCTTATATGGACAAGGTTTCGAAGCATAATGGCGTCGCGAATCGGAGAGCGAGTTTCATAGGGCTTGACATTGAAGCAGAGGTGTACTGGCGTGCATAAAATGTGGCCCATAATGGAATGGAGCTGCTTATGTTGGTACTGATAAAACCTAACCCCACCCCCTACCAGCGTGACCAACTCTGTTTTTTGAGCATAATTCTAACCACTGGTTTGACAGGGTATTTTACCTCCCCCAAAGTATGCCCGAACTGCCGAAGGGTATCGTCACAACCTAAATCTTATATGTATTTTCATGCTACACTACCGTTTTCTTAATGCCGGTTTTCTCATTGCCGTTTACTAGCGGCAATTGCTTAACCTTGTCTGCATGTTATTGATGAAAGTTCTCATATATGTAAATATCGTAGCTATCTTTTATTTTAACCACACAAACATAATTCTTCACTTTTTCTTCTAGAAGTCCAAATTATTTGTAATTGATTTAGCCTTTCCATGTGTTCCAATCGTAGCGAAACTCTTTCATAGAGGTAACTCTATGAACCTCTTCATTTCACTAGGTTATAAACATCGTTCATTGATTAGTTTGTATGTCCCTGTATTATTCAGGCAGCCACATAGAGAACTGGTACCGGCTGGGTAGAGTCAAAAGTTGGTTACCTGAAAGTTACCTTACGGAGAGAAAAGCGAACTAGGGGAATGGACCACTTTTTATTCACTTTATGTACTTACAGCGCCAGGTTCGGTAAATTTACGCATGACTTTGCAGGTCTTAAATATTGAGTAGCCGCTCTGACATTACTAATGAGCTTTCCCCTCCAAAGCAGTTGGTTCTCTATGGAGAGCTGTCGTCTATTACTGCGTTTTATATGAAAATGCGTTGAATTTAAATCCACTTGATAGTTCTACGTACAATAGTTTTTGTTTTGGTGGCACATGTTGAGTTAGAGACTATACAAGTTCATATTTAAATGCTTTTGCCTCGACACTTACTTACATTTTACTTTCTCTGACACCTACTCATAGTAGATAACGGCAAAGGTACCAACTAACGGAGAGGATCTCCGAAACTGGGGCAGAGTACCGCACGTAGGCCAGTCAGCCCCTTGTGCTTCTATCAGTGACCCCCAGGAGGGAGGGATGAGGGGAGACACCCGATGGGGACCAGATCCGGATGACGACGGGCGAAGCACAGACGGGGTACCTAAAGTTTCCAGATTGAACGCATCCGACGCCGTCCGGTCCTGCCGACAAGCAACCAACCTCCAGCATCTTCAGGGAGAAGCTCACTCGGAGAAGAGATCTAACTAGCAGTCCCTGTCGCGACGCCAGTACGCAAGCCACCGTCCCTCTGCAACCCGCCGAACACGTCGCCTGGTCCTACAACCCTGAAACAGATGATAAGAAGACGAGGGGTACAGGAAATGAGAGGGAGGAGAGTCGTGGCAGAATATGAACCACCCCAGCTTTCGCCTGTCGATCAGGAGAAACCACGACAAACCTATGGGCCAGAGTGGTCTGTCGCCGGGGATGGAATCCGGGATCTCCCGAATGCGGGCCACAGACGTTGGCGCCTATGCCAACCCACTCGTACTTATTATATGTAAGATAAAATGTATTTGGCCAGAAAATTCTATCGAAGTTTCACCAAAACTATATGTTTTGAGGTCCCCTGAATTACAAAAGCAAATTTAGATAAAGTCCACGGGCGGGCGGTGTGTGTGTGTTAACTCTAAAACGAAACGTTCGATAAATACGAAACTTGGTTTTTAAGTTCAGTATCTTCCAAAGTTGCGACATGAAGATGTTCAAGAATATCTCTCCCCAAACTAATCCTTACATGGAAAAAATTTCGGTATTTTTTATTCTCTCAAAAATGGTTCAAACGATTTTGAGTAAAACAACATCGGTATGTTTCAGAGATTTACCTGACAAATAAAACGTATATTTTGAATTTTCCTGGGAATAGCCTGTTAAGTCCTCTTCATTTGGAAGGAATTTTGTATCATTTTTATAAGAGATAGATGAAAACATAGTATTCAAAAAATGAAAATCTCTTTATAACCCTCAATTTGTTTTAAATGGGTTTTTTATGGCATCAGCCATTTCCGAGATATGCGTAACTATTAGTTTGAATTTTTCAACACTTTGTCATCACTTTTAAGGTGTTGTCGGTATTCAGTTGTTTATCGCCAATTCATGGAAGATTATGGAATTTTAAGGGCAACATATGGCGTCCCTGTTTTAAACATCTGACTATGGATTCGGTTTCCTGTATCCCTCTCGTACCTACAACGAAATGTGTAATGAAACAATTTCTGCAAAGGATTAATTGTTCTTCCACACTGGCATGTGTGGACGACAAGGTTGGAAAGGTAGAATCAGAGGATTGAAAATTTCAAACTGATAGAGGCTAAACTAATGAAGCCCGGAACATAAAAGTACTTACGGCATTGTAAGTCGCCATTGGGGTATGTCATCTCAAAACAATTTGCGATCTCCTTGTGGTTTACCGAAGAAAAAATGCCAGTAAGCTGGAGAACTTAATGTCCTACAGGTATGTTGCCATGGTAGTTAGAGCAACCGAACGGAAACCGGGATATCCGTGGTTCAGATCCTGTCTATGGCATAGTTTGTAGGAGCGATATAAAATATACGATAGTTAGTAGAAAGTCATGTGAATATATCACATAAAATTTTTCATATTTCCTGTTGGTGTATTTTTTTTCCATGAATTTTCCATGGTGATTTTTGGGATGTTTAAATTGGAAGTTTCGCATTTTGATTTGTACATTTAGATTTTGTAGCGCTTATGAATTTACAATTTAACATTATGTAGCATTTTGGTGAAAAAGCATATAATTTAAGTTAATTATGATAAACATGTTTTACATTTTGAAATATGTAACATCGATGTGAAATTAAAATTACATTGTTAAGGGGTTGAGAGTGAGATAAAAATGCATAAATTAAATCTTGAATTTATTTTGAACTAAAATACTTTAAAGCAACTAAGAAAAAAAAGACAAATTGATGCAGACTAAACCATAGCACAGAGAAACATAAATTTTTACTCATACAAAACCAGAATAATAAAAAGAAAATACACAACATTAACTTAGGTCATGCAAGTTCATGAATCAGTAAGGACCGTGGAATGAAATCACAGAACATGCCTCAACATTTTGTGTGTTCTCCTGTCACTTAAAATTAAATTGTGATTAGCGAAATATATTTCAGCATATATGCAGTGTTGCTTGGGCGATGTCTGGATATTTGAGTTTAATGGGAGTCTGCATAATTTGTAACAGCTCGGAATGCAAATATTCATACCCCTCACCAAAACTACCCCTTTTATCGACCCAAAAATTCATCTTTCATTCAATTACACTTAAATATTTCAAATCTATTGACCATACTCGGCCAGCAGTGGCAACTAAAGAACTAACAACCTCTTGTCGAATTTTCTTCCATGTGACTGCACAGCGTTTTGTTGCACTTAAGCATAAACTCCAGTAAACACTTTTTTTTTTAATTTTACTCTTTATATTTTCATTGGAAAGAGTCCATAAATTGCAACATATATGTGGGTAACCATCCTCAACCACACGTTTGAGCACCGTGCCTAAAGTTAGCAACTCATCCCACAACTTATGTGCAAAAGGGTATAAAGAGCCCTCCAAGTGGGTAATCAATTTACTGTGACTGAAACCTGAGTAACAAATTTAGCTTGACACTTCACTTAAAAACAATTATACTGACATTAGGATCCCAGCTGTGATTGTTTTCCCTAAGCTCAAAAATGCAGATTTTAAACAGGCTTAATCTATTTTAAATGCCATAATGGAATAAGCAGAATTTGTTTATGATGCTGGTTTCACTGAATAAAGGAAACTACATTCTTTTTCACAATACTATTGTGTCTTCCAGTGTCTTCCAGTGTGTCATACCTAAACGTTCCAAGAGTACAAACTCCGCGGTTGAAGTTTCCAGAAAGAAAGAAAGAAAGAAAGAAAGAAAGAAAGAAATAAAGAAAGAAATAAAGAAAGAAAGAAAGAAAGACCAAAAAAGAAGTTTCATTTGAAAAAGAAAGTGTATTCCGCATTTATATAGCAGTTTAGTGTATTTTTCATATTTTGAGTCAATTTCACATTTTATCCATTTTCAAAACACAAAAGTGTTTTCAAAACCACAAAAAAGTGATTCACAGGTGATGAAAACTGAAAATGTAAGAGCACTTCGTGCTATATCGCATTTGCGATTTCCCTACCCATGAACAATTTAAACTACCGCTTTCAAATTTTTAGGAGGATTTAACTGAATCAACTTGTCAAACTTTGTTTATATATATACTGCATATCCTATCATTAAAATAGTTGTAATTTCACACACTACTTCTCTGCAATCATAACTATACTTCCCACACTTCAGAAGAGCTTCATAAGGATGTAATAAAATGGATTTATGCCCCAAAGGTACCACAGAAAATTTTGTCTCAAAATAATATAAAGAATTATTAATTTCTTCTAATTTTTACATCCTCGTTTATTTTTCTCCAAACATACTGTTTTGGTTATGGCATTATTTATTAATAATGTGCCCAGAAGTTGAATTCAATGCTTTAAAATTAACTTATAACATTAGTTAATATTAACCCATGCAAACTAGTTAATCCCCTCTTAACATACACATGAGTATAAGCTTGTAATTTTGGGGACACATAATAGTTTGACTGTACTGGGTAGGTATATAAACTGGTACTTTGCACTTCGTCAAGTGGGCAGGTAACCTCATAGCACTGCATTCCGATCTGTCGGTTTCGTACATTACAAACCTATACATGGGATATATCCTCCCGTTTTCGCACAGCTGTTTGGCACGTAATGTTAAAAACCCAGTAGAACGTTCTTCTTATGCAATGACAGTGCTTTAAACCTCTATTGTGTACTTATTCTCCGGCATTTTTATGTGATCCTTAATGTGCTTCTATACCAGTTGAGTAGCGTCCAGGCATTCGCTTCTAACGACGACTAATTATAATTGCTTTAATAAATGAATAACTTCTCGAATTTAGTTCACATCTTGAACTCTTAGCAATTCAGTTGAAAGCTCAGAAAGGAGAATTATCTTCCTTCTTCCACTTTATGCATTACACTTGGAGAACATAAACCATCGTTTGAAATTCGTCCAATATGGTCTGCTGCCTCTAAGGAAATGCATCAACGAAAGAAACGGAAAACTTAAATTGTATTAGTGTAACATAATGGCTTAAGAGAACGATGTGACAGCGTTCCGCTAGAGGTAAGTTTGTGAAAATTTATTTTCAATAACATCTTTTGTATCAAGTTACCTTCTCGCTTTTCGTGCACTACATAATTTTCATTCTCGTGTGTTGTAACTTGCTATACAAGAACAGCTATTTGAAAATAAGTATTTTTCAAGATATATCGGCTCAGTGATCCAGTAGTTGGCTGAAACGGAGGAGAAAGCACATTCTTCCCTGTAAATCTGGAGCTTGTTTCATTAGAGGAACCCTTTGGGCGGCGACCGTTACCATAAAAGTGGGGTGAAAACATCTAAGGGGAGTTCCCAAGATTAATGGGACTCTGTTCGCTATTGACTAGCAGACATACACAACATGCCGCAAGTTAGCGTCGCTACCTGATGTCCTCTACAAATTGCTTAGCGGCTTAGAGAAGTCACCGCAGCAGTACTTGACCTTTGCACTATACAGGGTGGTTATAACGTTTTCACTTCAAGGAAAAACAATCGCAGAAAACAAAGAAGGAAATCCAGTGACACACTTACCTAATTTTGGCTAAAAGTGGATTTATCAGCGTTTTCTCAAGGGTTAAATATTGATTAGATTCGAACTAATACATTCATATTTCTCCTAAAATACATTATTTGGATTTGAACTGAAAAATACAAATTTTATTAGACATGCAGAAAATTATCTAACTCTTATATTATAAATTCTTAGTACATTTACAACACACTTCCGCTGAATACTCTGAAACTGAAAATGATTTGTGTTATTTATTTTGAACAGCACAAATCCAATACAGGTTAAATTTGAATATTGTACCCTTTCTGAGAAACCATTTGCAGAAAGAAGTAAGCTATTCTCTAGGTACTTTCTGTGGATATTTATGTATTCTGTAGATACAAAAATAATCATAGCGTATAAAAGCATGTTTGAAACGTAGTTTTAATTTTTTCTTTAAAAATGAAAAATTAAAACTACGTTTCAAACATGCTCAGAAGCATACCATAATAAAGTTGTTTGTATGGAAGTTTTATTTTAGTTTAGGATTGTGACACAGCTTTTATTATTAGAAAGCTGAAAATATATTGAGGAAAGAACGTTTTGCCCTAAGAGATATTTACTTATATTTTTATTTTATTTGCTAACAGAACACATACTACTTCCATCTGTTTGTATGGACTTAAATATTACCTACTTAAAAGTACGCCCAGTTTAGGGGTTTAAATGTATCGTTCACCTTGAATCACTACATTTTCATGGCTCTAATTCTGTAAATACCTGTCGAATTACAAATTATAATGCCTTAAAAGTGAAAAGGGTGTTTACCTTATTTTTAGAAATGCAAACTCAATTAACGTCTCCTCAATGGGAGATGTATGTCAATTTTGTTTAAAGAAGTAGATTATTTTATTCATACCATAATTGTATAAGTTCGACATCTAGGTTTCATTGCATGAAATATAATATCAGAAATTCATAAAAATGGCAGAGTTAGGCGATTCATTGCATTTTTGTACTAGATGACATACAATTAAATCGCTAAACATTTCACATTCATACCTGCTTTTATACACCATAATGTTTATTTCATTATTTTATGTTACCCTACATGTTTATTTACTTGTCAAAGGGGCAACAAAATCTTAATTCTCTCGTAACTGAAACTCTGACGGGCCCTTTTTCTCAGTGCTGAGTGATATATATCGGCCGAGAAGCTGTAGTCTCTTGGTACGAACCGATCTTTTCTCTTTCTAAGATAGCCTCCATTTCATGGCCGGAAATATGGTTTTGATGGTTAGCTAGGCCCACCAGGTGTGGGCCCAGGTAAAGCAAGTGGTTGTATGGCATGCCTGTTGTTGACAGAGTAGGTAGAAGCGCCCAGTGTGAGACCTGTTTTGTAAGTTTTCGAAACATATTCTTGCATTTCAGGCTATTTTTTTTATTCAACTTTTTACATTTTTTCAGAATTAATATTTTTCAAGCTTAGTATACATTTGCTTTGATGCATAGGAAGCTAAATTCATGAAAATTTTCAGCCTTCAGCATAGGAAGTAGGTAAAGATTTTTGTGCAACGGAATTCTGATATAGCGTTCATTCTTTTTTGACACTGTTGTGAAGATGAACACTTTCGCACTTCTTTCGAAATTGAAATTTACAAAGTTATTAAAACTTGATGAAGAGCAATAAACAAAAACCACTGCATGGGACTTTGTAATACTATGCTTACCTGATAAAACTTCAGAGATGTATGGAATACTAGTTCCAGAAAAAGTATCTCTGTGTGGCATTGCAGTTTAAAAAAAGCAAATGGTTATAAAATGGTCCCTAGGTATTAAAAATTATTTAACATTTTTTAATCAACACAATATTATTTCACGTGGTTGTGCAAAGTGTGATAGCCATTATAATATAAACTTTAGGAGACATTAGCGGCTTGCTAGAACACTGCCTTCTGATACATATCTCCCTTTAACACGTAAACCACCAGTTTCCTCTCAGTAATGTTTCAAGACGTAACTTTACATTTCTACAAACAATCCTAAGTGACATACTGTTTTACGAAATACTTTTTGTTAGATACTAGAGATCATGGTGCCCAAATATGTGTTTATCTCTTTTCAATCCACTTTAGTGGTAATTGTGGCAAGTGGCACACAGGTACTCACGAACAATCTGTCCAAAATGAAGGAAGCTTCATCCTGTTGGTAAACCACTGTTTCTGAAATTACCATGTTGCTCCAGTGGTTGATGGAATATGCATATCATCGAGACACGGATATTCTGCAAAGAATGGACCCATTGCCTTCAACTTGGTAATCTCCAACACAAAAATTTAGTTAGTTATTAATATGAAACCTAAAAAACTGCAGCTGTATTCAGGGAGTTACATTTCGAAGCTAATCCTTCCCTCTTAATTAACCGGAGGGAGTGTTCGCTAATAATCCATCAGAAGTAAGCCAAATAAAATTATATTGATGGTTTTATGCGGATAAGTTTATTACCTTAAAAAGTTTCTTCCTTTCTTTGATTGCGATCCAGAAATATAACAGACAGATGCCTAGTGCTATTATTCATGAAACATTTCTAATCATCTTTAGCGCATATTTATTCATACTTTTTCAAGGAAAAGGAGTCTTCTAAAAATACTAAATTTCTTATATCTCTTCAATATTTTAAATAGTTTCTCAATCAAATTCTTAATCGTATGAATTATTGGATTGTTAAATAAGAAAAATGTAAAACTAAAAATTAGCTCACATCTTCTAGCACAGGAGCTTGAAATCTGCGTCTAAAGCTTCTCAGATGCCCCGAAAATTATAAGCTGTTTTAAATAGAACAGTTGGTTAATTGTAACTTCTCTAGTGCTATTTGTGTTAGTTTTTCGCAAACAGTTTCATAAGTATTTAGAACAAATGTGAGAATAGTGCATTTATGCAATATATGTATATTGCATTCTCATTAGAAAACGGTTTATGAAAAGCCGTTTATTTTGTGATGAGGAATAAACAAAATAAAAAATTTTGGTTCCCAATTACGAAACTCAACTTGACCCTCAAATGACCATCCATAGATGGTTCAACCATTCATTGCGCTCTTCGTACCCAGCCATTCAGAATTTTCGTTGTTATTTACGTTGATGTAAGAACAATTGCAAAGTGGTTTATACAAATGTTTAGTTTTTATGAGGAGTGAGAAGACAACATAAAAAAGGTAGGTTCCCATTTTAAAAAATTAAATTGAAACTAAAATGACCATCACAACGTCCTCCAAATAAAACATGACTAATGGCATTTACTTTCCCCCATAATATCAAGCAACTTTTATTCAAGACATTTCTTTCTACAACGCTTAGTTTTAGAGCTGTTGTACAGTCTCTACTTAAATGGTCCAGCCCGTATATATACATAGTATATAATATTCTAAACTGAAACATATTTAATCATTACCTTGGTTATTTTTGAAGAATATTAGATGGGTTGCTTCTTTGGGTTGGAGAATGCACAGTTTTAAACTCAAAAGAGAGTACTGGCGCTCACCTCCTCCTCCCCCGCTTTTTTTTTTTTTTTTTTTTTTTTTTTTGCGATTTGCCATTTAAAATCCTTTGAATACCGTTACAGAGTACGGAGGGTGCCACCCTCAAATAAAACCCTGCTGCAGCCACAATTTAAATGTTGGAATGTCGCATTTCAACTACCTATAGGACTTTACTTGACCCTTCTTCCACCCATAATCTGCGGTTTTGTCAGCTTGTTCTATACGTGTAGAAGTTGGCTTAGTTATTAAATAGATTCGATGTAACATCTGTGGAGGACATATAAAAGGAACACAAAATCAGCAGTTTTCTAAAAAAATGTATTCAGGTTTTTAGCCATCCTATATATCTTGATTTGACGTTCTGTGCGCCGCTCTAGCAGACATGCATACTAGCCGCGTTGCTGATCTTATACGAATTTCTTACCTATCTTAGGAATAAAGTGCAGACGGGAGGCAGGTAGCTCGCGCAGAAACGTAACAGGTAGGCCGTATTACGTCACCATTCCCGGTGCGTAGCATGTATTATAATCTCATTCGGGCGTTATTTCTCCCGTCTAAACTTAACCATGGTACACTAGCGACCTTGCCTGAAAACTGCACGCCTTTGTCAGACAGCTAGTAATTCCGTGTTCAGAGGAATCAACATAGACGCTGAGGATAGCTTCAGTTGATGTTCTGTTAATGCACTGTATGCAATTCTCTTTTTACGTGATGTGTGTTTAAGAAATAATAGTTAAACAATTAAATCAAGTCCATGCTTAGCAGTTAAGCAGTATGTTTCGAACGATCAGAGAGCAATGAATATTCTTTGTTAATATGATAAAATTATGTATTAAGAATTAATTCAACGCGAAGTACAGTCATAACAGTTACTTAAGCTTCTGGTCTTTCATGTTCAATGCACTTCCATTTATAGAGGGTGTAAATTATACACAGATCAAATTTACACGTGATTTGGAATTGAGTTACCTCCATCGATAAAGCTGTCACGTTGTTTTCTGGATGTGTGAATTCTTTTCTATAAAACTATCTAGTCATGTACCTAGGTTTTTCTTTTGGAACGTAACCACGATATATGCTTTTGCAATCGCATCAACATCATGGATTGTAGGAATAGGTTCCACCTTCCATATCGTTCTCCTTTATCAGCTCTAGTCAACTCGACACTAGCTAAATAAAAACTATAGGTTTTCGCATGATGAAGCTTGAAAGTTTGTGGCGCAAAATGAATAAGGACTATCACATTATTTGCTCTATCGTATGTTATCGGCTTTCCTTTTCACCTACATTTATCCCATTCTTGGCACTGCGATCTTTTAAGCTCCTTTCGTTCAATTGTTTCTGACTTCCTTGGGTCTTAAATATTATGTGAGCAGAAATGACAGAAAATGTCTAATTTCGTAGATTGTTGCTCAAGGACTCTTCTTTCAATGCAAATACAGCGTAGTCTCCTCTTCTTCTCTCTGGTTGAAAAATTCACCATGCTATGCATAACCTTTTATCCTTGCATACCAATAACCTTTATGCCAACCATCCTTTCTTCCAGCGCGTACCTAAGAAAGCAATTTCTTCTCATTTAATGTCCCAGAAAATTGATTTTCTTCTTGCTGCTCACTAAGCATTGTCCTTCATTTGCCCACTCCTTCTAAAACAGCTTATTGTTTATTTTGTATGTCCGTTTTACAATTTCCACTGTTATACATGTCCACATTTCAGATGCTTCCATTTGTTTATTTGTTCCACTTATATGCCAGCTTTAATATCTAAGGTCATATCGGCTGCTTTGCCTTTGGAACAATTGCTCATCGACAATGATGTTCATTCGTTTGATTAGTATTAATCTTTGTTTTTGTTTACTATAGTTTTTGTATTTAAACATTAATTTCGCACACACATTTACACTCTCTCTCACACTTCCAGACTCTAGGGTGGTCGGAGGTGGTCAGGGGGTGGTCGGGGGATGGCTAAAGAAAAATCCCCATCCTCCAATCGGAAATCGAACCCGTGACTTCTGAATTTGGAAGCTAACATGCTAACCACCAGAACGCAGAGGCAGTCCTACGCTTCCAGTGATTAATGTTCACTGGCACTTTGTTAAGAGTAGTCGATTTACGCAAGGATTTTCGTGAGATACAGCCATTGCACCTCTGCGAGCTTCCTTCATAGGATAACTGGAGACAAGTCCATATGGGGCAAAAAATATTTAAACTATGGTATATGCTTCGATACTAGCTGGTTACAAACTGAAGAACTCTCAAAATGTAATCGATTTAATAAAAGTGGTACTACGGCAAATCCATAAAGAAATCTATGACTAAGAGTTAAATGTAGGTAATTATCCGCTATTTTACTGGCAAAGGACTCTTGCACTTGCACCTTGGTGTAGTATTTTAAATGAGAAACGCTCCTCATCCAAGTTAAAGCTACAAGTTGACTTAAGCTCGAAAGAGCAACCAAAGAGCTTCCTATATTTCTTTTTTCCAGTTGTTTATGCCGTTATTCACTTCGGAAAGAAAGGCACAATTGTTAGATACTCTAACAAAATCTGAATATGTGCTCCCTAACAGTTTTTTAATCCAATGGGGTAGTTATACTTGAAAATTTAACGTTACGGGTAATTGACAAAGTCCATATTTAAACAAGCATCCTCTTAAGATTTAATGCGCAAATCTTTAGAAAATTCCTCCACTTCAGGCAAACAATTTTTGTTTAAGAGATCGCATGTTTTAGATATTGCAGTAATGAATGACACGTAAATTATGGTCTATAAAATACCCTCTTAACTCTCGATAAATTTGGTATAATCGAAACCTAAAAGATAAACAATTTCTACAGAAAAACCCAAATTTCATCAGAAATAGAATTTATCTCAAAACCTCTCTGGGTTAACCATTTTGGAAGCATTCGCCGCTGTTGGTTTGAACCGTGTCATATATTTAAGCAACACACCTCGAAATGTTAAGCGACCGTTCTTTGGTTTATCATTAATAAAGCAAAGGGTTCGCTAACACCATGGTTACTATAATATGATTATCAACTGCCATTTTGAATGCTATCTCCGCCTGCAAAATGCATATTGCTGATCATATTTCCTAATTGAAATCATTTTTACGGATACTTATTTTGGCTAGCAAAAGGTAGAAAGAAAACTTAATTTGTTTTTTTGTGAATAATTTGTGGAATAAATGTGTAGCTAAATGCAATGGAAAGACAAGTAACCTGATTGTTGCAGATATTATATTTGCTCGTACTTGCACAAACTAGCATGATGAACGCACTGTCCGTTGTTAAATTAACTCTTCGAAAGGAAACATACATCGCCAAATAATATTGTTTTACATCCTTAAAAGAGTATAAAAGAAATACTAAATTCCGACTAAATCTGAAATCGAAAATGTTCTGGTAATTTTCGATTTTGGACGAATGATGATGCATTTTTAATTTATTTTGTGTGTGCGTGAGTATGCGTTACTTTTTCACGTAAGAATAGCGAACTCTTTGCTCTGAAACTTGGTATACCTATAATATACTTTAGATCCCACTTACAAAATAGGCCATATGATATCTTAATTACTTTGCCGAAAGCGAGGAGAATGTTTCTAACAAGTTTATTTATATACAAAAATTGGATACCGTAAGTATTGAAGGAATTATAACAATTTCCATTACTATTATAGATAAACCTACTTCGAGAAATTGCCCTACTGCCAGGGTCAAACTCGACGGAGGGCGATGGATTTTTTTTTTCGCGCGTAAAAATCTTTAGCATGGCTTCCTTCGGAAGGGAAGTAAAGCCAGTGGTTCCGTGTCGTAGATTTACTGCACATAAAAGAACTTCAACCTGATAAGGAGGCCTCTGAGCAAAATTTCCGGTCTTTCACGCCCAATATAGAATGGGATGCTAAGAAGTATAGTAGTTAAAGAGCGTCTATAAATTAAACTCAATTAATTAAACTGCGAGAAGCAGTGAATTTCGGTCGCATTGTAAGCATAAGCAAAGGGCATAAGTTTGTGTACTGTTAAATGTAGTTGTTCTTAATACCCCATAAAATAGTTTTATTGCCGGTTTTCAAAACATCACATGATATATAAGTTACACAGAGGAGAGGGAGGAGGGGTAAGAGTGATGGAGAGAAAGAGCATAGGAGATAGTAAATAGGTAGAAAGTGAGAGGAGGAGAAAGAGAAGGGATCGTGAGGGGAAAGAGGAGAGAAAGAGAGTCGTAGATGTTGGTAGAGTGAGAGGGGGGAAGGAATAAATAAGGGGAAAATGGAAAAATATACAGTGAAGTATCGCCGCATTTAAGGCATAACATGAACGGAGCTGCGGGCTCTGCTAATACAGAAGAAATGAGACGGTTTCAACATTCAGAATAGTACAGTGGCTAATATATAAAAAATATTGCAGGTTGAATTGCTGAAACATGAGTATAAATTAAAAAAAATTATTTGATACATTCACATGACTTTCTCTACTCTCTATCGTCTATTAATGGATATACGAACTAGTCTTACTAAAACTTAATTTTATATCTACTTCATTTTAATCCAAATAAACCTTTGCAGAAATAGCTAAATTATACATTTCGTTATAGATACAAAGGGAACAGCCATAGTCAACTGTTAAAGAACTGGACGCTATACGCTGGCCTTAAAATCCATACTCTTTCAATGGATTCGCGAGAAACAACAGAATGTTGACAGGACAAGTCAGAATGTTGACAAGTATTGCGCAATTCGAACCATTGATAACGAATATCTCTCGAATGGCTAATGCCACAAAAAAAGTTATTTTAAATAAATTGTGTTTTAAAGAGATCTACATGTCTTGTGTAGTACACTTCATCTATCACTTAACGTTTACCAGTTATACAAGATTATACCAAATTCCTTCCGAATGAAGAGGACTTAAAAGGCTATTCCCAGAAAATTGAGGTATACATTTTATTTGCCATGTAAATACCTTTAATATATTATATTTTAATCAAAATCGTTATAGCTTTGTTTTAGAGAATAATAAAATTTCAAAAAATCTTCTTTGTAAAGGGTAGTTTGGGGTGTGCGATTTTCTTGAAAACCTTTGTGTTGCAGCTTTGGAAGGCACTGAACTTAAATACCAAGTTTTGTGTTTATCTGACTTTTCGTTTTTGAGTTATGCTGTTCACAGACACACACACACACACACGCGCGCGACCTTCTGCTAAAAATGCTACATTTTTTTTTTTAAATTCAGGGAGGGAAATCTCGGTATAGAATTTTTGGGTGAAATGATTTCTCTACATACTAGGTACGTGGTACAGAAAGTAAAAGTGTAGAAATAATCGTAGGTTGGCAAACTGTTAATATTAATTTACTGGTTCAAATTCAAAGTGGTTGTCTGAAGAGAAGATTAAATTAACGTATAACTGGAATAATTACTTTCCGCCCAAATTTTTGCTATAAAAGTTATAAACAAAATCTGAATTCAAATGAATAGCAAACATTCTTTTCAGTCAGAGATAATTTGTTTCTAATTACATCAATTTATCAAAACATAAAGCAAGCAAAAGTAATAGTGACATTCATGGGTTTAACACCGGAAGTAAATATACCTAATGTGATTAGTGAAGCCTTTGATACCAAGACAGTTAATAGCGATTGTTGTGTCACTGGAACGGACGAATTGAGTTATATAAAACCAAATAAGAAAGCATTTTTAGAATAATTTATACTGATAAGTCCTATGTACTCCATGGATTATTTTACATATAGTAACAATTAATGTGCATTTCTAATGTAATTTAAGGTGAGTTTTGCACTGGCAATGTCAGAAAACGTGTATCACAGTCATTATTAATTTCTCTGTTTACCTAATCACATGTTTCCCTTTACTTCTGTATAAGTTGTCAGTGCCCCACGCACAATGACTCACGCCTTCTAGGGGAGCGTCTCCCCCATTTTGGGAACCACTGTTACAGTAGGTCAGAAAAGGCTGGTGGGACAAATGAGCTTGAAGTTTTGGTATCTTGAATGGAATGTTAAATAATGTACATGTTGAGAACGCTACTGCATATGAAGAAAGGTTAAATGTGGTATGGTGTTGTTAGCGTTATTTAAAGAGTTGCAAACAAGGTTAACAATAAAATAAGATCTTTTATGCAATCCTAGCATTATAAACAGGTTGTTACTGTATTCAGTATCGTGCATAATTGGCTCATTATGGCATTCTTGCGAATAATAGCAATGACGTAATAGTGGTACTCCAAGTTGCCGTGGCTCATAGAGAGAAGATGAAACCATTTTGTGAAAGTCTTTTCTCTGAGCAAAAGCCTCTGTGAGTTATTAAAAGTAGAATGATTAGGACAGGAATTTATAATTACTTACCATTCTGTGATAACAATAGGTTGGATCGCAATCTAATGCCTGCTCACTTTTTTCCCAGGAAGGGAATGTATGCAAGTGGCTCTCTTGCTTATTGGTTCAACACGCCAAGTAATAATAAATGAAATGCCGGGAGAGAAGCTAACATCTCATTTATATCCAATACAGTACCGTCATTTCAACAATCTTGTGAATCACTTTGTAATGTATAAAACATTTCTGTCCTTCACAGGAAATTATATTAATAAAATAAGGGAACATTTGTTATACAATTTATTAGTCATACTTATTCTGAGATATCTGCTAGAATCACCGTTTCGTTAGACATGTTGACAGTTTTGGCATTCTGCCAAAGCACAAAGTTGTTATACTCTCTCTTATTTAATTCCCTGAACTTCGCAGGCATTAGTATAGTCTTTCTTTGGTTGCGTTAACTACTTCTTCCGGGTGGTCATCCATTTCTTTTCTTTTGTTTTGATTTTTAGCTCTCTGTTCAATCCCTTTACCAGGCGCAACTAATCGATAAGAAAATATGATGACACTCTCACTTATGTTAGCAATGGATGCCGAATTATTTCCTAAAATGTATAATGCTAAGCTTGCTTAAAATGCTACATCCAATTCCTGGATAATGTTAATATGATACTCGTGAAAATTCACTCGTACCATATCATCAACATTATCAACTTCTCGCATAAATTACTATTACACCTATCTTGTAAGTTTCTAACAATAGAATATGCGCGTGTTGTTTCAGCCATAAACAGCATTTGCCATTCCTGATGCAATCACTTGTTATCCTTGCAGTGTTAAGGTGTGCACTGGCCTGCGTCCTATTTATCGGAGAAAGGATTTCAGAGGTAAAATTATACTGTCACGCATATGGTACATCATTCTATATGCACACGTGCCACGAATTATGTAATTCTGTGTTTGAAATTACCTGTTTTGTTTGCGCTTGCTGAAGATTTCAGAAAATGGATTCCAAAATTAATGTTTAAACTAAACTTGCTCTAAAATACCGTATTAATAAGTTAATTTCTAAAGCTTACTGCCAGGAATTAACCTCTATAAGAAGCAACACCTGTTATTATAATTATTATTTCGCATACTAATTGCTTTACCCCAAGGGCGTGTTTCTAATGAGACGACAAGTATTGAATTTTTTGAAACCATTTACATAGCAGAAGTTTATAACTAAAATCCTGTGACAGTTCAGCTATTTACAAATGTCAAAATGTTTAAGAAGTTATACAAATTTTTCTTCACTATTTATGCACAGTCGTGTGCACGGAAACGTGCCCATAGTTTTGCTTTTTTTATAGTGTTTTTCTTTATTTGGTGTTGGCAGAATACCCTTATCAGCAGTGTTCCACACCAGTCCTGAGTGAGCCAATCTCTTGTTGGTTTGAATTCAAGTCCTACACTCACGCGTTAGCTTATGAACAAACGCCAGACCTAGATGAGTGGTGAAAGGGGAGGAGTACGAAAAAATTTCACCTGAGAGCTGGAAGGCATGCACACCAGTACCTGGATGAGTCCGTCTCATATTGGTTTGATGTCAAAAGTTTGACACTCACACAATAACCTATGCACACAGGTCAGTTTCAGGCTAAGGAACGAAGGAAAAGGGGCAGTAAGACAAACATTAAGTTTAGTAATAGAACCAGTTAAGGGGTGGGTACCGGCCGTGGCAGAGGAAGTTGGGTATTTCCTTACCAACATAAACCACCGGGCATTATATCGGCACGATTTCATGCAGTCGACTGTACCATTAAGTCTTTTACTTGCATTTAATTGTTATTAACACCCTGAAAAAGACAGTGCATTACCACTTTTCAAAAATCACAAAATAGGTACAGTGTCTTGTTACATACAGCTCAGTTAATTGTGGTGCCTAAAACTAATAGGTAGTAAAAACTCCGGATGTATCGGCAACTTCTCCGCCTTAGCTGTACCGAGGAGCAATCAATTCTAATAAGTTGAAAGTTGCCAAAACAGAGAAGTTGCTAGCGTTTCAAGAGTTTAGGCAGCAGTTCTGATTCTCTGAAAGCGCCTATTACTTTGAGCAGCATAACTACGTCAAACAAACTGTACGTTGAACAGAGAAGGGGGGTGGAGGACAGCGACGGAGGGGATCTATTGAGAATGGTAAAGGAGAGAAAGATAAGAGGTGAGAGATTTGAAGAGGAAAAGAGAAGGAGAAAGAGAGAGTGAAAATAAAATCTCCGCGGTTAATACAACGCAAGCTAGGCCATGAGTATTACTTTTACTAATTATATAAAAACACAGTTCTCTTAGGTATTGTTTTATCTACTATTTTACACCTCAACAAACACCTCCTCAGAAATATTACCTGTTTATTTTACATACTATACAACTCCTTATTGACTTTTAAACCATATTAGCATGTTTAACAGTTGGGTTATTTGTCTTTTTTTTCTTATATTCTAAGTTCAACAAAATTTGATATAGATATAAAAATTATATAAATATATAAATTAGCCATATAATATGATTAACTAGTAGCACATTATTAAAAAGAACTTATAGCATTGCAAGTCATCTTTAAGATACGATCTCTTAGTATTCAAGATCGCCTTGAAGATTTACTGATACACCTGTATTAAATGAACGCGGATATCTCGTCACGCTAGCAGAGCCTTAGTACGTCAATACGGAAACATGATTAGAGTCGCTTCCATGACAATGGAATTTTCAAATCTGAGTCGCCCTGGAAGGCCTACACATGGTAGATGTGAAAGGATAGTTAACCAATAGAGATTAAATTCCCTTGGTAAAGCCAAGAAGCGTTACCAAAAGGGATATAGGAAGGTCGAGAGGCTGGGGGAGAGATTGTGGCCAGTTAACTTACTTAGATAACATCATTATCTTTCACAATTATCCATTGCAGTTCTAAGTTTGGAAGTGAGCTATTTTGTTAATATAGGTAATCAACTAGTCACCAATCAAGCAATTCTACCCATAATATTTTTTCTTTAGGATACAATCACAAAGCAAAGATGTAGAGCAACAACTTCAATACCTACTAGCTTTTAGTAAACTTTGGTGTGAAATAAATATCTACTTCCTAACATGACGTAGCTTTATGGGATCTTAGAGGCAAAATTTTTAAATCTTAAAGTCTGAGCAACTTTTCTGTTACATTTATTCATATGCCCCTTCATTACTATTATAAGCATGCTTTAAATTTCCTGCAAATATCTCTTAATTGTTTTAAGTAAAACGTAACTTCTGTTTTATGGTATTTAACGCAAAAAGTTCCACCTAATGCTTAAATTATAATTTTGAAGAAATAAAACTTACACACTTAATGTTAATAAAGGTAAATGAAATATTGCATTTTCCACACTTCTGATTGCTTTAGAAAAATGCTAAAATGTAAATATTACTTTCCTCAATTTATTCTAAATGCTAACATTATGTTATATTTTGAATAATTTGAAAGGGCAGTAAAGATCGTAATCGATTTTTAAAATTAATTTTTCTTAAATTTTGCTCCAAATTTGAAGAACCTTGATTACAAACTGCATTATGTGGAATACCTTTAATGAAGGTATTGAAGGTAATGAAGAAATATTAAATTGAGTAAAGGTGTTTTAAAGAATTAAAGTCTACCAGATTAATTACACAGGGACTTTTAAATGTTCTCGTGATTGTTTTTGACCGCATCTGTGAGCAAATACAAATTAAGCATTTTATTTAGATTCAATTAAATTTTTAACTATATAAAACAATTGAAATTTACAAACTTTTAATAAACTATGTAAAACGGGTTTTGAAATGTTAATTGTTGCTTGTTTGTAACTATTTTGATATATTAATAGATATAAAATTGTTTTGGTACCAAGTGGTTTATTACAGCTCTCCTAAAATTCCATTGTGAAGTTATTGGTTAATTTTAATAAACGTACCATAAACATTTTTTGCATGTTTGTTATAGAATGTTTTAGTTGTACCTACCAACTTGAGTAGTTAATATTTTTAATAACTACATAGAATTTTTAAACTGTTATTATCTGAAGCTCAACTCTCAAACATTTATATGCGCAGAGCATTTTAATCAGTGAAAAATTAGAAAAAAAAGCTAAGAAAAAGGAACTTTTAACACTGTCCTTTGCCTACACGGCATGAGGTTATATAAATACCTAAAAGGAGGTTTAAAAGTAGCCTATATTAAGAAAACAACGCTGTAAAATCTAAGTAAGTATAATTTTAAAGAATCTAAACATTCCTCTTTCTTGTGAACTTTCCCTGGTGTATTGCCTTAAATGTTCCTTCGGAAAACAGCGAAACATATGATTGAAGTTGAAGGTTCAAACAACAACAAAAATTAAATTTTTTAAATGTCTGAATTTAACCTTTTCTTAAAGAGTGAGGCGGTATTCTTAGCAGTGAATCGCAGCATGTGTTACAAATACAGCATCAAGGTGTCATGATAATGTCTCTTTAATTGCATGAACTTGGTAATGTGAAAGGGAAAGCAATCGTGAATACCAATAGTGAGATTGTGACGTGTTTCACCTACGAGTATCTAAGAAATTAAGCGTAATGGTCCGTCTTTGAGCTTCAGGTGATTCTTATGAGCTGCTTTTGAGTTAGATTTTTAGTCCCAGATAAGTTCCTGTGCTCCAGGTTTCCGTCGTGCTGTGAGCTGTTGCTGTTGCGTTATTTGAGTAAGCAAAAGTAGAGAGAGAGAGAGAGAGAGAGAGAGAGAGAGAGAGAGAGAGAGAGAGAGAGTAGAGTAGAGCAGTCCGCGCAGCCCCTCACTCGTTCTATTATTGGTACGCCATCTGCTGAATTGTGTAAGAGCCGAAACCGTGCTCACCCCCTCCTTCGTCTCGCCCTCCTTCTTCCCTACCTCATAACTAGAAGTAACCGCTAACAAACACCAAGCTTAGATCGGGGCCAGTTTCTAACTGCATTAAACTCACTCGCTCGAGACAATTTTAGAGGCAGATGAAGGGTGGTAGAGATTCAGTGAGGTCCCAAACAGGTTTCTGTATTAGTTAATTAAGTCATATAACACGAAAAGGCGTAATTGTTTGCTCTCGTGGTTTCCTATCTTCCAAACCTCACCTTTTATTTGCATTCCTCAGGGAAGAGCTTTCAAACATTCATACCGCTTCGAAACATTTGAGTTTAATTAACAATATAATAAAGTTGCTCAGAGGGCTACCAGTTCCAAATTCTTGCTCTCTAGTTGCAGGCAAAAACGGTAAAAATGTTGCATAAGTTCAACCAGTGTGTCAGAAATGTCCAAGTTTATTGCTGAACATTGTAGATAAGTGCAAGAGGATCTGCTCAATTAGTGTTGCGGCAGCGTTGCTGTTTATGGTGCGAGGGTATCCCGCTGTGATTCTCGGTATCGGCATATGGATTTTTCCACATCAGGGGGATGTAAGGGTGCATTTAGCTACGTAAGGCCCTTGGGGGTCAACGTCGTGGAAATGCAGTGGTTTATGCTCCAGCGAACCGCCCTACAAGGGGTGACGACATGTTGACCGCATGCCATCCTCATTTCAGCATTCTGTCCGTTCTATCTGGACGGAGGAAGAGAATGCAGCGGCCTTGCCGTAAATCTTGGTTCGCTCAGGCTGTTGTACCAAAGATTTACTTCGTTTTCATATTTAAATTCATGCAGCGAATTTCGAATTGTGTTCTTATCGGAGAGAAAACAGTCTATGATTCGAGATATTGATATGGAAGTTAAACCGGAAATAAGACCAATCTTTCCAAATAAAATCACATTTATCCTCCTAAAACAGGCAGATAACATTTCCAAAGTACCAAAATATTGTTTCAGGTAATATATGTGTATAGATTGATACAGATAATATATTTTAACTAGCTTAAATAATATAAGCCAAATTATTTTAAAGACACATGTTTCATCACCACTTTTCAACAAAAGAGAGTATAAACTTCTGTTGCGTCAAGGAGAGTACTTAAGTGTAATTTGAAGCGCCTGCAGCCTGAAGTTCTACAGGGAATTACCCTACCAATTCATCATGGTTGCACTATTTGCGGATGACGCAGCAAGTCCCTAGGGTGGGGAACACACTTGCGATTAGAAAAGGTCCAGGTCCAGAAAAAAAATGAACACGTTTGCGAAATCCTACATTTTGGCCTAAATCTCTACAAAATTAGTTTACGCAATCAAATTGTCTTCCTATTCGAGCAAGATATTTCACAAACCAACAGACTTTGGTAAGAAAGAAGAGGACGGAAACAATAGCCTGAATTGCTGCAGAATAAAGCACATTGCCGGCCAAATGTCCATACTTATAGTGTAAAATCCAATTGTTTTGAGCCCTTGTAACGCCAAGATCTCAAACTTAGAAATAACAGAAATGTTGGAGTGGAATATTAGGGGGGGATGCAACAGGGCAGAAATGTGGATTTTTGTGCCTTTTGCTAGCTCTTCACTATGGCAGAGACCAACTAGAATCCATGCGGACTGCTTTGTGCACACTTTTCCTGGAAGCCTGAACTTTCGAGCGTTTGTAATGCATCTTGTTTCTGACTGTTGTGAGGAGATACTAAGTTTCTTCTCAACATGTTTTCTGTTGTCATTATGTAATCAATTTAAACTCGTTTTTTAAGGAGTTGTTAATCTAGATGGGTGAATTTGTTTGAAGCAGAGACCACGATCCAAGGAGTTACTACTCTCAAAGTGTCCTGAATTACTCTTTCAACGTAAACGTTCAAATTTACTTTGTTGTTTGTGCGCAGAGGTTTAAGAAACGTTAAATCTTGTTTTAAATTTTAAAAACATTGTATTAAGAGAAGAGCTTTGTCACTTCGCCTCATTCAATATACTGTATATTCGGGCTGATATCTGCTTCAGAAAAAAAGTCTGCTATAGTATATGGTCAGTTCATTTTATACGACTCACTAGAACTCAACATAAAATAAGTGGCAGTGGCCATCTATTTTATGAATTGAAGGTTCTGATTCGGCAGACTGGCGTTTGGCCAGCCCTCGGGAACCTGAGGACGGTCCCTTCCTCGACTTGTGCAACAACCTGCCATTGCGCTACAGCAAAGTGTCAGGAAGAATGATGAAGTCCTTGCGTTCCTCTCGTGCACAATAGACATGGCATTTCACCATAGTGAATATATTTATTTATCCTTCTCAAAGCCCCGTTATAGAACCAGGCCTGCAGAAGGTAACACTAACAGCTCAGTTTTTCTTCACTATGCAATGTTTGACGGTGAGTTATTGAAGAACGCTTCACATTATGTGCCGTTAATTTATGTTGATTGTATATAGATGCCCTCAGCAATACCGTGCAACATTAGATATTTCTTTGTTTTATAAATGATTTATAATATTTTGTTCGTTGAGGTCATTTAATTCTGAATAGCCTACGAAACAATGTACTATTTTTAAGCGTTTAAGATCATGCAAAAGTTGGTTAGAAAATTTGTTGCATATCTATAAGCTATTCATAGGAGCTGTGTTTGTAGTGCATTAATTTCAGAAAAAGAATTAGTTGTGCCGTTTTGTATGACCGAGCGAGGTGACTCCGTGGTAACATGTGAGGCTTGAATTCGGGAGGTCCCGGTTTCGATTCCCGTCGGGCCGACCACTCTGACCATGCGTTTTTTCGTGGTTTCCCCAGATCGGTAGGCGAATTCTGGAATTGTTTCTCTTCAGTCACGAATTTCTCGGTCCATCATTCCCTGTCCCCAACATCTCCTTTTGTCTGTTTCAGGATTGAAGGCGACGAATTCGTTGTATTGCGGCAGGACGGCGGATTGTGCTGTTTGAAAAGGTTTCTCTCTGCGTTTTGCGGGTCTGCTGAGGGCCCTCTTCCTGGGGGTGACTTGGGTCCCTGGGACCCCTCAGGCGTAATGGGGTTGACGCGTGGCTAGTGGGCTCCAGGATGTGTTCCATCTGTAATAGTTAGGGACCTCGTCCTTGCTAGCGCACATCATCGTCCGGATCTGGTCGCCCTTTGGGTCTCCCCCTCATCCGTCCCTCCTAGGAGTTATGCAAAAAGGTCATTGCGGCTGGCTTGCGGTGCTCTGTTGCAGGTTTCTGGAGGCTCCTCCGTATGATAGAGGCAGCCACAGAGGCTTACGATAGTATGAAACTCAGTAGAGATTCCACTTAGGAATATTTATCTGAATAAACATGTTGGTGTTACAACATTAGAAAATTATCTAGAGGGCACTGTATCGATGTATATGTTGCTGGCGCAAAAGAAGGTAGTTATTTGCATATACTTTACAGTAGCAGAATTTGGCATTGATTATGCATTGGCCAACTTCTGAAATAGCTCGTATACCTTGAGGTTGATTTATCATGAAGATTCGGCATCGATGCTGCCATAGTACTCTGTGAATACGTGAACAGCGCTTTAAATCAGAGAGTAGCAAGACGACATTCACCTGTTGAAATGCCACCACGTTCGCGACATATTGCTTCAACGGAGATAACTAGCTTCAACGCATTTCTGCTCCGAGGTGTGACAGGAAGTCATAAACATTGAAACAATTAAAAACTTAGACTAAAAGTCTCTTTGCAGACTTGAACAGTAACACTTATAAATTTTACAAACTTAAGCAATTTAATTGCTAAAGGAGGATACTGCTTGAATGTAGGAAAAAAATAATATACCTATGTAAGCATAAAACAATGAAATACACACATATACGTTTTGGGTGAAATATACACAGACGTTTATCGCCGCTTGTGCACACCTACCGTTGAATTCTGCTTTTTGAGAACATCGCAACGAAATATGCAATTTGTTTTCGAAGCATAATTAGTTCTAATATATGGTTTATATCCTTGTGGGATATTTTAAGTACCTTAATAGCAAGAACATATGCAAAGAACAACAAAGAAATTTTATTAGAGAACTGAAATGTATTTGGGGTCGGAATACCTATGTATTTTAATTTTTACAGTTGTAGTATCAGTATAAACACTTGATAACTAAATTTGTAGGAGGAAAATAAGTTCGGAAAATCTCTGAGAAGAATACAGGGGATATTAAGTATCATTTCTTTGACGAGATATATTGGAGTGACCTTCTTAAACCTTCTAGTAACACAGAAATAGCGTACTAAACTGTTTAAAAGGTTGTTTTAAATGCAAAATGTAGTTTATTTCAATATAACTGGATTTATTATAGAAACAATCGAAGTCCTAAGTGTATTTTTACACTGTTAAAAATATTGAAGCTGTACGTCAATGTTAACCATTCTGCTGGAAGGCAATACATGTTCTTTAGATTAGAAGTTCATAATTTTATGTCACACTTTATGTTTTCCTAGATTTCTTAAAATTACTTTAATATGAAATAAATAGTATGTAATCAGCAATTCAGTTATGGGTTTTTAAATTTTTATTTAAAAACTCATAACATAGCATTCCTATCTTTCTAAATATTATTATTACACTAGTCAAATTCTGAAATGGAACCTGTTATTTAACATTAGTTACGTATTTAATTCACATTCCAAATAACTTAGTTAATAGAATGTAAATGTTTCTGTTCATTGCAACTACTCAAACTTTGTTGTGCACTTCAGAATTAATAAAATATCACATCTAATATGCAAACCTAAGATTTGCGGTATTTAAAGTAACTGGTCTAACTTATTTCTTATAGTTCCTCCTCCTTTCGTTGATGGTGTACGAATTATCCTTGGAAAAAGAGTAGGTAAGGATTTCCAGATGTACTTTTCTCTTAAAAAAAAACACTTATCTTTAAAAAGCACTTCCTAAAGATTGAAAAGGTAGTAAATAATTGCAACAATATTCCAGCCAAATTAACCTCGCTGCCAAATGCGGACTGCTATAGGCATTGTTTGTAAAAATATGAAGGTTTATAATATTCTCTTAGGCGTTTTGTGTGTGTGCGTGTATGTTTGCTAAAGAATATGCGCTCAGTAAATAATACCACTTATACGCGCATTCATTTAATACAGTATGAGAATGTAGATGTTACAGGAAATGCGGCACGCCACTGAATGAGGAGGAATTCCCGGGTACAACTACCAAATGGAGATTGTGTGAACGAATCTTGAGCAAAGAGGCGAGTGAATTCATTAACGTTTTCCGATATCTACTTCGCTAGTCGGGAGCAAGGATGTGTAAGAAGATGGTTAGATCTGAAATGGTATTTACTGCAATGCGAAGTTCCAGGCTCTGTTTATTAGGAAAGACACTTACACTTATTGGCTTATGAATGAATAATGCAGTGGTCAGCATTCATATAAAAGTGCCATAACATTACATTTTAACCGTTGTGAATACGTTTCAGAGTACATCGAAACCTAACATCCACGAGTTTTCACAACAGTTCTGAGATTTACGACAGCTTGTTGATGAGCCTTTGCGCATGAACATTGCACTAAAACCCCTGTAGCCGTCGCCACTTTCAAGCGATCAACTCCTGCAACACCATGCAGCGAAACAACATACAATTCCTGAAAAGTTCGCATGCAGCAACAAACATCCCTCGCTTGAGACCACATCGAACCTAAGATGTCTTTAACCTGCTTGCTTTCAATGAAGAAAAATTCTTTAGTTATTTTAGTATATCAATTAAATTATTTTAAGAACTCATATGCAAAAGTAAACACCAAATGCGACAAGTTATTTCTATTATGGGAAAACTTGAACTAATTATCTCGTCTCCATGCAGACTTCTCTGCATGCCTGATATTTCTCATTTTATTGCTATCCTCTGAAATTCAAAAGTTCGACAGACTAAATTTGCTTTGAAGTAATAAAACCATGTTGCGAGTATCAGCATTTGGTTAGGTGATTGCTGCACGCGTGTTGATTGTATGAAATACTTAATTCGACTGTAATGTTTTGAGTTTTTAATCTTTGGAGCTTCGTTGAAATTAGTTGCGCGGCAGTTGAAATCAGCAGGGCCCGGATTCTAATTACATCATATTTTAATTGTTGCATCATAGGCATTGTTAAGCTACACATAAATCCTTATAGTGGGTCTCAGTTTATGAAAATGCATATTTATGAGGCAACCTTTGGTCATTTTTGTGCCATTTTCTATTTTAGGGCATTTTTTAGATTTTAGTTCATTGGTTTGTCATTTCCTTGCCCTTTGTGTTTTTATTTACTCATTCCCTTACATTTATATTCAGTATATAAAATTTTATATTATTGACATTTTACATAAGGATGGCTTTTCAATAATCAGAAATTTCACTATTCAGCTGAGAAATAAAAGCAATTTTGTATATCCTTTACTCGCATTGTTGAAAAAAAATCACATTACTATTCAATGGTTACTCTGGAAAGGGTTGCTTGTGGGTGGAGCGATGGCTACTGTCAGGGAATCAGTTATAAATTCTTGTCCCAAACTAGGCATGAGACAGGTTAGTTTTACCTTTATTGACGTTAATAATTGCTTAGCTAGTTGCTATTGTCCTTATACTTGTGTCGTGTATTTGGCTATGAAGTCCTCTTCATTTGCAATTATTTTTTTATAATCTGAGAACTCAAAAGAGTTAATGCTACGATTTTGTAAGAGCTGATTCAAAAATATTTTTCCTAATTTTCTGTAAAATTCTTCAAACAGAACTTGGGGCAAACATATGCTTTAATTAATTTTCTAAATTATCTCATCCCTATTCTTATACCTACTTTTTCTACTTGTATAGCAGTAATATCCATGTATAAATTAATTTTTACTCTGTACACTAATTTTAATAAATTAAATGAATCTCAGTTATAGGTAATTTTTATAATTATTAGGTGATTTTTTTAAATTCTAGAGGCATTTTATAAGTAATTTTTCAAAAATGTTTACGCCGTCAAAATCCGAGCCCTGTTTATGAGCGCATGAATTGTGCTATGCAACCCTACAGTTACAACAGCGCGTCATTACATGTTGACAAAAGAAGTTGGTCGCCTGAAAGCGGTTGAAGTACACGCAGCGTTTGCCCCCCCCCAAAAAAAAGATAACGAATTGTATTTACTGTTTGTGCGAAAATATTAGGTAACCGTTTTCATTTCTTTGTCACATTAATGAAACATTAATTTTTAAAAACTACTTGTATTGAAGTGCACAAAAATAGATTGAATTTGTGGTTTTATTGCCACGCTCATTACGTTAACGTCGAAATCTCAAATACTGACTCTATCTTTGCACCTAAATGTGCCTATCTCATGACTAAGAATTGGCTGCTGCAACGTTCATTCTGCTTTCATTGCAAAGAAATGGACTACGCTATTAAGAAAGTAAAAGGGAATAATGCGGTAACGGTTTACTACGATTCCACGTGGAATCGATATCTAACTGCCAGCTGTAAGCGCAAGCAGTGGTTGACTAAGAATAGAATTTCAGCGGAAAAGAGTTATATACAATGATTTGAGCTCAGCAGGTAACCAGCCACGAAAACAAGACCATGCGACAGAATAAGTGCTGTGATATTAGGCATCCTAAAATAAACTTGCACTAAGCTTCGCATAAGAGACTCAGACCTGTTGTGAAATTGTGTTATCCGCACATTAAAGAATTGAAGCCTTGCATAATTTAAACTTCATTTATATCAAAGCCCTACAGTTTACTGACACCCGACTCGTTGAGTACATGTTATTGTTATTATTATTATTATTATTTTTATTATTACTATTATTATTATATAAAACACGGTACGTTGCACTAAAGAGAAGGGGACAAACTGCCACGTTAAGCGTTTCTCGACAGTTGGTGAAGTTCTTCATCATCTTCAGAAATCTTAACGAGGACGTTTACTGAAATCTAGCTTTAAGTATCTACAATTACCAAGATCGCTCTATTAATACAGGGCTATTTTGACCCAAATTTTCTGTATTCTATTACCTTTCGAAGAGAGAGTAGTCCTTTTTCAGGACTGTGCTGGAGCTCTGTAGATCAATGTATAAAACCGTAGTTGAATGACCATATATAGCGTATACTTGATTGCACATATATTTCTTGGAATGTTATTACAGCTTTCAAAGTTTGCGCTCTGAATATCCGAATAATTCCACAAGTAGTTTAAATATTTAGAGTACCTATGCCTTTAGACTGAATTGAGTTTGGCTTGTCATTGACAAGAGTAGCTTCATGAAGAATAAGATACATCTCTTTGTCTTTAAATAGACTTTCGGAATCTATACTTACATGAAGCTCTAGTTGTATTCTGATACAGCCGTTTAGAATCGAAGTATACTATGTACCCTCTCCTAATGTGATGTGCAGACATGTGGAACTTAGAATCTCTGCGCACGTAACAGTGACTGTCCAGGTGATTTATACGCAACGTGTTATCCCGGCATACGGCAACATTCCATTTCACGCTTCATAAAAATATTTTGTATTCTTACGATAAATAATCTACTACAAACACCGCCAAAGGAACGTGTATATCCTACAATACTTGCTATACAAGCTAGTACGCCAACAGTCGACTTAGTATGTGTACGTGCGAAGTGAGAGTTTTTATTCTTCCGAAAAAGCAAGAATGTTATTTTATACAGGTCTCAACAGTTAGTATGATGGAGTTTACTAATTGCTACCGTAAAGATCCTTAGTAACTGAAACTGAATCCAAATCTACTAGGGAAATTTAACAGTATAACTCGGTTAATATGCTCCAGGAACTGTAGCCCAAATGCGTAAGAAGTGGGAAATTGCTATGGACGGCAAGTTATGACGGAACAACAATTATGAAACGGTTTCATACAAAGCTCATTTTATCGTTCAGTAGCTGCACGTCAGCGGAAAATACTAATAATTTCATACCACTTGCGCAGAATTTGTAATTTTTACTTATAAAGAGAGTTCTCCTATACCCTTTTCTTTTACTATGAAAACATGTTGTATACGGTGCAGAATTAAACTGAAGCTTACCGAAAGATC
The DNA here is from genome assembly GCA_030765065.1 of Deroplatys truncata. Lineage (NCBI taxonomy): Eukaryota > Metazoa > Arthropoda > Insecta > Mantodea > Mantidae > Deroplatys > Deroplatys truncata. The sequence continues at coordinate 471,179,019 of CM060990.1, forward strand.
ATTAACCCTTAAAAAATAAATTCCCGTTACTAATTAAGATAGAATGGCATTTTGATTGCGAGGTGGATTCAGCCTCGTGAAATCTTTGAGGACCAGCTGAGGGGCTGCTTATTCAAAAAGCAGAGACTATTGCTCTTGCTTACCGCGCTTAATCAGGCAGGAAAAGGCGGTGAATTGATTATACCTTCGCTAATACACTGTGCCCATGAAGTGCTACATGTACGGAGGCAGGGAACGCAGCGGTCGTGCAATAGACCTTGGTTACTTTGGCCTCTTCTGCCAGGAGGGTTTAATTATTTTGTTTAATACTGATTGGATAGCCTATCTTAAACTTCAGGGTTAGAGTAGGGGCAGGTTTCCAAGTTTCTGGAAATTCAGAATGTTGAAACTTGTTTCATAGTAATCAGCCACAACAACATTCCTTCTCCACGCTTTTAACAATTACAGCTTGACAGCTTATTCACAATTGCTATTCATTTCCGATTTGAAAAAGCGCTGAAGGTGGGATTTAATAGCGCCATAATGGAGTACATGATACTTTCAGGAAACTCATATAAAGACAGTAATAAACAGGATAGGGGATCGTTCTAATAAGGTTTTACTGCACTGTGATCCAGCACAAAATGATTAAAAGAAGCGTATTAATGGAGATAAACATAAATTAACCTTATACATCTTATGCCCCATTCGTGGCTTTTAAGTTTCTCTCCAGCCTTTCTCTTCTTTCTGATTTTTTTTAAATTTATGAATCACAACTTTCTGAATAACTGATCATTCAAATGGTCATTTGAAAGATAAGTGATGCTCTAGTACACGGGTGGCGAAAATGGGATTTACGAGTCATTTGGAATCCCAGTGTCCTTCCTTCTGTGGTTAGCTGTCCATTTGTTTTTTACGTGCAGCTAGGCGGTGTCATGCTATATCACATTTTGTCATTCGATGAACAGAGGCATTCTCGTTTTCCTTGCTCTAGTGAAAAAAAAAAGTCAAGCGCAAGGAAGTTTCCATAAGATTTTCTTGTTGTCTTATGAAGTAGCAGTGTATAAATGAAAATGAACTATAAATTGGTAAAGCAAACAAAACCACCTTTAGAAAAATAGTAAGATCTCAGAAATTAAAAATATTGCTGCTAAGATATAGAAATCACTTGTGGTTGTTCATGAAAGGTATTATATTTTCAATTTGCTCTGTATAATTTTCGTTCGTGAAGAGAAAATGCTCTGAAGATATGCATTTATGCATAATATGTGTATTATGAACCCCGGCAGGATTTATGGAGATATAAAATTGAGAAAGGCGTTTGATATTGCGTCTGTAAGACAGTGTTTAATAAGATTTAAGGGGCTGATGTTCTTGACTGATGTTTGATCTAAATGAGCCTCGCCGAAAGTTGTAAGGCACTGTGCTGCAGTAGTACGAACGAGCGCGGTTTTCTCCCCCAGAACATAATCTACAGATCCAGCACCACTCTGCTAACTGCCAAGGCCTGAAATTAAGTAATTGAAATTAGGTAGGCGGCGAAAGTAGAAAAGGGAGTAAAGATTTCTTGTTTTGTCAGCTTGCTTTATGATGTATGTACATACTACGCGTGAGGATATGGGACAGGTCCCTGGCTACCTGCTTTGCATGAGGTACTGGGGAGAGAAATAAGCTCTCCGTGTTGGCATTATTTAAAAACTTGAGAGTGAGAGGGTGTGATGTTCCAGGCACCCGTGATGAATGTACAGAGAACGGCCCGTGCCCCTCCCCGTGTAGCCCAGCATCTCCTCCTGTATCTTGTATTGCACTCCCATCCCCCTTCCGACATGACACGGCGCAGCCAGCGCGAGGATGTCGGTATCGGGGAAACAGGGATTTTCGAGAGCTGCGACCGGGGGATGAGATGAGATGTGATGAGGAGACCGGAGAAAGGCTGGGCCTGTTACTCTCTACGGACATTGGAAGGGAGGCGCCGAGCAGAATCCTCATTTTACGAGGAAGAGAGTGGTGTGCCACGATGGACGACTCGCTCTCTCTTTCTCTCTCCCTCTATCGTTGATTGCCTGAGCCTCCTACTGCAGCTTCGACGTCGCGACAAAATATGGACACGGCTACACAACTTCCTTAGCACTAACGGCATCTGCCTCCTCTACCGAAATGTTGCAGTTGCCTTGGTTTGTTTCTTGATTGCTCTTGAGCAGCGTCTCAAGTATTGGATCGATAGTATTTTATGTCCCTAAACTTTAATATCATTAGTCTCAGCATGTCCGGCAGAGGTTACGGTTGTAATTTGGTGAAGGGAAAATTCTTACTAGCGGTATTAAATCCAAATATTATTTATCATGTATTATGAAAATACATTAAACAGTGTAGTTGATTTCACAATGGCCACCTGTACAACCGGCAGCCATTAAATGTATTACTACCAGCACTAGACAACCTATAATTTATATGCTTTCAAACATACACTTTAATACTGCAAACATTACAATTGTATCAAAAGATGAAGTCGTCATTCTCCTTACTTCCATGAAGTGGTTATGTGCTTTGTGACATATCACCCAAAAACCGCTGAAGTTCCAAACAAAGGCTTGTTTCAAGGTCTATTCTCCTTAATCTATTACATTTACCAATATAATTCTCACATTCTGAAATGCATGTAATACACTCACACGCCATCTCTCCCTTGTTGTCTCTTTTACTTTTGTGACTAGAGTAATCTACTAAACAACTTTCAAGCATTAAGTAACGTTTTGCATAAATCAATAACCATTTATGTCCTTATGGCTTTATTTACGACTTTAACCAAAGTCTAAGGGATGAGAAGCTCTGATTTAGGGAGTATATTGCGGATTATAATCCTGAAATCAATTTGATGAACTTTTATTAGGATTTTTCTTAGTTCTCACCCCTGAAAAGCTGCTAATTCCTTGCCAAAATTGGTTTCAAAGATAGAACATTTCAGAGGATAATAATGGGAAAGGAAGCTCTTTAATAGAAAACTAAACATCTTGTCTAAGTCCTCAGAAAGATAACTAAGAAAGATGTCAGTAAAGTACTTTGTGAAGTGTGTGACATTATGTGCTGCGGAAACATGGAACTTACGAAAAGCGAGGAAAACGATTGGAACCATTTGAAATCTGGACATAGCGAAAAATGGGGTCTGTGATATTATTTCAGAAGATAAGTAATTAAACTGGTTTATAATAGTGCTCAAACCGGTCATAAAGAGTATTCGGAAGTGAAATGTTTTTATAATGGAGACCCTGAGGAATTTTAAGCGGAAAACGTTTCGGGGAAGAATGGTTTACCAAATGCAGAACAATATTAGGATAGAATGTATTTCAAATAAGGAGACGAGGAGGAAAGCGGAAATATGGAAGCATGGGAGAGATTAGGTCTACAAAGAACTACCTACCCTTGTGAAGATGACTACATTGATTTGGATGATTTATTTTTGTTTGGCTGATAATTTTTTTTCCAAATTGACTTTTCATCCCCTATACAACTGGAATTCATCGCCTTTGGTGCCATTATAGTTAAGCTAAGAACTCTCAAAAATCTTTATGCTGCCTTCTTTTCTTGAATGCTAAATGATTTATTGTTTATTACGCGATGAAAATAATGCAACACTTATATAAGACTTATTGAGCAGAGGGGTATTTGTAATTATGATATTGTTAACTCCGTTCCTGGCAATTAAACTCGTTGCATTATTCACTCTAAAACTTTTTAACAGAAAAAGGTTTATCTCAGTCTGTCTCGAAATTGAAAAAAATGTGCAACGTTAGGTTTCAGTGAACATAAGCAAGTCATGAAGAAATGGACGACGAAGAAACGTACTTTAATTTCACCTAAAGGAGTACAAAGAATCGGAAAAAAACATAGCCTTAAATTACGAGCTATGAAAGTTATAAAAAATATACATATTCAACACAAGTATGCACTGGAAATTGTGGGTTTTACCGTTGCTGTGTGCTTTTTTCCTCCGAATGTGGAGGTAGAGGAATGAGGTGGATCTGAAGTTGTATGTGGTACGTTGTACTTGAGTTTTTAACACTACATGCTTTCTGCATTAATAGACTCTTTTTTAGCTTGTCTGATTGTTTTGTTTGTTGACGCGTTCACCTGTCCGACCCTCTCCGTGTCCGGCGTAGAAGCGACCACCGAATTAGAATGGGGAGGAACTGGATAGGTGATGAGTTAGCAATGGAGAACGAATGGGTAAGTGTGTGGGTAGAAAAGGGTGCCCAGCAATGGAAGCATAAAAAAGAACAAAAATGTTCGCTCTTCGTTCTTTAGCAGTCTATGTTGTACTCGAACATACATAAATCTTGTTCATGTCCTCTTCGTCCGTCTGCACGGGCTGTCGCTGGTTGAGTTTCCCCTTTTCTCTTACCTCCTTTGCAGCCCGCCTCTTCATTCTGACTCTGCCGACCGATTAAAAAATAAAACCCCTACCGTAACACAAGCCATGGCTGCTATATATTAGTGCGATTTGCATTATTCGCAGTATTGCATAGCCAACTATCTTCGTAATGAAAATATCGCGGAAAACGAACAGAAACAGGAGTACCTCTCGTAAAGGATATGCCTAGTTTCCATAGACATGCTTGATTGATTAAGTGTAACATTTAGGCTTTTCGAAAGCCATTAGCAGACATAGAAGTTCTTAAGCAGTTGGCTTCAAGTTATCTGCACTTAAACTAAAGACCAAGAGAGGCCAAGGATCACCGATAGACAGGTAAAAACCGGTTCGAGTGTTGTCTGCAAATGCCAAAACACTGTACGAGGGATGGAGTGGTTTGTTATATGCGACTTCCTTGCTTATAGTCCAGTGACAGTTCAGACTTATTTCCCTCCGTCCTGGCTTTAATGCTTAGAAATTCCTATGCCTGGTCATTATCCTATTCTTGAGCACAATATTGCCGTAACTCAGGCAATCCGTGGCGCAGGATTTGATTTTCGTTCTAGTCAGCGAATCACCATGCATACCCGACATCTACGGTGAGTCTAGAGTTATACTAGACCGATTGCGCAGCGACCTTGTACTGGGCCACAGTTGCCACGTCCACTGTCCGAGATACGCATACACTACCGGGAAGTTAGGGCAACGTTAGTGAAACTCGCACAAAAACCACATGAACTTATGTATTTGGTTTACATGCAATACCTACAATAGGTGATGAAAATGGTGAACTTGATTGCGAACATTTCATTCTATCTCCGAAAGAACTTTTGGCTCTTTACTCAAAACACGGCGATTCTAACCTTTTTCTTCTTCTTTATTTTCTCCCCCCCCCCCCGAAAACAGCCTTACGCTGACTGTATTCGCAGTTTACTGATAGCTGCCGTGCTAGGAGTTGAATGTCTGCAAATACAATGGAATTTGCCCCAACATTTCTTGAGGAAGATTATGTTATATTATGTTATACTCTGGTAGGTATGCTCATACATAGTGAGTAGCTTATCATCGACACTTATTGCTTCAAAGGCTCGAAGTATATGTCAGTTTTAGTTCTTTGAAAAATATTGCATAATAAATATTTATAACGAAAATCTACCTAAACATGTTTTTATTTACAGTACTTCTATATGATGGATATTAAGAAGTTAAACACATTTTGTGTTAGTATCATTCATGTGTGCAACGCCAGTAATGCATATTATAATTCTGAATCTTTCTCTATCGTTTTCTAATTATCAAGGGAAACATGTTCCGAATGCGTTATAAGTTAAGGAGCAGGTTACTTAAGTTTTAATTTATTTTGCCACAGTTTAAAAATCACATAACATATATCTCGGTGAGAGATGCGAAGAGGAAGGGAGAGGGGAATAAGAAAGGAAGGTGGATTACAGTGAGAGGGGAGACTGACAAAGCAGAAGAGTTAGAGAAGAGGGTTTTACTCTTAATGAGTGACAAAATTCCGTGCCATGCGATTGCCACAACCCAACTGATAAACGCACATGTTGTTTGCAGTGAGCTTGTGAATGAATAGGAACTGCGTGTAAGTCCAAGGCCAAAATTAAATTAAATTTTATTAAATTTTTATAATGAAATTAACTATTATTAGAGTTTTATTTATGGACGCTCTTTAACCACTATGTTCCTTAGCATCCCATTCTATATTAGGCGTGAAATTCAGGAAATTTTGCTCATAGGCTTCTTTATCAGACTTGAGGTTCTTTTATGTGCCGTAAATCTACGACACGGGACCACCGGCTTTGCTTGCGTTACGAAGGAAGCAAGCCATGCTAAGGATTTTTACGCCCGAAAAGAATTCATCGCCCTCTGCTGGGTTTGAACATACGAGCTCGGTTACCAGAGTACCCCTAGGCCACGGAGGACGACAAGTCCAAGGCCGCCTCGCAATCGGTCTGGTTTGGTAGTTCTGAAACTTCCCTACAGGTGTCCATTCTGTAAGCTGTGAAATGTTCACCTCCCCCTTTAATGCTATTACAAATAGGTTTCTCAAAAACGCTTATATTTGGGAATAAAGTGGAATAAATGAGTGTGGCTTGCAGTAGTATAATGACAACTTTAAAATTGCAGGATGTGTGAAGTACACGAGGATATAATTTAAAAATCCAAGATATACCCTAACGAGCTTCTGTTTCAAATTCTAAGTGCTGTTGTGAAGAGAATTTTAAACTAACATGTAATTAAGCTAATTATTTCCTCTGAAAATAAATTTACTCAACAAATTTTAAAACATTTTTAACTGAGGTGCAGAGAAACAGCTCCTCTCACTCTTACAGCCATCTGCTTCACATTATGTTATCAAAAATCAATAAGGTAAACTAACTACTTAGTAGTAAAGTTTCTCCTTACAATACTAAAAATAAGAATAATATCCATATTAAAATCTTTAACACAAGTGGATCTGTTACCGGAGCGTAGCTCTTTAATCATTTAACAGATACAAGAGCCAAATATCACATATTTAATTTATTGCGATAAATTGTATGTGTTTCCCCTGTAAACCGCTTACCCCCCCTTCCCCAGTATAGAAACAATTATTGGTCTATTCTAACTCTCGCGGTAGTTTAACTATCGGAACTCCCTAACATGTATGCACACCTGTACAGCAATTCTGTACTCCGAACTGACTCTCAATGACGTCACCAGTAGGGCGGTTATAGTTTAACTCGATACCTTATTCCTATTAGGGTATAGTAGACTATGACAGAGCACAATACACAAATAACTGAAAATGCCTATAAATAAAGAATTTTGTAAAAGAAGGTATACATTAGAGGAGAATACATAATATTGAGGAAGATTTTATGAAGTGTTAGGTGAAAATGGTGACGCCTCAGGTCATAGTTAAATCTTATAATGCTTGTTCCGTTTTGCTTAAGCGGGTCTTCATATTACAGGAATACACGTTTTCTTCTCTTCGAATGTTCTAAAACTCGAAACTCTCAACACACTGGTGACGAATTTTAATTAGTGCCCATTCTCTGTTTTGGTATCCAAATTTCACTCCAAAATAGCCATAGCAAGGTTTGCTCAATTCTGTTAATGTCTGCTGTTTACTAAAATACTTAATAACTCTTACATTTGTAATACTTTAAGCTTGCTAATGTTTTACCTGCAGTCATGTAAGGTACAATAATTGAAACATCTACAAAACGAATAAGCCAGAACAATTCTGGGTGTACACACATTTTGAGAGTTACGAACTCTTCGAGATCATAAAGTACCCCTACCACCAGTACCAGCTTCACTGATCACGTTTTTAAACTGTCCCCTTTCGATATCCATTACCTATTGACATAAATATTACTTTCAGAGATAAATCTTTGTCGTTTTGGGGAAAAAAACTGTACGTGACGGAAGAATACTAAGTGAAGTCGTGGCATCAACATAAAAACCTGAACTTAAACCAGGGTGGGTAACTATTTTTATTATTTCTGTTCAAGTGGTTATAGAAAATTGCATTTTTGTGTAACTTGGTTTATTTCTAACACTTCACTTAATAATAATAATAATAATAATAATAATAACAACAACAATAATCGTATAACTAATTGCTCCCAATAGTTTGTCCCCAGTTTACATAATAGTAGAACTTCTGTATTGAATACATGCTTAAGTTGTATCCCTGGAATCTCTGCATCCAACATGACACGTGCGCCAAACAAGAATGCCAAAATGGGAATATACATAATTGTATTTATCTGCACAAAGGAAGAGATAATTTGGGCACTTTTTATATCAATATTTTAATTGCACTTTTGATTTGATATCTATTTGACTGCATTTAAGTATAGTGGTGTTATTTGGATTTGAAACGCTTTATCTCTTCGATACAAAACGTTGTTTCTGCACTGGCTGCTATACTCTGCATAAAGAAAATAATTAAAAGTTAAAGATCTAGGCAAGATATCTAGTTCACAGTTAATAAAACATGTATTACTGAGTAATTACGTAGTGATCAGCTGAACCCGCAGCTTCGCTCATGTTATTACGTAACGGAGACCAGATACCTTGAAATGGGTTGAAACTATGAAAAAAAAGTTTTTTTATATTGACTGTTTGTTACCATTTTAAAGTTAATAATGCAATTTCAACACCGACCTCCCTCATCCTCTAATTATCAAGCTGGGACTCTCGGAATATATAGGTAACATTGATAAGTAACTTATTTACTAAATTGCAAAGTCAGTTTTCTCTGTTTGACATTTTCGGAACTTAGCGGAACTCACCGGAACAAGCGGTGACACTGGTGCTACATGAAATAAAATGATAATTTGGATAAAACATTTGGTAAGGAAGCGTTCTAGGCCTAAGTTTAGGGTAACTCCCCGGCATTTGCTAGTTATGAGGACTAAGAAAAATCTGGAAAAAAAAAAGTCATGGAGAATGGCTCCGGCAGGATTTCAACCGCTGACTTCCTGCTCACGGTTTCGTGCTTTAACGAGCTCGGCCACCGGTGTCGGTACTACAGGCTTTTGATTACCAATTAATGTATCGCATGACTGTAACCAAAGTGTGCGAAAAGGTATAAATGAGACGTTATGAAAATGTATAGACAATAATTATATTTTGTTTCCATGTAGGTATTTATTTTGCATTCTTCTGATTGCTAATAGTACTATCACCGAGAAGAAAGATAAAAAGGCATAGGAATTTGTAAAGCTGGCTTTTATAATACCAACACCTGCTTAGGATATATAATCATGAACATACTCCTGTTTTCTCTTTCAGCTTTCTTCCAAATACACTCTTTGTTTCATAAGACTACTTGCTGATAAATGCGATGTGTACAAGCTTGCGGGTTTATGTGTCTTCTTCAACAAAATTGATGTGACCAGGTGCTGTAAAGTGACCCATGCCTATGACGCGCAAACACAAATTGGAAAAAAATAAGAGGCACGTGTTCTGTAGATGCTGCGACTCCACAGATACCTAACCGGCAGTCAGTCAGATAAGAGTCGTAGTCTGCATCAGGAGGATGTCGCAGTATATTACCGTTGCTCAGGTCTCAAAATAGCAGACGAGCCAAGAAAAGCTGAGACCAACGCTGCAAAATACGGGAAAGCACGGGGGTGAGGCGGAAGAAATATGTTCTAGCTCTTCCTTACGTTTGTCTCTTCTTCTCAACTCTTTATAACTATATTTTGGGATATTTTAAGAGGGTTTAATGTATATTAATGAAGTGCTATATAAAGCTTGGGTAGGGAGACATGAGCATTTGGTGCAGAGTGATGTATCTAGCAATTTGTTGAGACTAAGTCTGAAGTTTTCAATGTATAATATATATTGCAACCAGAGTTCCAAGCTTTTATCATAGACTTGTGTTATTATAATGTGCTATCGTACCAAATTTGAAACTTATTACCGAAATCATCACACTCCTAATGCATTATTATTTTCCCTTCGTCCTGCTTTCCAATCTTTACTTCTATGAAATAATATTTTGAGTAACTAATGAAGACGTAATGCTTTGAATTTTTTTGTTTGATGATTGTATTTACACTTAAAAAGTGCTAATCTTTTAAACCGTTGATTTTGCCAAAAGTTTTGCTTTAATATTTTGGGTTAAGAGTAGGTATTCGGTTCTGAAATGGCTGCTTTGTTCTAAAATGTAATAATTATAACTGACATTTTTTTTCATCACAATTATAGCGGAATATTGGTTTTCACGTCCTATGTACCTAACTGATTAAGAAAATAATTTTCAAACGCAACAATGGAGTATTGCGTGGAATGTTCCAAGTGAGGAAAATTTGAAGCTTTTAAACTTTAAATTTTGTGCTTTATTCCTCAAATATAGTTCTTTGCAGTCAAAATTAAATTCTATGTAGCGTCAAATTTTTTTTCCGAAAATAATAAAGAATATAATAACACTTTTAATTTTCTAAAAATCAATAATTATTAAATTATCAAAATCCTTAAGCACAAAACTCGTTAATACGTCTTGATATCAAGAAAATGTTCTTTAGATCTCGTTATTCACTTTCAAAAGAACGTGTACTGAGCATTTGAAATAAACTGAATAAATACTGCATAATGGGAAACATGCTAAAATGACAAAAGATGTAAAAACATATATATCATTACGGAAAATCAATTTCGTACGTTATTTCCACACAGCTGCTGATATTTATTTAAACGCCACGTTTTTTTATTCAAATGGTCAAAAAGCAAAACCGCAATTGGATCATGATTCCATAGGACTTGAGGATGTTTTTTCCATAACAATCTTACATTATTTCTTTTTTCGAAATTTTGTCGCAAATCCAGCATCAAATATTCTTAAAATGTGAAAAACAGTTAAAATGTAACCTCATAAAAGCCTACAACAATTTATATTGCCTGCAGACTATATAACTTAAGATTTCAAAAGGATATGAGAAAACGTCTGTCTAACGGAGCACTTTATAAACGCGAGATTGTCAGAATAAAGAAAGTCAACATTAAAATATCAACGGTGTGTATTTACCTCAAAACAGCCGTTCAAAACGTTCTGTTGCTCCTTTAGACTCTTCCTCCAGTCCTCCACTTATATTTTTGGAGTTTTTTTTCGGTTCTTGCATTCTGTCCTAGTTATTTTTACTTCTTTTTTCATCCTGATTCTGACGTTAAAGAGCAAAATGATCGATGTGGAGTTAGAAACTGTAATAAGACAAATCTGATGTTACTACATGAAAGACAAAATGTAGTAGTATTTTTAGAAATCAACGTGCAACATCGAAATTTCAGCATTGTTTCCATTAACTTCTTCGCAATAGTTGCGTCTAAAGGATTATAACGCACTAGGGTCCTTGTAAATTAATCCATGGAAATACTGAAATCAACTGCCCATACTTGCAATTGCTTCTGTACAAGAAGTTGTAGTCAGCATTTGGTGCTATTTTAAGCTAAACTAAACCCCATGGCTCTACGGCCCATGCAGGACCTTGACCTGCCAACCCGACAGCCGGCCTCACGCCCACATACGCACGGCAGAGGTGGGCGAGCTTTGAACCGATACGAGGAGGAGATGTGGCCAAGCATCACGCATCCCCAGCCGGAATGTTGGCTTTCGAGTCCGGGCTATTTTAAGCAATAACTCAAAATTCTTGGCTGAAAAGCTTATCACTGTTTGCCTATGAATCTTTTATGAAGAAGCGAATTTAATTTGGGCTATTTGAATTTTGGTGCCGATAACTGTTTTAGGAACTCCAGTTTTTTCTATTTGTTCTAGACACAAAATCTTTAAAGTGGTCTATTATGACAGTGTTCCTTTAGCTACAACATAGATAGGTACAACATTTCTTTTTTCACTATTAAAATTCATGTCATGTAGCTATAAATCTTATATAATAGTAACATTCTATAATTTATATATACTTATCCTAAAATCCCACAGAAATTTCCTGCTATCTAAACTGGTTTTCTTGGTATGTGAACGTGAATAAGAAAAAATAATAAATATCGGAAATTCCGGTTGAAGTGTTAGCTTATCTGAAAATAAATTAAAATGTTAACTTTCATAACCTGAATTATTCCCATAAATCCTTAATGAGACTGTATAAATATTATCAAATTATTGTTGAAACATTTTATGTACCTACGGTTTGAAATACGGAAATTTTTCTTTTGCTGTTTCCATGTATTCACGAACAAGATTCCTTGAAGTTTCGTATTCAAAGTAGCGTCTGTGTTTAGTGGGTGTGACTCTGACTCGCAAATACATATAGAATTTTCTCTTATGATTAGAGGAACTTTACTTTTGAAACATTTATGTTTAATTCTCGATTTAAAAGGTGTGAGGTAACACAGATCATATACAATACGTGAGATTAACTTTGGGAAGTATGTACTGGCCTAATTGCAACAGCGTTATAATGTATCGAGAGCTTCGCAGCAGTAGCATTCATTTGTTTTTTTACATGTGGAGACAATTTTTTGTAACACTAGTCATGCAATGTTCCGCTATTTGCTCATTATTAATTGCCCGTGCTTTCTCTTTTCCATTTAAACATTTCACTTTAGACCACCAACACGTGAGTATCTAGCAAACAATATGGAGAGTCTGTATAGGGCGCGCGTTCGGCTTGGCAGCACTGGATGGCTGTTCTACCTAATGTGCTGGTACACTATATTTTAAATATAAATCTGCTATCGTAAGAATAAATTAGCATTTGGGTTGTACACAATACAATTCCCTTATGCACCATAGTAACGAAAGCAAATAGAAGGGTACATCTATTTTCTTTTAACATTTGCAATGCTGATGAAACGAAAATTAGAAATTTAAGTACTCTTAAAATATAATTTAAAAATATCATCATACTAGCGTTGCATTATTATATACTATACAGGATGGACCATTTAAATTGAGACTGTACAATATGTCCAAAACTAAGCGTTGTAGAAAGAAATGTCCTGAATAAAAGTTGCTTGAAACTGTAGGGGAAAGTAAATGCCATTGGTCATGTTTTATTTGGAAGAGGTTGTGATGGGCATTTTAGGGTCAATTTAAGTTTTTAAATGGGAAACTACCTTTTTTATGTTGTTTTCTCACTCATAAAAAACTAAACAACATTTATATAAAGCACTTTTCAGTTGTTCTTACACCAACGTAAATAACAACGAAAATCCTGAATGGCTGTGTAGGAAGAGCGAAATGAATAGTTGGACCATCCACGGATGGTCATTTCAGAGTCAAGTTACGTTTCGTAATTGGGAACCAATATTTTTTATTTTGTTTCCTAATTCCTCATCACAAAATAAACAGCTTTTTATAAACCGTTTTCTAATGAGAAAACAACATACAAAATGTAAGGTTCTAATTTAAACAAAATTAAATTGACCCGAAAATGACGATCACAGCGTCCTCCAAATAAAACACGACTAATGGAACTTACTTTCCCCCATAATATCAAGCAACTTTTATTCAAGACATTTCTTTCTACAACGCTGTTTTGGAGATATTGTACATTCTCGACTTAAATGGCCCACCCTGTCTTCTATATGTTGCCACGACCGTAGATTAATTTAACAACTTTACTGAACTGTCCTTACTTCAGGTCATGGCAAATGGGGGGAACGTATACTCGCTTGAAATGCAAAACTACGGAATTGAATTCGAGGATAACCGGGATTATTATGGAGAAATACAAAAGATGTTATTTCAATTTTGTCAATTTTAATAACACAAAATATCTTACCTTACAAATCACATATTAAATCCTTTACAAGAACATCTTCAACCCAACAACCTTCTCGACCTGAGGCAGATGCCCGGAGCATTTTACCCTGTGAAAGACACATCGCTAAAAAGAGCGAATCAAGCAATCCCATAATTTTTATAATTAATCATCCCCACCACAACTTCCGATTAATACGTCACCCCAAGCTACTCAAGTATTCTGGATATTTCCAGCTCTTTCTGGAACAACTACAATCTGCCAACATTAAGCTTATACTTCCGGAACAGACCCACCAACCCATTCCGGGAGGATCAACTTCAGGCCTACCAAACTAAATCTACATGTGCTCGCCGCAATCTGTTTGATTCAATCGGAACAAATGTTTATTGATGTTGGTATACACACAGAAAATTCATTTTCATGTAAGGAGGCAACTTTAGTGCACAGTGTATTTTTTATCATACCAATTTTTAAGACCTGAACCTGAAATCGAATTTTAGAGAAAATCAACTATGTTCTGCACTGCAAATGTTGAATTAGTTGATGCTGACAACTTTACAGTTTATTGGGTGTTTTAACGTCACCGGGAGCAGTAAACATGAAAGAAATGTATGACACATCCTCCTTATATCTGTCGTCCTTCGTGGTGTAGGGTTATCATGCTAGCCTGTATTTCCCGCGGTCGCGGGCTCAAACCCGGCGGAGGGCGATCGATTTTTTCGGGCGTAAAAATCCTTTGCATGGCTTCCTTCGGAAGGGAAGTAAAGCCGGTAGTCCCGTGTCATAGATTTACGGCACGTAAAAGAACCTCAAGCCTGATAAAGAGATCTTTGAGCAAAATTACCGATCTTTCACGTTCAATATAGAATGGGACGCTAAGGACCACAGCAGTTAAAGAGCGTCAATAAATAAAACTCAATTTAATGTTTTGCCTTATATCTAATGCGTGGTGTTAATCTCAGTACACTCGCTTCTATTTATGCCGTCCTCGCAGCTTTGGGAGGCATTCTACTGGCCGTTACAGGTGAGTATCTATAGCAAGGAGGAGGTGCATGTATCTGTTTAGTTTTTCGCGCATTCAGTGGCGTCCTGTTTTACGTGCACAGTTCTAAATTATTCACATATGAATATATAACTTTGAACAATGGCTTTACTCATTATCACTTATATATTTAAACATAGTTATTATATGTAACTAAATAAAATCCTTTTTTGTACAATTTCTCCACGAAAAGTATTTATAATAGCAATATAATGTAAAACGGAAATACATTATACTGCTTACTCTCAAATTGGACACACTTTTTAGACATTATTTTAATAATCCGTCCAATCTCCGTTTCTATACAATGCCTGATTTAGCCGCCTAAGCACTGAATCACTCGTCGTCCTCTGGGAACGCTGTCATGAAATGTGGGAACATACGTATTTAGAGCCAGAGTTCTTCCAGCACCTAAGCGATTCGGTGGCCATGCGGCTAAATCAGGTATTGGAAAAGATTGGAGATTGGACAGATTATTAAAACAATGTCAGTAAATGTGCCCTCTTTGAGAGCAAAATGTATAATTTACCTCAGTTTTAAATTATATTGTCAAAAACACTTTTTCATGGAGAAGTTGTGCAACCTAGTGTTTTATTTAGTGTGTCCCAGTTTTACATCATGTTGCCATTAAAAATATTTTTTCTTGGAGATATTGTGCAAAACATGGTTTTATTTAGTTATATATTACTTTAACATGGTTATTATACGTGATGAAGAGTAAAGCTATTGCTCAAAGTTATATATCCATATATGAATAATGTAGAACTGTGTACGTATAACAGAACGACACTTAATGCGCGTAAAAATAAACAGCTACACGCACCTCCTCCTTGCTATACATCCTCACCTGTGAAGGCCAGTAGAATGCCTCCTAAAGCTGCGCGGACGGCATAAATGGAAGCGAGTGTGCAAGGCATGAAAGATCGCTAAGAAATGCTTACAGAGGTGAATCGATTAGTGATGGAGCATGCACACAGAGATGTTGTGCATTTCTTTGAAAGGGCTTCGTGGTTGCACAGCAGAGGTAGGTACTAGCTTTTTTTTTCTTCTTCTTTTTTTCTTTCTCTACCATGTACTCTTACAGTAGTAAGTATTGTCTTCCACCCAAAAATATTCGATGTCGAGATTTCACCAAAATACACGTTTGAGGCCCTAGGAATCCCCCAAAAGCATTTTTACTTTCTCTACTACTTATAGTAAGTAGAGGAAGTATTGCACTCCAACTAAAAATTCGATACCGAGATTTTACCGGAAATAGACATTTTGAGACTCCATAAAATTAAAACACAACATTTTTAGAAAAAGGTCCGTGTGTATGTGTGTATGTCTGTGAATAGCATAACTCAAAACCAAAAGTCGGTTAAATACCATACTTGGTATTTAAGTTCAGCATCTTCCAAAGATGCGACAGGAAAATTTTCAAGAAAATCCCCATCCTCAAACCACCTTTTACATGGAAAAATGTTCGTTATTTTTTGTTTTATCAAAAGTGCCTCTAACGATTTTGATTAAAACACCATATGTTTTAGGTATTTGCATAACAAATGAAATGTTTGTCTTAAATTTTCTGGGAATAGCTTGTGAAGTCCTTTTCATTCTGAGGATTTTTGTGTAATTAATAAACCATAAGAAATAGATAAAATCTTATTGCCCAAAGACTATAGATCTCGTTAAAGCACACAATTTATATCCAATACCCTTTTTGTGGTATTAACCATTTCCGAGATATTCCTTGCTATTGGTTTATATTTTCATATATTTATTCTTTTCTCAAATGAAAAGTCGTTATTCTTTTTTTTTCTCGTAGTCGTCATATGAAGAACATGTAATTTCTAAGCCACAACATAGCGACACGCTCTTTAAATATCAGACAATAGGTTTACCTACTATATCCTTCAACGAAATGTGTAAATGCAAATTGAAAGTTTACCTGGATCAACAAGAAGCAGTTAGAATAATAAGCCTTTGTAAGAATAGCTTGTATAAGAATAAATAATGTCATGTAAATGCAACACATCAGATGTTAGATAAAGGCTCGTGTGTGAGTGTCAGTCTGTGTGTCTGCATACATGTATGTGTGTTTCTGTGTTTTGCAGCTCAAAAACGAAAAGTCGAATAAATTCCAAACTTGGCAATTATGTTCAGTATCAGTACCAAAATTGCGACACGAATATTTTGAAGCAAATCCCCCACCCCAACTATCCTTTACATGGAAAAAATGTCGATATTTTAAATTTTCAAAAAAATGACTATAACGATTTTTATTAAAATGCCAAACTTTTAACATATTTACATGGCAATATATATATATATATATCTTTAATTTTATGGGAGTATGGTGTAGGATTGGCGGTGTTGCTTTGTTATGGGTGGATGCGTGGGTGTGTGTTTTGGCTGTAGGTTCTTAGCCCCTCATGAGTTCGTTCCCCTTTTCGGTGGTGACAGGATGTTGGACAGGGGAAGGATTCTTATCTCAGGGTTTTTCGAGTAAGGAATATTCCGGTAGCAAGTAGACGACCTTTGGTTGCTGGTCATTTATTCTTGCAGTGAAGGGTAACACACTGTCTCCATTTCACACGCTTTCCCTCCATCCCGCATAAAAGACACAAACCGATTACGACTCCCAGTTGTAATTATTCTAACCACCGTCAACTGTCGACGCTCATAACCACGAAACACCGATTTTGGTGATTTTCTTACTCACTTGTACCGCGCTGTATATTAACTTTGATAACACAGACTTAATTTTTCCGAGCACTACGTCGGGGATGTAACACTTAGCGTCTTAACATCGTGATGATCGGAAAGAGAGTGCCACCTCATCTTCACAGCTCCTACCTCGTTCTGTCCAGGATCTTTTTCTATTTCACGCCCATTTTCTAGGCGACTTGGTTTGGGCCTCTAACCACGTGATTTATCATGTCGGTTATTCGCTGCTTTATTTTCCTCACTTAATTTTTATTGGCGCTTTCCTACCAAGACTAGTGCAAATTTCTATTTCGCATTTGGAAAGTTTTATGGCCTGTCATTCATTTCTAGCGTTGGTTTTTACGCTCAAGTGGTTTTGGAGACCGATTAAGCACGTACGTACTGGTGCCTGTAAGTCGCGTTGAAATATTATGTCCTTGTTTGCGAGCCACATGTGTTTGGCAGAATTCTAAAGGCAGAAGACCTTTTCAATGTATCCCGTTATAGCCTCCGGATCTCTTAACAGACACTTGTTTCTAGAACCTACCCTTCTGCAAGCTTTAACCTTGTGAAATTGTTTCCTTATACTATGTGTAGAAATATTTATTATATATATATATATAAGTAATTATCCGGCACGTGTTTCTGCTTCAAGTAGCCTGTGAAGTCCTCATCATTCGGAAAGAATTTTGCATAATTTTGTATAACGCCTAATACACAAGAGATAGACAAAGACTACTACACAGAAAATGTAAATCACTTTAAAATATAGAGTTTATTTCAAATACTTTTTGTGACATCAGCTATTTTTGAGATATTTGCTATTATTGGTTTGAATTTTTCAATACTTTGTCATTTTTAAAGTGCAATCGCTATGCAGTTGTTTATCCGATGTCAAGAAAGATTTTTAAGGGCAACATACAGCGACGCATTTTAAAACATTTGACTAACGCGTCTCCTACATCCTCCTTATACCTACAACGAAATGTGTAATCAAGACATTTCTGCAAACGTTTATGTCGAATAGTCCAAAGTAGATTGAAATTTTATAAAAGACAAGTTCATCCTCATCTTCAAAATAATCTAATATAAACCAAATGCATTTGGTGCATCGAGTGTCCTCTTTGATTCGATTAATTTTATATATCAAATATATAATGTATATCAAAGATATTTAAAACACTAATCGGACGTGACAAGAGAGGTACGCTGCATTGTTTAATCCTTCATACAAAACACACTTCTGCTCATAACACAATGGTTTAAGTCTCACAGCATAGGTAAATATGATTTATAGATTTTGGCGTCGTTATTTATCAACCGTTCATGAGGAAAATACTCCACTTCTCTTTAAGCGTTTTAGCTATGCATACAATAAAACCATATCCGAAACTTTTCTGGCAGTTGTCGATTTTAGGAGTCATTAAACTTGATGGATCTTCTTTTATCTTTTCACAGAAGCATGACCGAACGGATTATTATGAAACTTATATATAACATATCTTAGGTCCCAATCAGATAAAGGAACAGCGTCTTAATTATTTTTCCCAAAGAGCTTAATGGAGCACGAAGAGTCAAAACGGGATAAAGTGAGTTAAATGTTTCTCTTCAAACTTGAAGGATTTAATTCGGTCTTCAAATATCTCGCATGTTATATGAGTACTTTAAAAGCGCTTAATAAGAAAGGGCTCTAAGAATAATATTTCAGAGAAATTTAGTTGTTTACAGACTTTCCATGGAATTAATAATTCAATTATATATATATATATATACATATTCTTTTTTTCGCAACTAATGTTCACGTACATAAATCAGGTAACATGGAAACATCAGTTCCAGTCATATAACAGACATACGGAACAGACGCAAGTTTATAGGAGAAGAGAGTGAGGAAAAGAGGACGAGGGAGAGAGAGAGAGAGAGAGACAAGAGAGAATCTCCGCAGTTAAAGCAACAATATGAGCAGAGACGTGGTCTACTAGTCTTAAAGCTGAGAACATTGTGTTTGCATAGAAATAATCTATAGAACACTAAATAATGCTTTAAACGTTTCAAATAAAACAATGAGCCAAATTTTAATAACTATTCCTCTGCTACAACTGAAAACCTCCTTACTTAAAAAACACCTAGTAATAGAAATTTACAATATGCAAACAAAAGCTTCGTTCAACAATACTTTCGTACAAGTGCAGTATTTGTGTTAATTGTACTAGTACCAGATTTATGTCACGATTTCATAATTAATAAAAAATGGTTTGTCTAAGATAGCAAAAACTTTTTTTCGCAAAACTAAGCGATTTTATCCACACCCTTAAATCTGAATCATCCTACTGTAAATTAGCTTATTGTTAATGTAACAGAGGTTAAGTAGTATAAAATAACTTATTGCGTAAGAACCTCATTTTCGTTTGTTAGTTTCTTCTATTAATTTCGGTGTTAGCCGCATGCAAACTACCACGTCTCGATCTGTCTCTACTTAAAATTGACACAGACTTTTTATCCTCTGTACTTGTCACTTTTGGTAGGTAGAGGAAGTACTGCACTTGAATAAAAAATTCGATGTCAAGATATCACAGGAAATATACTGATTAGGCCCCTTAAACAAGAAATAAACCTTTTTGGGAAAAGGTTCGCGCACGCACGTGCGTGTGGTGTGTGTATGTGTGTGAGAGAAAGAGAGAGAGGGGGAGAAGAGGGTGGGAGCGGCAGAGGAAGGTAGGGTTGGGGGAGAGAAGCATATCTCAAAAACGAAAATTCGGATAAACACCAATTATACAATGATGCAACTCAAATATGTTCATGAAATTCTCCCCACTCGAAACGATCCTATGTGTACATGGAAGAACTTTTGCCATTTTTTTATTTTTTAGAATAGCTCTGATGATTTTGATTAAGACGCCATACCTATGTATGAGTTTGACGTAGCAAACAAACCGAAGTATATCTTGAATTTTCTGGAAACAGGTTGTTATATACTCCTCGTTCTGATTTAACTTTGTATATTTTTACATAAAGGGGAAACCTTAAAACATAGAAAAAATATGGAAAAAAATATGACATTTAAACCAAGTAACATGTTTAAAGCGTTAGTCAATTTAGAAATATTCATTATTTTTAAATGTTCCTGGGCTGAATAATAGATGAAGATTTCAACCCGTGCGATTCTCCTTTTTTTCACACATGAGCTCAAGACAAAGAAAAATCGACTTGAATAACCCGACTGTCGTTTCCGCGTATTGCATGTAAGCATGGAGGTATGCATGCAGCATATAAAACAGTTTTTAGCAGTGTTTAACGCCCGTTCTTACCACATACCACACCACAGTCGGTCATACTGGTGATGCATGAGATGGTATATTTGCGAAAGGAATTTTGGGAAGGAAACGTTCCATGCCTAAGTTTAGGGCGGCATTTGCCAGTTAATGCGGACTGTATGGAAAATATCTCAGTCAGGGGCCACGGTCCTGGCGGGATTGAACCGCGGACCTAGCGATTGCGAGGTTTACACGTTACCGCGGAGCCATCTCGCTCGGTACACAAGAGGTGCTATGTAATGGCAATGGGTAGAGAAAAATCCCGTAAATGTCCTACGTCAGATAGTTTTTTTTTCCCTGCTCCCAAGAATAATTTAAAAACTGGCATGCGTCATAAGTGACACAACACGTTGCGCTAAGCTTGCCGTTTTCAAAATGTACTTAAAGTGCTGAAAAATTCAAACTAATAACAAGGAATGTTTTTAAATAATTACTGTGGTGAAATAAGCTATTTATGATAAAAGAACAGCTGTAGCTTTCCTGACGCCATAATAACTCTAAGTTTTCGAAGCGTCGGTTTTAAAACATCTACTTACCTGGCTAGAAGCCCGAAAAGATTTAGAGCTATATATTTTTCCTTAGTAAAAATTTATATCATTTTATGGTGTGTAAGCTATAGCAATTGTAATGAGAATGAAATATATATTGTAAAATTAGTTATATAGAACTCAAGATATACATTTTAATTGGTATACAGTATCCCAAACATGAAACTTTGATAATAATTCGTACATTCGTTTTTAAAATAATAAAACAGAGAAAAAAATTACGTATTAATGTATTGTTTAGAGTCAGAAAAATTCCTTGGAACTTTTTGCCTTAACTCTTTAGCTTTCATCCTCTGACATAAGTTTTGCCGGTCCGTTGTTGCGTGTCACAGGGACTATGGGTTTAAGTCCCACCTCTGGCGTGGGTGTTTCTGTCTGTGTAGATGTGTCTGTTGTTGAAATATTCACCAGGAATAACCAGAACAACGAAAAGCTACGGAAAAAAGTAAACAACAAAGTATTAGCATTAGTACTTATGCTACTTTTCGTGGTTGTTTTATGCTGCACCCAAATACAAGCGCGTACTCACTCCCTCGGTACAGCTGGTTTAAAAGGGCAAATTTGCAGTGAAATCCAATGCACAGTTTTTGGTTGGAATATAATGCTTTCTTAACGATAAGGAAGCGATTGAGAAATCAAAATGCGAATTTCCCCTTCAAGCTTAAAATATCCTAAATTTAAGTCTTTCGTACATTTCCGAAGACCTATTACTAAGCCTTAGGGAGAAAAAAAGTAACTACTTTACTGTGTCGTAAGCTAACCGAAAATAACGACGACGTATAATCGAAGAGCTTGGGGAAGCCGCCACATTTATTTTAGATTTCTTTGCGTTGCAAAAAGCTATGGGCCATCCCTGATCAATGAACTGTTTCACCTGGGTGTATTATGTAAGTTTCTGAACGTGTTATATTTCAAGACTCCTCAGGGGTGTACCAACATATAAATAAGGCGCAGCGATTTCGCGAAGTACTTTATTCTCTTACTGTACGTAGTAGCAATTTTACAGACACAGAAAATATTAAAACAAATTAGCTAAAATCCATAAATAATCAGCCTAAAAATTTTCTAGCAACTAGCAACGTATATCCGTTGCTAGTTCTCAAAACATTCAATAATAATTTCGATTTGTGGTATTTACGTATATACTTCCCTTTTGGGAAAAGTAAATAAGATACCTAATTTTCTTAAGCTTTGGTATAGATCACTTAAAGTATGGAAGAGCCTTTAAATTATTTGAAATAACTCATGGTTAACCGTGGTTTATTCTAGTACTTGACTCGAACTACATTCCCATTTCAATCGCAGGGGTTAGTTTATCAGCAACCCAGCTTTTATGCACTTACATGTTTTTGCCATCAGATTCGGCCTTCCGGAATAGAAATGTTTCTGGACTCTACATCGTTCAGGGTATTATCGGTCGATAGGGCTGAAGTTCGACTCCCAGCTCAGACCTTCGTAAATCGAGCGAAGGCGATGACGTAACGATGAAGTAACCGCCGCAAATGACATGACGAGCAAGTAATGAGAGACTCTGAAAATTTACAGCTTCTCGCAACGATTTAATAAGCAAGCCTCCACTTAGGCAGGAACTCCCTCCTCTTCCTGGCACTGAGGCGCAGGAAGCAGTTCTCAACACATCCGCCCATTGCGTTTGCAAAACTAGCATAACGCGGATTTGGCCCAAATTGTGTCAATCCTGCATGCATAACACACTTTGTTTACGTCCTTGTGCAGAATTTTAGTCTGCATTGCTGCGATGTCGCTACTTCTTGCAGAAATTTATCAACTCAGTATGCATCGGCATATATTTTACAAAGTATACCTTACATAACTTAAGCGATGGCTGGACCCCTGTGGTTATTTCGTAGATGAAATTTGGTGTAAACGTATTTTAGTAATTTATTGTCTTTATTATACTAAAAGCAAAAGGAAAAAAGCCCGTGGTATGATAGCCAAAGTTTGCCCAGGATGACCACGCAACAGCTATAACCCCTGCCTAAGTCCACACGACGTAATTTGCAAAGGTCAGTGTTGTGAATGACATCTATTACCTATATGTTCCATATAACTATAAGTGAATGCAGCACTTTTGTAATAATTTGTGAACTTAGTATTTATGATATATAGTAGTACACAGCACAACCATATTAATATGGAAGGGAGCAGAACACCTGTGATTCTGCATCATAAAACGACATACGGTTATTATTTCTACTTGATAGTAGTTTAGTCAAAATGCGAAGTCCTCCAGTTGCTTAGGTGCGAATTTCGAGCTTGAGAGCCCACATCTTTCATTCACGCAGTTCCTTCCCCAAGGACCTCAACTAAGCTGAGTGTTGTCCTTTCCAGACCTTCCAGCATGAGATGAAATACCACGCGTTATCAAATCTTGCGCTCCGCAGACAGCAACGCTACCGCAACATTACGGGGATCCGGATGGTCTCTTATTAGAGCTACAGATGAAATTTACAAATAAAGTAAATAGAAGAATATAAAGTACACTATGCTCTTTAGATTTGTTATCCGCCTTAAAATAAATTTAACGGGAAAATCTTTTCTCCTCCGCCAGCTTGCCTCAGTCCCAAAGATCAGGTTTTACGATTGTGTAACACTGCATGCTGCAAGTTTTTCTGCTTCAGAGAACATGCTGTGCATTAATATGTAATTTAGGCAATCCATAGCCTTAGCCGCAACATATTAAGGCAATTTCATACGAATGTCAAAATAAAACACAATTGCGTTGACTAAGGACAAACTGGCTTTCTCTATTCGCGACTGAGGAACATTGGTCAAGAAAACTCCTCCCAAGTGGTTCGCTCAACTGACATCAAATCCAGAAGCGACTTCCTGCCATTAGGGCAAGACAGCAATCAAAGTTATGTATATACGTGTGCTAATTCGAGCATAAACTAGCCTAAATTGGCCTGCCCAAAGGCTACTTCGGTTGCGTTATGCTCTGAAGTAATATATTATCTGACACTCCTTTCCTACACTTCACAGTGTTGCAAGTCGAGTTATAACCGAGAACTGGCTAATTGCTGATGAAGTTGTTAGTGCTGGTGAGGCAACTTTATATCAGAGACAGATACACTGTAAAATTGAAAAGACTGACAGTTTCTGGAAGTACTCGTACAACGTAATTCAGGGAAGAGATGGTCATTAGGGAGAAATTACCAACTCCTGTTAATTTTGCATTTCTGGCTTGAGGCGTTTGTAACTAAGTATACTGCAAGCTTGTGTTACTTGTAACTGATGGTCGATCACATGTTCATCACATTACAACGATTTTTCTCGATTTTAATGTTTGGCCTGACCAGCTATTTTCCGGCTGTTGAAGGAAGTGAATGAAAGTTCAACTTACGTAACAGCAATATGAAACTGTATGCATCAGGCATATGCGAATAGGGTATTTTACTGAGATTGTTTATCTTGTCTTAACGCTCTCCTAATTTTATTTTGGCCCTTCAATATTTCACCTCTGAAGATGAGAGAGTTGGCCCATAATTTTCGGGAGATTTATCCAATATTCCAGAAACTTATTTTCCTTATATTTTGTAGCTTTTCCGGCATTAAATGTATACGTTAAATGTGATACATTTTTATTTCCTTTATCATTATTATTAGCATTTTGTTCCCGTGGTATCAACTACTTCCTATCTGAATACTGAAAACGTCAAGATGAGAGCTTCTTGGCCAACATTAAACTAAACTGCAACGCTGCACGTATTTGAAGGCTGAAGAATTTTAGATAAAGGTTTGTTTCGTCCAACACCATCTATGGGACTTGAAAAGCGAGTACAGTAGCGATTGCTTCGTAGGTCCCATTAACGAATCTGATTGCTTTGAAGAATATATGCCAGTACAAACAATGAAGTTGATTAAAATCAGGA
This sequence comes from Deroplatys truncata, assembly GCA_030765065.1. Taxonomy (NCBI): domain Eukaryota; kingdom Metazoa; phylum Arthropoda; class Insecta; order Mantodea; family Mantidae; genus Deroplatys; species Deroplatys truncata. The sequence continues at coordinate 471,204,127 of CM060990.1, forward strand.
TGTTGGCTTCATTCATTGAGGATTGTCTTCTGAAAATGTTGCAGTAAAGCGCATTTAAAATTTTAATTATGACGATAGAAGTTGTTCTCTTCACAAAGTTGCTTGTGTAGGTTTCATCAAATACCGAAAGTACGAAAGCTTGCAAGGTATTTTTATTATATCGCTAAATATGCTCTTAACGTAAATCTTGCTCTGTATCCCTTGGTCATCTTCCATGCACCGGCTAGTAGAGATGATCAAAGTATAGGTTTTTAATATGGAGGGGTTTCTCATCCTAAATTAATTATTTTGGTCATAAACACCTCCCATTATAAAGATAAACCCTCGCAGAGGCGATTCACTTTCTTAGGTACATTCCTTTTTGGAATATCTTCGTATATTGCCATAAAAATAAAATCTCGGCCGGAGTAACCCTAAGAAATTTCTATTTAAAGGGTCAACACAGAGTTGCATGTGCAGTCCACTAAGTTAAATTGCTTTTCAGGATGCGATGAGGGAGAGAAGGAAGAAGTACTTATGGACACTCTTTAAATGCCATAAAGTCAGCATGACATGCTTTTCCTGGAGTGGGGGTGTTCATTTGGATTATCTTTTTCCGTCAAGCGGCGGTTATGTCACGTCCTGCACAGAGGCTGCATTTGCCTACTCCTTCACCTCAACCACACTTATTTCCATTTTGATTCTGATACTGTTCGTCAACGCTGCTTTGATATTGGCGACTAAGCGAGCATTTAGATACTGTGAATTGCTGAATATTGAGGGAAGAATGTGCTTTATATCGACCCCATATTAAATTCAGTATACTCGAGGTATCTTTGAGGCTCATCAACAGTAGAAAGACCATTCCTGTTTTTTACACATATATGCTTAGTTTATTTGCCAAATGTACTATTCTTGAGTCCAGCAAGGTTATAAAATGTATCTTAACATACAAATACCACTAATGGCCTCAATAATGAAGATATTATTTATAAGTATATAACAAAGACACAGGTATAAGTTGAATCCTGTGAGATGTGAGATAAGTTGTGTTAGAAAAAAGTACTAAAAATGAAAAAAAAAAAAACATTTTAGTTATTCGCATTTCTTTTGAAGTAATCTGCAGATTTTTTTATAAGCTAGCTTCAGTACTTTTCAAACCTGCAGCTTAATAATTTAACAAATAATCTGAAACTATTCAAATATACAATTATATTAATTTATTCTTTACCACTTCTAAGTTATTTTCTTCTCTCAAGTTTTTAACTCGGATTTGAGGGTAGAATTGGTGCAGAGTTCTGGTATTTCTCTACAACTGCGGGCACGGATAAGATTCTCATTTTATAAAGAGGATCCCTATTATACAAAAAATAATGTATTTACGTTATTGGATGAAGAACAAACCAATGTAATTGAGATTATTGCCAATAATGACAGTGTAACGAAAACAGTGGCCCCAATTTTTTTTGTCGTCTTCCGTGGTATAGTGGTTACCATGCTAGCCTCTAATTCCCGAGGTCGCGGGTTCAAACCCGGCGGAAGGCGATGGATTTTTTCAGGCGTAAAATTCCTTAGCATGGCTTCCTTCGGAAGGGAAGTAAAACCGGTGGTCCCGTGTCGTAGATTTACGGCACGTAAAAGAACCTCAAGCCTGATAAAGAGGCCTCTGAACAAAATTACCGGTCTTTCACGCCCAATATAGAATGGGACGCTAAGGACCACAGCAGTTATCGTACATTAATAAAACTCAATTTAATTTAATTTTCACCATCGCTCTGTTACTTTCTCTTTGTTTTACATTTGACAAGCTTTCTCCTTGTCACTTATGCCAAAATGAATGGCGCGTTCTGTGATTTTCATGTCATAAAATCACACCATATTTAATACAGGATATGCGCTAAACGACAACGAATTGTACCCTAACCATTTAAACAAAGATGCTTACAAGGTTAAGACAGGTGTAATTAAGTTACATTTTCTCAATATCCTCTTTCACACATGTATCCTCATAACATTGTATTACTTTTGAAAAAGTGCTACCATTTAAAAGGACCCAGTGACAATAGTCTTTATCATCATAAACGAAGGTTTTTTACTGACACGTTTTAAAATTAGTTTATTTTAAAGAATACTTGAGTAACAATATAACTAGACATAACATGGGAAAAAGAAAACAACCGCGGAGAAAACCCTGAGAATTTAAATGCTCCATCACTTATGCGATACATTTTTCCGGCGAGTGACACGATATTAAAGGAGACATAGGAATAGAATTTCGTCACTTTGGTCAACAGGCGTACATTTTCACCATTGCACCTAAAAAGGCTATAGTTTTCTCTTTCATGCAGTATCAAATGTTTTGTCCTGTGAAAATGTTTAAAACCGTAGCACCTACTTTTTATTGCTCCAGGTGTGGCATTTAAACATGAAAATCTGCACCTCTTCATTAACCTCATATGCGTTTTATATTGCATCAGAATGATGAAAACGGCAGGAATAACCTAAATACAGCACAAGCAACCATAAATAGCTAAGACTGTGAGTAGAGAATAGCAAGGAGATAGGCAAGGAAAAGGTAATAGATGGTGCACGCCTATAAATCGACAAATACATCTTAAATGTTTAAATGTTGTTTTTTCGCTTTCGTGACATTTCCATGTTTGCAAAATGCTCCTTCCGACACAATGATTGGATATCGTTTTTAAACTTTCAGAATGTGTTCATACTCGTGTAAGTAATGTAAATCGGTGAGGGATTTTATGTACCAAACATATTAAGGACATTTTACGTTTCAATATAAAAAGCAAAGCAAGTGTTTTGCTATAATAACATTTTTAAAAATGTAAGCCTTCGATTCGAGTATATTCATCAGACTGCAAAACCCAAAAGAAGTTTTAATTATATGTGTCTGTATTGTCTGCTCACAAAATATCAGTTAAGAAAAATAAAAATTATCACGCAAAAAGCATTTTGAAGAACCGGAACCTGATTCTGCAAAATCCACACGATACACAATGCACACAGAATTATGGCTCATTATCAGGCAGAGGGGTTTTAGTAAGTAAACCATCAAGTTAGGAACGCACTATTGGTTGGCTGCGAGGAAAGGCGGAAGCAACTGGAATCTTGCAGTGTTCTCTGTATGCAAATATGATGAACAGTTGAAGGCACTACACCCTGGTTCGAAAGCAGATAAATCCGGATTAAGGAGTATAAGAAGAAAGAAAGCAATGCATGTTTAACTATTGATAGTGTGCGATTAGTTTATGAAAGTTACGAATCAAGCATTTAGAAAGTTGTACATTTTTACTTTCTCTACCACGTACCTAGTAGGTAGGGAAGGTATTACATTCCACCCAAAAACTTGATACCGAGGTTTTATCGGAAATACATGCTTTGAGTGCCATAAAATAAATAAAAAGCATTTTTATAAAAACGTCCATGTATGTGTGTGTGTGTGTGTGTGAACAGCATAACTCAAAACGAAATGTGAGATAAACACCAAAGTTGGTATTTAGGCTCAGTACCTTTCAAAAATGCGATCAAGATGTTCAAGAAAATTCCTCCATCCCAAACTATCCTTTACATGGACCATTTTTCGAAATTTTTAATTTTCTAAAAATGACTAATGATTGTGATTAAAATGCTGTATATTATAGGTATTTACATGACGAATGAAATTTATATGTTACATTTTCTGGAAATAGCCTGTGAAGTCCTCGTCATTTGGAAGGACTTTTATACAATCTTGTATAACTTGTAAACATTAAGCAATAGACAAAAACGTGTTACACAAAAAATGTAGATCTCTTTAAAACACACAATTTATTTCAAATAACTTTTTTGCGGCATCAGCCATTTCCGAGATATACGTTATTAATGGTTCGAATTGTTTCATGCTTAAGCCATTCTTTTCGAGTCCTGTCGATTTTCAGTTGTTTCTCGCGATATCATGGAAAGAGTATGAAATTTTATAGGCTAGCGTGTAGCGTCCAGTCTAAAACATTTGCCTATCGCTATTCCCTTTGTATCTGTAACGAAATGTGTAATACAGTATTTCCGGAAAGGTTTATCTCGATTTAAATGAAGTAGATAGAGAAACGAACTTTCATAAGAATAATTTGAATACCCACTAATAAGGGATAGAGGGTATAAGAGAAAGTAATGTGAATGTAACACAACAGATTTTTATAGCAATATCCGCTCTTATTAGTATATGACAGATCTGTAGTTTTGAGGCTGAGGAGTTTTCTTTTTTAATTTATGGACGCTTTTTAACCACTACGGTCCTTAGCATCCCATTTTGTATGGGCGTGAAAGGCTGGGATTTTTTCTCAGAGGCCGCTTTATCAGGCTTGAGGTTCTTTTCCGTGTCGTAAATCTACGACACGGGACCAATGGCTTTACTTCGCTTCCGAAGGAAGCCGTGCTAAGGATTTTTGCGCACGAAAAAATCCATCTCCATCTGCCGGGTTTGAATCCGCGACCTCGAGGCTGAGGAGGTTGAAGGTCCACTTTCCTCATTGTTCCTTTCTAATAATGTAACATTTTCTTTGTGTTTCAGTGAATTACAGTGTTGTTTAACATAATGTTTTGACGTCTTTTAAGCTCTATGTTACATATGATGGTTTCGCCATTTGTGCTGAAGTGTTTCCTACTAAATTCCACCGCAATTGATGCTAATTTTAATGTATAAACTCTTCTTTGCTTTAGGCATGTGGCCACAGTTCTCCACTGGTGTATATGCAGCGAATAAATGAAACCGGTAGAGGTCTGCATTCTCATGAAAACGACCGACGTGACTCACCGGGCCACCTTCGGTTGTCACGTACGGCAGCCGAGATAGGTTTAACCAGCGCGTGTAGCCGAGGAGAGACAACCGGTCGATTATGGTTGTCTCGGTCGCTCGCAAGCAACCGTAATGTTGCTGCTCTCTGTGCGTCCCAGCTGTAATGCATCTGTCGGCGAGTCGTAGTTCAGCAGAACCGGGCAGTAAAACAATAGTATATTCAAGAGCAGATATGCGCAGAAGGCTCCAAATGTTTTCCGGTAGGCCAGAGGGTGTACAGGAAAAGGGGGAAGGAATGTCTTCTCGACTAGTCGTGCCTGGCTATAGCCGACAGTAAGCACTGGTATCGTCTTAAAGGTCACATTTACTTTTGCGTGTGCTTGTAGGTATAAGCTTGTTTGTTTTGCTTTTTAATCTTCATAGAGATTTGTCACAACATTTAGCGCTAAGTGTGTAGTTCCATACAGTTGGCACATTTAATTCTGATAATATTCAAGTAACGTTTTAAAACTACGGAAGCAAAAGTAATGATAATGTCAAACTGTTGAAGCAGTTTGGGCACAATTAATTTTCAGTTTTCAATTGAATTTTAAGACAATTCAGTTTTCTTCAAAATAAGATATATTTTACATTTATTACTGAAAAACGAATAAAGATTCTTTTATCTCGAACATAATTTCCCCTTGCACACACTCGCAAGGGAAAAGAACGTGCCAATCAGTGGAGCAAAATCAGCTATTGTATCTAAAAGCAGAAAATGTTAATTGATACCGAGAAAACAGCATTTAGCGCAAAATATATAGTTTCTTTATACGTGATTTATTCGGTTAGCATAACATATAAACTAAATTTTCAAAATAGTGATACGAAAGCGTTAATGCAAAACGGTTGGTGTGCTTTTGTTTACAATTGGTTCTCCATTTGAAAGCACTCTATTCTGAAAATTCAATTACTTTCAAAAGTAAAGTTGCTTTCAAATTACAAATCTGAAGAAAGGAAAAAAAAGAGGTTCGGAAATAACATACGGTTGTTAGACTTAGATAACCTTTATTATGATTCAGTTCTGAGTCTTAAAATGCTTCTCTTCCCTGGTCTGGAATGGAATGTGTTAACGGAGGAGACCGATCCAGTGAATGAGGATATTGCGCCTGTGCCCCTCGAGGGACACCCCCGTAAGGGAGGGACGAGGTGAGAGACACCGGGCGGCCGGAACCAGGAGTGACGGCACAAGACAGGGTCCTTACAGTTTCCAGATTGAGACGCTCCGACAGTCGGACAGGCAAATTGGGGAACCTGCCCAACATAGAACGTCCAACGACCCCCAAGGGGCGGCCCGTATACACCGGCAACCAGCCGAATATCGAGAGACGGATAAAGTTCTAGAGAGAGCATCCTTTTCCCTGCCACGCTGCACCAGAATACCACCGTCGACACTTCCAACCCTGAATCAGACCTAACCGGGTTAAGGATGAATGAAATGACGAATGGAACGATGTGGAGGGGCAGAACATTCAGGGGCTGAGAGAAACCACTCCAGGATTCTCCTGACGACCCGAGAAAACCTCCGAAAAAGCCCATGGGTTAGAGTGGGCGGTCACCGGGAAGCGAGCCAGGGACCCCCCGAATGCGAGTCGCACGCGTTATCGCGGCACCATCTAGCTTGGTTTTCCCTGGTCTACATTAAAATTCATAGGAAGTAACTAGCTTTACCCGCAACAGCCCATGATACCCATTTCATTTTAAAATACGAGTATATATTAGTATTTATTTTCGATGTTGAAACTGAATATTTGTTAAACTAAATATTCCATTGATAGAAGCAAACATATTGGTCATTTAACATTATTCGATACTCAGTATGAGGTTCATCTGCAGCTTTTTTATATTTGCAATAATAACTAAGTCAAATATATGTATCCAGTTTAAATGTCCGTTTCTATTTAAAATTGGACGTATTTTATGTTCATTGTCGACAAAAGAATAAAGCCTTAACATACTACATAAACTTGATCTGTTTATGCTTCACATGCTCCTATTGCTATTTATAAAATGTGATGTGTTGCATTCACATGACTTTCACTACTCGCTCTATAAACTGTTCTTAACAACGCTTATTTTTCAATCTACTTTTTCTTAGGAAAGGTACAATCAGGTTGAAAAATTCAATGCTATAGCTGGAATTTGAACCGCCTTTGTCCGCACAGTTTGCGTAAAAAAACAATTAATTCTCATTGATTGATCTAATACTTGGTTAAACTATGAAGATCGGGACTTAGAGTAGGTACTTACGACATTGTAAGTCGCCATTGGGGTATGTAATCTCAAAGAGTATCTGAGATCTTCTTGTGGTTTACCGGTGAAAATTGCGAGGCAGTCGGGGAATTTAATGCGGTGTCGCCATGTTACCATGGTAGCTCAGCTGGTTGGAGCAACCGGACGGAAACTGGAAGATCCGTGGTTCAAATACCGGTATGGCATTGCATTTTTCAGTCTGCTTCTGCCTTTCCAATCTTGTCCTATACATGACTTACGTGAAAGAACAATTAGTTACTTCTTGTTAATTGAGTTAAACTGTCATTATACTCTTACAAACTTCGTTGCAAGTATAAGAAGAATACAGTACTTAAAACTATAGTCAAATTTTTATGTGGTGCCTTTGAAACTCCATGCTCTTTACATTGCGGGAAAAATCTGCTTTACATTCACATAACTTTCTCTTCTCACCATTCTACAAATTATTTTTACTAAATCTTATTTTTCTATCTACTTCTTAATCCAGTTTAACTTTGAATTCACATTTAGGTCCATCTCTGTGGTGTGGGGGGTCTGCCTCACATTTAAGAGGTCCCGAGTTCGAATCTCGGTTAGATTGAGTTACCTAGATAACGTTTTTTCCGGGATTTTCCCTTATCCAGAGAAAATGAATGTCAGGTAACTCGAAGCCCTAGGGACCTCGGGCCCATTTGAGTATAATTTTAACTATTTCGTTTATTACCGTCTGTATTGGCCTAACCGGTTAAAGGACGTCAATTAAACACCAAAAGAAAAAGTTCACATTTAAACATTTCGTTGTAGGATACGTAGATAAAGCCATTGTCACATTTTCAAGAAGCATATCATACGTGATGCTTTGAAATTTCATGCTGTTTGTATGACCGAGACAAAAACAAAACGAATAGCGACAAGTTACAAAAGTTCCCAGTTACAAAAAGTATTCAAACCAACAACAAAAACTATCTTGGAAATAGTTAATTTCATAAAATATATGTAAGAAAAACTGTGTGCTTTAATGGGGTCTGCATTGCTGTAGTAAAACATTGTCCATCTTTTACAGTTTACAAATTATACAAAATTCATTCAGATAGAAAAAAACTTGAGAGGCTCTTCTCAGAAAATTCAAAATTTATATTTCGTTTATAATGAAAATATCTTACTTGAGAGTATTTCAATCAAAATCGTTAGAGCCATTTTTTGAGAAAATTACAAATTTTGAAAAATTTTCCATGTAAAAAGTTGTTCGGGGTGGGAGAGATTTTCTTGAAAATTTTCGTGTCACATCTTTGAAAGATGCTGAACTTAAATATCAAGGTTGCTATTTAACCGATTTTTCGTTTTAGAGTTATGTTGTTCACAGACACACAGGCATACGAAGGTTTTCTATAAAATATGATGTGTTGCATTCGCATGACTTTCTCTACTCACTCTTCTACAAACTATTCTTACAAAGCTTATTCTTGTATCTATTTCATGTTAATACAGATTAACCTTCATTATTTAACTGCACATTTCATTGTAGGTATAAGTAGAACACATTAAGCTAAAGCGATAGTCAAATCTTTTCAAAGGTAATCGCTATGTGATAGCTTTGAAATTCTGTTCTTTGTATGAACACAAAAAAGAAAGAAAAAAAATAGCGATCTGCAGTTGACAGAAGTATAACATATTTGAAAACTCAAACTAATAACGAGGAATATTTCAGAATAGGTTAGCGCCATAAAAATGTTATTTGACATACATTTTGCTTTAACAAGATCTATATTTGTTGTGCAGTAGATTTTTTCTCTCTCTTATGGTTTACTAATTATCAAAAGTCATTCACAATAAAGAGGAGTTTACAGACTATTCCCAGAATATTAAAGATATGCATTTTATTTATCATGAAAATAGCTTAAAAATATATAGTTTAATCAAAATCGTTAGAGCCATTTTTGGCAAAATAAAATTTTTTGAGAAATGTTCAATGTAAAGGGTAGTTTGGAGTGGGGTATTTTCATACAAATCTTCGAGTCACATCCTTGAAAGATGTTGAAATTAAACACTAAGTTTGGTTTTTAACCGACCTTCCGTTTTTAAGTTATGCTGTTCAAGGACATACACACGCACTTTGACCTTTTTCTAAAAATACGTTCTTTGGATTCAGGAAGTCTCAAACGTGTATTTTTGGTGAAATTACGACATTGAATTTTTGGGTGGAATACTGCTACTTTCTCTACTACTCTACGTAGTATAGAAATTAAAAATGATTTCTTTGGATTCAGGGAGTCTCAAAACGTGTATTTCCGGTACCTCTCCTTATCGAATTTATGTGTGGAACACAATATTTCCTCTACTTACTGTAAGTGTAAGTAGTAGAGAAAGTAAAAATGTTTTCCTCGGATTCAGGGGTCTCAAGACGTGTATTTCCAGCGAATCTTGTTATTGAATTTTTAGAAGTAACGCAATACTTCTACTTACTACAACGACGCAGTAGAGAAAGGAAAAATGGTTTCTTTGGATTCAGGAGTCTTAAAACGTGTATTTCCGGTGAATATTGTTATTGAATTTTTGTGTGTAATACAATACTTTTTCTACTTACTGTAAGTATACGTAGCAGAGAAAGTAAAAGTGATTTCTTTTGATTCAGGAGTCTCAAAACGTGTATTTCCCATGAATCGCGTTATTGAATTTTTGTGTGCAATACAGCACTTCCCCTACTTACTGTAAGTGCGCAGTAGGGAAGGTAAACGTGCTTTCTTTGAATTCAGGGGGTCTCAAAATGTGTATTTCCACTGAAACTTGTTATTGAATTTTTAGATGGAATACAATACCTCCTCTACTTACTGCAACTCCGTAGTAGATAAAGTAAAAATGCTTTGTTTGGATTCAGCGACTCTCTAAACGTGTATTTCCGGTGAATCTTGTTATTGAATTTTTTAGTGGAATACAGTACTTTCTCTACTTATTGTAGGAAGTAGTAGAGACAGTAAAAGTAGAGTTGGGGTATAGATATGCCGCTGTTTGTCGTTACGGCATCTTGCATGCTACCAATTAGGGAAAAGTGTAACTTAGGCTGTAACTTGAAATAATATCTGACCTAAATTGTTGTCACGGGTAAGGTAAAGCGCACGGAAAAATTATACTTTATGAGGATATTATGATAAATAAAGACCTTATGTTAGTTAATAATGGGTAGAGAAAGTCGTGAATATTGAAAACCAAACCATTTTGTTTTAATACTTGCTTACTATTCAATGATATGATGCCTCTAATTCTAAAAGATTTGTTTGTATACCGCTTATATTGCTGTGCTGTAACGTTTTTGCTGTTTTTTCACAGTTATTACTTTCTTACAGCGAAGTCTGAAGAAAATGCGTTGAAATGGTATTTTCTTTAGCACTAGAACCATCTTGCAACCCTCAACCTTGTAGACCAGGTACATATAAGCTAAGGCACCTGACATAGCTTCTCGATAAGACGCCTCGCCTTCTTCACCGCGGCTACTACCACGTGGTCCGAAAACATTTGGAATCGTCTGTACAGTAAAACAGCGGTTCGAATTAACAGGGGGGGGGGATGGGGGAGATTTCCCCCTCTCATTAAATAATTTCCCGGCTCGTCAGATAAGAATTCCTTCCCTACCAGGGAAGTATTTTTTCTTTTTACTATGAGCAATATTACTGCTCTCTTTGAAAATACAGGAAGACACGGAACACTTCCAATGCACACTGTGCATGGTACGAGTACGAGCTGTGAGTCAGCAATAGTACCGTATCGCTAATACCAAGTACGCTAAACAATAAATAATTCTCGGTTTCATTAGCTGGGTTGGCATTCAAGGTCATAACTCCAGCAGTTCTATGCCAGAAATGACGACTGTAACTTGCACTATTCAATTCAGTTTCTTGCGACAGTGAGTGTTCTATTGTTGGTCAGCATGGATAAATTTGTGACAAGAAAGCGTGAAGTTACAGAAAATAAGGACAGTGATGTATTCCAGTTCGAATCTCAGGTTTCAACTTCAAGTAATATTAATATTACAGCTTCTCAGTTAAAACCCGCAGAATTCGCAGCACTCGAATGTGTTAGTGAAAATAGTGAGAGTAAGTGCATTACACTAATCGGGGGATGTGTAGACAAAACTATATTTGAAAAATGGAAAACAAATCGCCCCTGGCTTTCATCAAACAGTTCTGGGAGAGTTATATGCCTGTACTGCTCAAAAATCCATAATCACGGTGCTCTTAAAGACAGTAAAATGCATATTGAGCTAGGTTTTATTCAAGGGTTGAATGCAAAGAATAGCAAAAAGTTAAACGATAAAATTAGTGATCATGGCAGGAACAAATTTCACTTAAAGTTTGAATCTGTTCTGAATGAAAGGACAAAGGAAGTAATCGAAAAATCCCTCTCTAAATGTTTCAGAAAGTGGGAAGAAAATAATTTAAAGAAATTACAAGTGACTGCGCGCGTTTTTAGAACAGCGTATCTCATATGTAAAGAAAATGAGCCATTCTTACATTTTAAAAGTTTATGTGAATTGCAAGCTTTGAATGGGCTCGATGTGGGTAGCATGCCTCTTCAGATCATACGTGTGCAACGTATAATACAGTTCATTAGCAAGCACAAGTCATCTCTCCTATGAAAACACATAACTGATTCCCATTGTGTTTTCAGCGTTTTAGTAGACGAAAGAACTAACCAAACAAACAAATCATGCTTAATTATTTACGTTCGTTGCGTCTACAGTGGCACACTATGCAACTACTTTTATGACATCGTAGAGTTAAATTCATTAAACAGGAGAAGCATTTGCCGACAGTATCTTATCCTGTTTCGTTAGTAATGGAATTTCTGAAGAAATTTTTCTAATTAGTTGATAGGGTTTTCTTCAGGTGGAGCTGCAAATCTACAAGGAATTTATAAAGGAGCAGCTACATACATTCGTGATAAATATAACGCTAATATTGTAATTATTTATTGTTTGAATCATAAACTGGAGCTTATATTTCATGATGTAATAGATACAATGTCTGTGCACTACATTTCAAGTCTTTCACGGACTGCCTATATTCACACTTTTTTGGCAGCTCAAAAAACCAGCGCGAATTGACGGAAATCGCAATGGCATTGGTACTTGAATTTTAAAAATAGGAAGAATGTTTGATATTCGCTGGGTAGCATCCTCATGCAAAACCGTGACAGCTGTAATGTCAAGTTACAGTTCTCATCCAGTATTCCACAAACCGAGAAAATCATCCCTCAGTGCCCCCACGAAATAGATCAACTTTTAAAGGATTCCTCCAGAAAATGGGTTCATGGAATTAGTACTATTTTGGGATATTCTGGAAGCAATAAAATCACTTTCCTTGTACCTGCAGTCTAGAAAATCTGATGCTGTAAATGCTATTTCGGAAATGAAGTTGTGTATTGGTGCATTAGCTCCAATAAAAGACATGCCTGGTGTACATGTTCAAGCTGCTCAAGTCGAATATTCAGCTACAAAAATATTCAAGTTCATGCTACATTCGAACCTTCGGACAGAGTGATTGAATCGTTCACAAATTTCAAGTAGCAACTTCTTCAAGGATTAGTGGACTACATAACTGCAAGATTTTTCATTGCTAATTCGTACTTGAAAGAGTGTGAAGTTTTAAATAAAATGTGGTGGCCACAGGAAGAAAACAAGTTAATGTTATTTGGTGATGGCAAAATCGAGTCCTTGTGTAAAACCGTGAAATTAGTGCCTTCGAACAGCAGCAGCTCTATTGTAAAAACCATTAAGGAATTTCGCTAGTTCAAGCAAGTGAAAAAGGAAGATTTTATTGGTGAACATTTACAGGAACTGATGCAAAGCACACAAATAATACCAGTATCTTCCGCGGAGTGTTAAAGGGGGTTTAGTGTAATGAATAATGCTCTCACTAACCTCCGGAATCGAATGAAAAAAAAACAACACTGGCTTCTATTGTGTTTGTGATTATTAACGGACCGTGTTTAAACGACTTTCCTGCCAAACGGCTTGCACCAGAATGGATAAGAGCCGGACATCATTCCGCAAAAGACGCCACGCATAGGAGAGTCTACAGAAATTTCGTCATATCAAAGCAAAATGTTAATGTAAATTTGGTGAATGTAATGTTCTTAAAATTTACATCTAGTAGAATTGATACTTCTTCATTGCCCCTAAGTCCTATGTGTCTGTCTGAATGGTGCTGCTGCTGCTTTTTATGTATATAACACACCATTACTGCTAATACTGGCATTGCTACTGTTGCCGGTATAAATATAACACAAATACTAATTCTTAAGTTTTCCCACCCATGTCAGAAAGTCTGATTCGAACATTGAGTAAAACTAGAGATTTTATTGGAGGTGGCAGAATTTGGGAGTGATGAATTATCAAACAGTTGCATTCTTTTGTAAAATGCAGCGATTCATTTAATAACAACATTATTATATGCCCAAATCGTTGGTTATTACATACCCAATTTATTGCTCGTACATGATCTATTATCTGGATAATCCGACGTTCTACATTGCAATTATTTATTCATTTTTGTAGTTTTAAGTCTCTTAACTGCGTAGATCATGTCGGACGGCTTGCAGTTTAAAACACGCTTTAGTTTTTCTATAAAAAACAAATTTACAGTAACCACAACTATAACAAAGATATTTAGGGGATTCAAAATATGAACAAATTTCTCGTATCGTTTTACTGCATTGAAATAAGAAATAAATCGGTTTGAACAAAGTCTTACGAAATCAGGCGTCGCGGAAATAAAAGTGTTCGTTATTAAACAGTGTAATTATATGAAATAATCCTTATTGTTTCCAGTAATACAATTTGTATTTGCAAGATTTTAAATAGACGTATTAAATAGTATCTATATGATTACAGCTTTCGATACTACTTTTGGTTATACTACGGCATTACTTACTAAAAATAAAGAAAGAATGCATTATTACGTTATACGCGACTTTAAAATAACCTTAAAAATGAAGCTCGTGAGCATAATTGAACAAAATATGTATGTTTATTACTACTTGTCTATGTGAATAAACAGAAACACAAGGAAAAGGTAACAGAAAAGGCCGAGGCACAAACTTTACTTAGGTAATATTAATTGTAATAGCAATTATTATGGAAGGATTCTGCAGAACAAAAATTAGTACTTCTTTTTGCGGAATGTACTACAACGGGTAGACCATTTATGTTAATTATAAATAAAATGAACTCCCCAATACTTAAGTGTCATTCTTATAATTAAACATTTATAATCATTCTATGTAAATTAGCGCAGAAGCTAGTGGTATAACTGTTTTTGAGTGGTTTGCATATACAAAGATGGCATTCCTGATCATAAGCATTAATAGTAACAAAAGTGCTAATACATTGCTGATACCATTATTAATATCGCCCCTACTACAAAAACTACTACCCGTACAACTTAAACAACCGCCACCTAGATACAAAATGTAGAACAGGCACTCAACTGGTTTAAGTTGTTTCTGTCATCAAGCTTCTGTGAGAAGGGGAAAAAGAGTATCGTAAAACTTTAAACGCTCTTCGTCCCATTTACTTGCACTTAGGAAAATGCAAACATACAGCATGAAGTATTTAAAAGGAACTGTTGATGTTGTGAAAATAGGAATATATTTCGAACAATTGTGTATTCTTTTGTAGATTTACATTTTTTCTGTAATTAAGTTTTTTGCCTCTCCTTTTTTGGTTTTTCAACTTACATGCAATCCACTAACAATAAAGTGGAGCTCATACACTGTTCACAGAAAATTCAAGATATACATTTTATTTGTCGTTTTAGTATCTCAAATGTATGGCATTTGAATCAAAATCACCGTTTTTGAGAAAATAATGAATGCTGTTCCATGTAAACGATAGTTTGGGGAGGGGGGAATTTCATGAAAACGTTGGTGCCACATCGGCAGAAGATATTAGCCTTAAATGTAAATATTGGTATTAATCAGACTTTTCTTTTTTGAGTTACGATGTACACATACACACACACGGATCTCTTTCTTTAAATTCTTCATTGTGTTCAGGGGATCTCAAAATATGTATTTCCAGTAAAATTTTTTGCATGGAATACAGTACTTCCTCTACCTATCATAATAGGCTGTAGATTAAGTAATAATGAAATATGTAAATTGGCCAGCCCCCCAAAAAGTCAAAAGTAATGGAGACTAGCTAAATAAGGCTACTTATTTGCTACTGAGTGAGTAAAGAGGTACCTAACCGTAATGGTTGCGTCATTCAACTATACTGCCCAAAGAACCGTCATAGCTCCGAATAGCCACGGTTAACCGCGGGATTCAAGTCGACCGTGGGCTCTCGGTCAAGAGAAGTACTTCGGACAGAGCATCAAGGGAGCTAAGAACTTGAGCCTGATAGGTGTGCAATCATCTGCACATCCATTTCTACGGTCGAGCTTAACAAGCTATCACTGAAGCACGCTCGGTACGGCCGGCTGTTTTCACTGAAATGCAGACCTCTATGAAACAGTCGCAACGAAACCGGCTGTTGGGGAGAGGAGGAGTGTGTCTGTCACAATAGGTACCTGACGTCACCTATACTCCGTGCGGGAACAGTATTGCTATGTTTACTTACTAAAACCTCTCTGTCTGCTCATTACAGACGATAAATAATTTTGACGGACTGAAATGACAGGCACGGCAGCAGGGCGAAACAAGGTGTTGCTTTTGTTACCGAAATGTTTAACTAAGTTTTCGGGGTTAGGCTTTGTTAGTGTTAGGGTACAAAATGACTGTTAGACATTACACACTTAGCCCACCGCAACAGTAGTAGGTACTGTGCTCTGGCCAGGTCTAGCCACCATATTAAGATTACATATCAAAAACACTACAGATCCAATCTACAAAACACACAGTGGACAAAATTCTGTTTTTATAAAAACAATAAACTTAGGGCTGTATTAAAGTTTGAAAAATAGATTGCAGTTGAGCATTGAAGAAAGGTTTTATAGGCATTTTGTTAGGCATTCATAACAAAATGAGAGTTATTTCTTGCAATGCCGGGCTCCTTATGCACGCTAAGAAAGTAAAACTTTGGGTTTTAGCTAATTTGTACAAGATAGAGGTATTCAATTTGCTTCTCTAACCCCTCAATTCCGCTGTCTTCGGGAAAAAAAATCTGTTATCCTTTCATGTTTACATATTTCATAGCAATACTTATATGAATATGTATAGTTAAGGAGCAAAAAGTCTGTAAAGTAGGGGAGGCATATCTGCCTATAATCCAGCGTACTGTGTTCATTCTCCGTCTAGATAAGTTACTTCAGCAACGTTTTTATGACATTTACCGTCTCTCCAAACGAAAACCACGAAGAGCAAAAACAGGGAAAAAAGTTCTAACGTTCTCAAGCTTTATATTTGCAAATCTAATAATGTTATGTAAAACAAACGTGAATTTGTATTAAAAATATGTGCGGGGTAAAGACTAGCAATAATACAAATGGCGGTGTAGTGATGCATGTTTGCATTTTCTGTATCCTCTTGTTTGAGAAATAAATCGCAGGCACATTTATACATTTTACTTCTTCTAGGCGTTTCCTTGACATTGAATTTCAAACAAAGTTTAGGCCGTATATGTTTTGTACCTGCACCTAGTGATAATACATTTAATTTACCTTTTTTCTCTGTGTTTTTAGGAATCACTTTACTTTGCTCAATACAATATCCTTGAGGGAGTTGTAAAAACTAGTTAAAGGAATTTCTTTTCACAAAGGTTTCATTGTCTGAATATACAAGGCCCCCCCAAAAAATTATGTAGGTTTAGTATTTACCATTAATGTAAATTCGTTCAGTTACAATGGGCATTTGTATTTGTGTGTTATTTTTAGATGTGCAATGAGGTACCTGTGTAAATGAATTCGTCGATTTTCATAAAAGTTTGTTCATGAGGATTTTCCGCTAAGAGTTATTCCTGTTTTGTCAATTTTGTTTCCGTTTGTTTCATTCTGGTTATAATTCTACAATAAACACATAATGTTGAAATTCATCGAGAATGAAATTGATTTCAAAGCGCTTTAGAAAAGATTTAACGTATGCGTTTTGTCATGCCGTTTTAATTAAAATAAAACTATGTGAAAATGAGAGAACGTAGGCTTTCACGGCCGGAGTCAGTATAACTGGAAGTTATTTCCGGGTTGTTTTGCCGTGGTCTGCTGGAGATAGATGTTCAGACGAAACGCAACCTTCTCCTAGAAGAGTTCGAAGCGCCACTGAAAATGTCTACTGTAGTTGTAGACGAAACGTCTGGAACATCTATCTCCAGCAGACGACGGCAAAACAGCCTGGAAATAACTTCCACTTATATGTGAAAATGTTTCCCTGCAAAGAGTGGTTTGGGTAGGCGGGATTTCCTAAAACTGTACAGAACGCATCTCCAAAGAAGGCAATCCGACTTTCATTTTTGAGAAATTCTGTTCCCAAACAAATACACAGACAGACAGACAGACACACATAGTGTCTTTTCCTAAGAATGTTTTACGGTATTAGAGAATTTGTACACTCGATATCGGACTTTTGGGTTGAATGCAGTACTTACTTTAACTTAGTTGTTGAGTTACGCTCCTTTAAATGTCCACCTGTACTATTTTAAAATCCTGGTATTAAGTTTTAAGTTATTTTTTGGTATGCGATGCTTTCCGTATTTTGTTGTCTTTAAAAATCAATAACTTGGTTATTTTTTTCGGAGAATTATATGATTCTTTTTAAAATCAAAGTTTAAAATATTTATAACCAGATCTACCACACCCCAAAAAGAAGAAACATCATCACTCTATGTTCATTTATATGGAAATTAGAGCTAAATTAATCGAACCATGTAAAATGACTAATAACTAATCGATCATTAAATCTAAATATTTGCAAAGACTGAAGTCATCAATATTTTCTACACCAAGCCATTCCTAAAATGCTAAAAGTACTTGACAAATATTTAACAAAATGTTACGTTAGTGTGTACTAGTATCTTATAATGTACAGAAGGTAAAACTGTATTTATAAGCTTACAGATTCAACCAAATTAGAGGAAGTTTCCTTTAACTCTTATTTTCCTTTCATTTCTCAAAGATTAACTTAAATGAGCCATATAGCGAGTTGAGCAGTACAGGCTTTTAAATACCCCAAAGTCTGAGGTCTTAATCGCCCACTCCTAAAACCTCGAAAAGCATCAAAGTACTTTCTCATAGTACCAAGGAGAAGCTGTTTAAGATATAAAAACATATTCCTATTGAGAGAGAAAGAGAGAGAAAGCGTTATAAGCTATCTATGTATGTAAGAAAACAAGATTACCAGAATACAAGGTTTTAAAAATTCACGCGATATTTGCACACACATGTGCTCGTCCATTTAAACGTCGAATTTGGAGATTTAAATGTTCAGAAGAGCAAATCCGCACTTGGATCATGATTATACAATGCTTAAGAATTTTTTAGGAAGATTAAAAACAAATAGCCTTTTCTCGAAATTTGTTTAAAATTGAGCCTCGATAGGGTTACCATAAGGATGACACAAAAATTCAGGATTCTATCCCAAAATATTCTAATTTATTGCTTAATTTTTATATGGTCATAAAATACACACAGAAACTTTGCATGTATATATGTGCAAGGACTACAAATATAACATTTGAGTTTATCAGTAGGTTTGTTGCTTTATTAATCGTTTTTACTCTTATACCAGTCATATTTTTCTAAAGAAGAAATATTCTTTAGCAGCACATTGTTTTGCATCAGCTATTAAGGAAATTTCAAGCATGATATGCTTTTCAAATGAGTATATTAAACCATCAGAATTGTACCAATGGATTTAATTTTTAGCCTATTCCTGTCATCAGTCCATTGTGCATTATCATGGAGAAAATTCTTTTCACACATGCATTATGGGCAGGCAAACAGAAATAGAACTGGGTAATTTTTTATAGTTCTGAATATTGATCACTATTCCTAACAAGAACTGAAAAATTCCACCCATTTGTCAATAGCTAGCTTTTGCATGAAATTAGTGTCAGAGTCAGACTCATTCAGCTTTTCTTTCACAACGTTTATTAAATACACCGATTGGTTGAATGTTAATGAGTATCAACTTTGCAACCAGACTTCAATAAGTATTTAACAGTGCCTTCTGTATGCCTACCCCAAATTTGTATTTGCTTCAAGAGTAACCGATTCAAACACTTGAGATCATTGAAAGAATATAACTGCTTTTGTAAATAATCGAGGCAAGGGATATAGTAATTTTTGCTTCTTGTTCAAAAGTGTTTACAATGTCTGGGTTATCTATTTCTTAAAAAATGTCTTTCACATTAACAGGCAGAAAGTTTTCGTCATTCCTGTCTTTAAGAATGCCTGTAACAAAATTAAATTTATTCGCAACCTCAATTACAGATACAGATACTGTCTCTATGTCCATTATAGATTTATGAAAGACATGAGAGAGTGACAAAACAAAATAAAAACAACTTGTCTAGAGGATTGTCAAAAAAATATTTTAACACTTTTTGACCAGCTAACAATAGATAAAGGGTATGATTTCAATACCACATATCTTTCAATAGCAGAAAATATACTTACCCATCTTATCTTTGAATGATACAGGGAATCTTGGTATGCAAGACACAAAATCACAGAATTCTCTAATATATTGACTCTGATGGTATATATTGAAACACACACCGAGTGGGTGGCTCAGGCGGCAACGTCTGTGGCTCGCATTCGGGAGGTCCCGGGTTCGATTCCCGGTGACCGCCCACTCTGGCCATGGGATTTTTCGTGGTGTTTGTCTGATAGCCTAGGTGAATGCCGGGTTGGTGTATTCTACCATGATTTCTCCTTTCCCCCATTTCATCTCTACCTTTCACGTTTTAGTTGTCTGTGTCCTGCGGTGCTGCCAGTGTCGGACAGTTGCTTGCGCATTGGAAAGATATCTTCGCGTGAACGTCGGGATGCGTTGTCCCGCCCGTTAGGATCGCTTCACCGCACTCTCTCGGGATTCCTCACCTCTAATGGTGCGTTGGTGTTCAAACTGGAAATATTAGGGACTTCTGTCCGACTCTGTGGGCCTTTCTGCCTGCGGACCTGAGACCCACTACGACTTCTTCACCTCATCCCCGCCTCCCGGGGGGATGTGGCCACAAGATCAAGTTGGACGCACTGGCGAGGTGTCCCCCTCCTTTAAACACATCCTACATCAACACTGAGAACGTCAGTTCCAGTATGTAGTGAACATGCGCATAATATGTATCTAACGATCATTATACTCTTTGGCGCTAGTTATTGTAGTGGCGGTACAGCAAGTTGTCTATGGCGCAGCGCTAAATTTGCGACTGAAGTGCAAGAACAGATCTTCATTATTCAGGACATTTGACGATTTGTTGAAAACCCGGCTGAACTCTTCTCCATGTGTTAAAATTCAGGAAAATCCCTCTTTTATAGGACGTATGGCAACCCTAAGTATCGAGTACATTTAAGTAATACCTAAAAGAAATTGCACACCAGTAGCAAGGTTCATATTTCACATTAATAAGGAATGTAGAAAAAAATAACGCTTAGGGTTTAATGACCTAGCGCAAGTACGTAGCCTTCACAGTAGATACACTGTGAATTTTTTTTAAGGTTTATCCCTAAAATAATGTTTCATAAGCTGAATTCAGACCTTATATGTGTCGTCAGTCTCTATTTCCCTCAATATGAGGAATCCTGCACATATTTACACGCAACACTGTAATGGGTGTTAAATGTCCTAGAATGTAAAGGATTTTTTGCGGTCCTAAACCGGATACTCGTGCAGTTTGCTATTCCAAAGCTTACTAGGATACGGTACGTGTCAGGAAAACAAATTTGGGTGAAGTGTCCTGTGTTTCACCGTGTGAAACACCTCAGTCATGACATCTTTCTCCGTGACCGCTTGCTTACCAATACTCGCTCTGCATAGATGATGTAGCATTGCTCAGCATTCCCGCACCTTTGATTCCTCAGTATCGACAAAAAATCTGACATAAATCATGGTGTTTTTGATCCATTCACCTGTGTAACAGCTGTCCATCCGTCTTAACGTGAGG
The DNA here is from genome assembly GCA_030765065.1 of Deroplatys truncata. Classification (NCBI taxonomy): domain Eukaryota; kingdom Metazoa; phylum Arthropoda; class Insecta; order Mantodea; family Mantidae; genus Deroplatys; species Deroplatys truncata. The sequence goes on from CM060990.1 coordinate 471,225,255, forward strand.
CATCCATTCATTATATCTGGCTGTAACTTATTGATTTATTACTACAGTAACACTAATACTTCCGAGTTTCATATCAACTTGTATCAGTTTCAACTTGTAGGGTTGTTTAAATATTAATTTTGAAATATGCATTTGCTCTGCTCTGATCAAATGCTCCATATGATGCGTTTTGAAAATGTTCTGATCATGACTTCATTTAAATAGTTTATCAATTTATAAAAAATTTCTCACACCAGTGTTTGGATAAACTTTTAACTATATTAAAAGCACAGTTTGGGTTTATATACTCCAAAAATAGCAATGTGTTTAATTTTTCAAGCATTAATGTTTTTTCCTCTCTAAATTAAAATCCTTTTTAAGAAAGTACTATACCATCCATTATGATGTGTTTCCAAAAACAATTATTTATCTTAAGAGGGGTTAAAACACAGGCGTATTATTGTTTACTTTCTCTACCACCCGCCTACAGTAAACAGAAAAGTGTTGTATTCCAGCCAAAAATTTGTTATCGATATTTCATCGAAAATACACGTTCTGAAGTCCCCTGACCTAATATAGCATGTTTAGAAAAGGTCGTTTGTGTGTGAACACTATAACTCAAAAAACAAAAAGTCGGTTATATACCAAAGTTGGCATTTAAGTTCAGCATCTTCCAAGGATGCAGCACTAAGATTCTCAGGAGAATCCCCAGCCTTTATGTGGTAAAAGCTTTGTTATTTTTTATTTTCTCAAAAATGGTCTAACTTTATAAAAAATACATATATTCAAGACATTTGTATGACTAATAAAATTCATATTTTGGATTTTCTGTCAATGTCCTGTGTAGTGTTCTTTCTGAATGAATTTTGCATAACTCGTTAACCATAAGAGATAGACAAAAGTTTACTACACAGCGAGAAACGTGGCTCAAGAGTGGAATTTCAAAGTCAGCAAATGGCGACCCGCCTTTTAAAGGCCTTCCGCCTCGCCATTGTACCTACAACGAAATGTGTAATGAAATCATTTCTGCAAATGTTTATCTCGATTAACATGAGGAAGACAGAGAAATAAGCTTTTGTAGGATTAGGTTCTAGAAGAGATACAAAAACCAACCATAAAAGGGTCATAATTTGAACACATCACATTTTTATAACTACAGAAGCTAGAGTGTAATACTTTGCAGGCATGTTAGAAGAGTAAATTATGCTATGTCAATTCAGTCTCACGTCTGTATCTGTTCCGTTTTGATATATATGCCATTTTTACCGTTATTTAATTTATTTACTGTCAAATGTTTCAGTTCCTTAATTTCTAAAGATATCGATTCAATTCTTTACCCTATGTTTTTTATATCTTACTAAATATTTGTACTATTTTAAGTTTCAAAAATACAAAGACAGAAAAAGCCAATTGTAGAATAAATTATTAATATTTGTTAACATATTTGGTAATCATATTCTCAACATAATCTTTAATTTAACTGAGCTAGTTCTTTGTAGAACATCACCTTACGGATTTAAAACAATATACAAAAACTCTTACTTGTAACTTAATAGTTCATGCTAAAGCTTTTATGTGTGATGCGAAATGAAAGAATAAATCATATCCGAGAAAAAGAGTCTAAAGTTGGAATACTAATAAAACGCATTAAACGGTGCCTATTAGTGTTTCTTAGAGTGCTAGAAAAGTCATGGATGATATGCATGCTTGTAATATGCCAAGAAGCGGCAGAAGAGCCATTAAGCAGAAAAAGTATGATTTTTTCAATTTTTTTTAATATACCTTCACATCCCTTAAGAACAAACAAGCACATAACTGACAAAACGCTGAAGAAAATGCTAGAAAACAAGGTTGAAGTTTGGAAAGGCTGGTAATATCAATGTGTCTGTCCATTTAAAACCCCAAAATGTTGGGTGTATAAATGACCCAAAAAGGAACGTCTTCTCCTTAATTAGGAAGCCATGCTACTTTATTACGGAAGTACTGGGCTGTTTTTTTTTTAATGATTTTAGTTAGATATCAGAGACATGTCACCTTAAAGTGGTTCGTGATTTTGTTATAAAAGCTGGGATCCAGAAAATTCGTCACATATTGAACATCAGTGGCAAACTTAAATCTATATTAAATTCAAAGTACGGGATATGTACTTTTGTAGTTACAATGAATGTCCAATTCATCAGACTTTCAGACATGCATAGAAAATGTTGATTAATTAGCGAACGACAATTGAAGGCTTAAGAATTATCTACTGTTGTTTGAAGAACTTACAAGCTTATTTCAAGTAATAGTTAATAAAATAGTAGGGGTAATCATATGTTTGGGTAAGTATTAAAATAAATAAAGAGAAACTGTGAGGGATGCCAGTTGTGAATTCGCCATTGGTCCTAAACTATTTAACATTCGAATGGAAATTGTATTCTCATTTTCAGGAAGATCTATATTTGATTTTCTCTAGATTACGATAGTCACACAATATAGGATATTTTTTTTAAATCAACGTGTTTTCAACATATTTTACCTAAGCGGAACTTACCAGGTCTGTGTGCGTACCGTGTTGAGTTTCACATGAGCTCGTTTCTGCATCGCGCCCGTACTCTCCTATCTGGAGGAACTTTAACCCTTTACCCCAATATACTTATTATAGGCTCATTCTTGTTTGAAATAGTGCTAGGTCAGCATATGGCTATTAAAGTGTCATGCCATTGGTCCTAACCTGACCAGAATACCTGTACGTGATCTTATTCAGCCCTGCAGGATTGAAGTAAATACTTTTTTGAAGTGTCAGCACATTTCGATTGTTTTAATCTCGTCAATCCTTCTTAATATAGTTACAGCATCCCATGAAATTTTTAAGACTTGATATTATTCCTTGATTTATGTTTTATTCATTTAAGTTGATAGAGAGTAGGGGTTGCATTATCAACATCCCCCAATTATTAGAATTACATTAAAACTTGGGTTGCAGAAAGGTCTTCGGTTATATCTGAGTCCATAAAAACGTCCAAGGCGTAGATTCCTTTAAGATGACACTGGTAATGTAATTCTGACGTTTCATAGCTTTTTTTAACCTTATTTTACTTAATTACAGATTGTTTATTCATGAACTAATGAAGGACGATTTACTTAAAGGTTTCGTGGAAATGATAACGGTCAAAGCAATCCTGAAAACTTGGAGCTGTATTCACCAAGCAGAATGGCCGTACTCGTGCTGAAATAAGCAGTATCGAGCAATTAATTCGTTGCGTAAACTTGCTCGCATGCTACATACTCTCTTTAATATCGTTAAGGGCAGAATTCATGCTGGTGCCTTATGGCCACAGAATGCTCCGATCGTGGTCGTAAGAAAACTTTTATCGGTTATCTGCCTCACTGCCGGCTGTTGTCTCCATAGTTATGCAATAACTAAAAAAAGTAAACAGTAAAGAGGAAATCCAATCGCGCTAGCCAAATAAAAGAAAGAAAAATGTAGCCGTTGCAATTTTGTTGGTGAATTTATTGGTGGTGGGTAGTGTATGTTATATGACTACTATAAGAGGGACCAGCGGGCGGTAGAACCGTTGTCTGCAGATATTTTAGTTGGACCATTCCATCTCCCCTTCTTTTCCCTCCATATGAAGTAGAGGCATTTAGGGGAAGATAGTATCGTTACGGAGTTAGGTCGGGATCTTTATGAAATGATAACAAAGAAGATGGATAAAAGCAAATGGAGGATCCTCCATTGCAATGTTTTTCAGTCAGTACCACCATCGTTACGAAGGAGGCATAAAGATTGAGGAACTCTGGGATACAAAGTTGTAGATACACTCAGCGGAACTTCCTTAGTGGTCATTAAGATAAAAATATTACACATCGCAGGCATTCTCAAGCACTAGTTGCGAATAACAGCATTTCTTGATCCAAAATATGGTCTTGAACTCGTGTAGCCTTAAAGGTCTGCATAGTCCGTTTATAGAATTGTCCTGAAGTTTCTAGTAGTACTAAGAAGAAACATTTCAAGTTTAAAGATATTAAAGTGCCTTTAAATGGAAACAAGGCAGAGTTGTATTCATACTTTTTCTGATAATTTTCGATTTTGAATGAATAATTGATATAAATATTGACACGCTGAAGCCAAAAATTACCTTTTTACAGTTTATGTTTGTGTGTGTTGTTACTCCTTTATGCAAAAATGGCTGGACCGATTGCAGCAAAACTTGGTATATGACATACGTTAGGTTCCATTAATAGAGGGCTATATGATATCTCTCTAATAATTTAATGTGTAACAAATATTTGTAAGTAGAATGCTTATCACAAGTACCTTTTATTTACAAAATTTGAATAGAATGAACATCTAATTACCAATGTTTATTATTAACTATTCCGTACGTAAGCTGCCCCGAGAAACAGATAGTTTCTGTTGCGTAACAAGCACAAGGAACAAACACAACATTTTGTAGTGTTAAGGCCTTTTACTTAAGTTTAAAACTGTAATAACACCTCGAAAAACTGTTTTATTTCCAATTTTCGAAACATCGCGTAACGTGTGCACGAAATGAATAAAGTCTAATAGGTCGACTCTAGAGTTGCTTTCAGATCACCTTAAACACGTTAACATTTTTGTCCTCTGTATTTCGACTCGGAAAAGCGTAGAGATAGGTATGCGCGTTAAAGCTAGTTTTAGAAAATCTATTAGTAACTGAGTCGTTAAAGCGTATGCCTGACATGTAAGGAAGCTGGATCAAATCCCGAGTCTACGATTGTATTTTCTTTCTGTCTTGAACAACACTAAGTCGATTATTCCAGAGCACTAGGGGTTATACTTAGCCCGCTAAAAATGTGCCACTATAACCATTCAACTATTTTGGGCTTTTATAAGGCTTTATCTCACCTTAAAAATACACTTTTAGCAGGAAGGTACAATTTCTCTTTGTCAATCAAAATAAACAGAATAAATAAAAACCAAAGAATTTTACTTGATACATTGCCCAATTTTTATCTGGTGTACTTCTCTTGACACCACTAATTTTTGCTATTAATTTATTGTCAGAGTGCCGATGCTGTTCCACAGCATTCATTTTCACAAACCTATGAGATTCCTCAATGTTTTAGTTCTGTTTAGTGGTCGATTTCTTATGTTTTAATCTGAGAGGTGCCCAGGTACACTTGACATCTTTGAGCATATGTTCTGGGGTGTTAAAACAGTTATATAATAATGGCCCTTATGATTGTCAGCCAAATTTTCGACAATTAGAAATATGTTCGACAAATTTAAAGAGGATAAAATGGTGATAAACCGATTCCCTATGCTACAATCTGTCATATTAATCTCTATGTACACTACTAAATGTCATCTACTAGCACTCCAAAAACAAATTAAAATCCAGTGCAGTCGTCTGACTTTGGTATCATGCTTGTATTTAGTTCCTCCTGCAGAAGTGCAGTTAGTTCCGATGGTACTCGTAATTGGAGGGAACTTTAATCTTAAGGTGTCCCTTGCACAGCTCTAGAGAGAGAGGATTGGTAGTGAGTGTGATACAGGGAAAGAAGAGGAAGGGAGAGAAGGAGAGAGAAGAGTTTTCGCTGTTAACGCAATAACGTGAGCGGAACTATGGGGTTGGCTTGCTCACATTACGTTTGTAATTTAAATGTAGACTGTTTTATAAAAGCATTCTTTCTTTAGTCATTAGAGGATATGCCACTGATTTGTAGAAAAAAAAACATATGTTGCGATTATAACTTTAAACACCTGCTTAGCGTGCTTCTTGGATTATGAAAAAAGGTTACTTGCAGGAGATGTATTTGGATTCCAGCGTTCACAACTACATGAATATTTGGGTGAAGTAACTTGTATACCGTGTAAAACTTCGTTGATTGCTGCCGCCTCATGGATGAGTTACTGCTTTTAGTTGTATTATATTGCGAAATTGTGTCAAGGAGTGGAACATTAAGGGAAATACCAATGTACAAATAAGAATTTTAATGTTAAATGTAAACCATAAACTGAGGTAATATAGACATACTAGTTGAAGTGAGAAAGAAATGAAATAACTTCAGATGTTTTACTCTCTGTCAAAATTCTCCGGAGCAGAAAACGGTACAATGATCACACTTGATAATAGCCATATCTTTGCATATGCCATCTTATTTCGCAACTCAACACGCCAGCAGTCCAATATACAAAGCAAAATCAATAACATTATCGAAGTGATAAATAATGATCTCAAAGCGGTAATGTGCTTTCTGCCTGACAGATTTGAGCATAGATGCGGCACCTGAGGAACACATTTGATTCGGAATTACCAAATGCACTTTAATACTTAAATAAAAGTCATGTAATTTGTTTGTGGTGTGCTGTAATACTAAACTGATAGTGCACATTTCATAAACATTTAAGTGCTTAAGGAGGTCCACACCCAGGTGCACTTATATCTTTATGTCCACTCCCAGAGCCACTAAGCAATACCTCTAAGTTTGTAACATAGCCAGTGAGGCAATTATATTGTCTCATATGGGAATTAAGACCCCACGTTCCTTACAGACCATTTGAACTTACAAATTGTTATTAGACTGAGCATTCAGGCTCTTCTGGTTATTTCGTGTTGAAACACATAAATAACTACGAGTATTTGAAATAGTTTGAAACAGGTTTAAATATACAGAAGAGAAGGGCAAATTTATGCTGTTTAATATATTTTCGATCATTGGATATAAACACCAAAATTTCGAAATCTCTAGTCATGAACATAATTCTGTAATAACCAATATATTATCCTCTATTTGTCACAAGCCTAATTATCCAGAATTAATGCACATTGGAATTAACATGTCTATTCAACAGCGTTTCATTCTGCACCTGATTACGGTTTTATTAGATCATCCCATTTCTTTCAGAATACTCAAATACCTGAATATGACAAACCTTCAGAAGATGTCAAGTCTTCCTCGGAAGAGAGGAAATTACATGTGATTTCGGGAAGCAATTCATGGTTTAATTGCTTATCTCTTTGACCATTAGATGTACGAGACAGCTTTTAAAAATCCTTTTTCAAAACTTCATGAAGTTTCGCCTTAAAGAACAAATTATTCACAAATACCAGGACAGGCAGCTTCGCTCGCGTTATTGTACTCGTATTAACCGTGGAGTGTGTCTGTCTCTCAGGGGAAAAGGATGCTCTTTGTGACTCTCTCCGTCCCTCGGCTGTCGGCAGGCTGTCGGGGTATCCGAACCCCCTTGAGGGGCATTGAACCCCCTCTGTGTGGTGTGGGGTCCCCGGTCTGCCGTTTGCTGGGATGACTCTATCTGGAAACTTAGGAGCCCTGTCATCGCTGTGCCATCGCTCCTGATTCCGGCTGCCCGGTGTCTCCTTTCGCCTCATCCTTCCATCCTTCCTCCTAGGGAAGCCCCCTCGTGGGCCATAGGTGCAATATTCACTCTGGATCGATGCCAAGTCCCCTCCGTTGTCAATCATCCTATCCTATCCAAGAGATGAAGGGTAGGCCCGAAGGGCGACCAGATCCGGACGACGATTTGCGCTAGCAAGGACGGGATCCCTGACGATTGCAACATGGCTAGCCCTGCCTAAGCCACCCACAGCTTGGGTTCCCGGGAATAAGCGAGACAGCACCTAGCAAGGAAGGGGCCCCAGCAACCCCGCCAAGCGTCAGGGATAAATCTTTCCAAAGCGTAGATTCCACCGTCCTACCGCAAAACACCAGCCGTCGTCTCCTGATCCAACAAACCTGAAACAAATGAGGTGAAACAGATAGAAGGAAATTATGCGGACAGGAAATGATGGATAGGAAATTGGTGGTAGAAGGTGAACCACCCCAGCATTCGCCTACCGACGCGGGGAACCACGAAAAACGCCATTGTTAGAGTGGCCAACCCCGTGGGGAATCGAATCCGGGACATCCCGAATGGAAGCCTCACACGTTACCGCGGAGCCATCTCGTTCGGTCTCTCTCCCTCTCTGAGCCCGTTCCACTTCTCAGCCACTCTCTTCTTCCATCTCCCTCACTTCTCTCTCTGACCCACTGGGCCAGGATTGTGAGAGGCAGGAACCTTTTGCTATTTATGCTTTCGAAACTACATGGTTTCCCATGTTAACCAGAAAACAAACAATACTTAATATGCAGATGGTAAGTTAAGAAATGTAGAAGAATTTTTAGGAAAGGTTTAAATGAAAAAGGAAGTGGTTGGTAGAAAAGAAAAATCTAGATAGATAATAGATACTTTTACACAATGGTAGAAATTCAATTCCACTTAGTGATTTTCGATTAGGAAGGCAAAGTTCGGATGACAACTGGAAAAAAAATATGTTTCCAATAATGAGTTGTTCTGGTATCAATAATAGCTTACTTATCCCTTCATTCTGACTATATCATGCTGATAAGGTGTATGTCTGAAAAATAAACTGGGCCAACCCAGCAAAACAACTCAACATGTATTGGTTTAGCTAAAGAGATAAATAAATAAATTACATATACAGCGGATTTGTGTATCTACTCCAACAATAACGACATTTAGTTCTATCACCTAGAACTTATAAACCCATGTTAGGCAACATTTTTCAAACTGTGATAATAATAAACAAGGATTTTAACTTAACTCTATAACCATTATAATCCCCTTATGGGGGAACTTTAATGCCAAATGGCCCATTCTGTAATTGTAACCTAAGGTATGTCATGTACCACGTTTTAAAGTAATCGGTTTAGCTCTTCATGTTATACCATTTAAAAACTCGTATATGCTTTTAGAATCCTGATATTTCATTCCTGAGAAATAAATTATAGGGGTTTTTGTTTAAAAAGGTTGTAACGTAGATCAAATGTTCAAAGGATGTTTGTGAAAGATTTATAAAGAGTAAGTAAAAATGCATATTTCACTTTTTTCCTTAACTTTCTAAGAGATCTGGAGTAAATTTAATGCCAATTACTTCAAAGCGTTTCTAATAATATAATTTAAAACTGTATAATGTGCCGAATATTTGTAATGCAGAAAACAGAGACTGAAATATACGGGATGTATATCGTCAAACTTCAAGTACAGTATTTGTACCTTTAAATAGTCAAAGGGAAAATAGCTGTGACATTTTTTAAAGTTAAAGTTTAGAGTTTGGCATTTTTAGAAGCAAAAATTCGAAATTAGGCTTTTCACATACATTTTCTAATAGGCTCTTTCCTTAAAATTAAGAACTGAAATTATCGTACACTACCAGAATACGTCCTTATGGGATTAATTACAAATAACGTAAAAGTTTTGTGATGTTTGATTACATAAAGGGTTTTTGCTCAACTTGCTGTGTTGAATTCGGTTCCGAAATGCACAAGCGCGGGGTAACATTGCTTACATTCTGTGTAGCGGGAGGAGGGTCAGTGCCAGCGAGGGTCAGGGCTACAAACCATGCCAGAAGTTGAGAGTTGTCTTGGCATAGAACCCACTACTATTGCTTTCCTTACTTCCTTCTCCTAAAGCCACGTGATCTTCTGGGCAAGCTAATTAACTTTCTGTTTACTTCTTTCGTTGATGTGGTGGAATAGCATCTCTCTAGCCAAGTGATCGTGCCTGCCTTAAAAACCACAACGCGCTCCGCTGATCATGGACACCAAGGCATTGTCTCTGCTAAGGTCTATCGTTCGGGTGCAAAACGTTTTTGAAAAAGATTTCTGTTGTTTGCAACCTTAAGCTAGAAACTATAGTATATACCTGCTTCAATAACTAAGTGTGTCTCAAGCAACATAAATTAAATTCCCGTAGTATCTCTAGTTCATCTTTATATTACTGTGTATCACTTTTATTTACTTTAAAACCAATTGTTTTTGTGTTTGAAAATGAAAACGCTGTAGAACGCTTAGTATCTAAGATGGCAGTCATGTAACTGACGTGACAAGGTGAGAAAGGGAGAGTTTGGATGAAGGGGTTACCCTAATACTGTGTAGATATGCAATTTTAATACATAGAAGAGGCACTTAAGGTGTACACTCTTAGAGTGCTGAAAATTAAGAATGAAAGTAATGGCATGCTATATTAAACAAAAGAATATTCACCTTATGAAGCTCATCGCTTTGAGTTTGGATAGAGTTTAGATTCTAGCTATGGATGGAATTTCCATACTCTCAGTACTTCGTAACATCGAAGTGCGTAGGCATGTCTAATATATTGATACGTTTTGGATATTTTCTCGGTACTTCTAAATTTTTAACGTTCACTTTTCTAGTATAGATACCGTTGCTGGCAGTTGCCTTTTACTTACGCTAGACATGGACGAAAGAACTCGAACTCCTAAGTTTCAATTCATCGTTCTTGGCCCTACATTGTCTGCATATTTTGCAGTGACTCAAAGCTATTTCATCTGCTCTTATATCTAAATGAAAATATGCAAAATAATGAGGACAGGGGGAGGGATACTCAGCGTTAACTGACTTAGGATTTGGACTATATTGCATTATTTTCTCCACTCGCCTAAATTGGTGACTCACTTTCAACCATTACAGTTACACAATTCAGTGACTAAAATCGGCGAATCCAGCAAAAATGCATCAGAATTTTAAATATGAGATCACTCATATCACACATGCTTGAAAACCTTTGTTTTTCTTTTACTTTCTTTGAAGTCATGCTCAGGTCTCAGCATACTCTCAGTATAAGCGTAGCCGGCATTGTGTATCTGGTTCCTTAATCGGCTTGTTGCGTTCAGTACGCTTCATTATGCACAGTGGTGATATTAAATAAAATAGGAGTGAAGTGTGGAGCTATGTTAAAGTGGAGGCAACTAATAAAATCAGAGCAGTTTGTACAGTATGCAGAAAAAATGTTCGTGTGGTGATAAGTTACACAGTACATCACATTTAAAGACACACGTTACATATAGGTAGGTGTGCATCGAATAAAGATTTTAGTGTCTGCAGTAAAAATTATGCTTTCTAGGCTGCAGAATTAAGAAACATGCTATTGCTAGTATTTACTTGCTATGAACAAAAATTCTTTAAACGAAAATTTTCAGCACAATATAGAATAACATAAAAAGTAACATTTATTATTATTATTATTACTATTATTACTATTATTATCATCATCATAATTTTCCTTGTTGTCGTTGTCCTTAGCTTTGACTAGAAATAAGGGTTACATAATCTGTATCGTTATTAAAGTAAAAGTAATTGCTGCCAATTTGAGAATACACGCAAATAGTCGAGAAATTAAATACAAACTCCATTTTTAAACAAAAATAAGGCCACAATAAGCAGTGAAGGAGCTGTTACCTCTAAGCTGATTTTATAAATTGATTGTCGAGTATCGGTACTCAAAAACTCAGTATCGGCATCGAGAAATAATGATATCGTGCCATCGCTATTACTAGCTAAAGACATGCGGGGATCTAAACGTTGTGTCTTTCTAATGCTCAAGTTAATTTAGGATGCTGAAACACGATAGATAAAAATACTACAGGTTTGTAGGGTCACCACGCTAGAATAAACAACCTACTTATGCCTCGCAGTATAGAAATAATGGTTGATATCCATATGCTGGTGTTACTTTCTCGGAAGAGCCAATTATGGATTTAGACATTTGTTTCCTCTGAACGTTCACTTCATTCTTCACAGTAGCCAGTAATGTTGCAGTCCGAAAACTCCAGTTCATCTGATATGGTTCCAGAAAACACTGATAAGTATAATTAAGAATCATAGCTGCAAAATATTTGTAATATCAAAGTTTTAGCACCAAGCAAACTGCAGAGAGAGAGAGAAAGAAAGAGAGAGAGCTGAAAGAATCCAGTATCTTACACTTCAGTATGCTTTATGGGAATGATTAATTTCCTACACACAATCCCATATCTGTAATTGAGGCCCAACGCAACCATGTTTGTTGGGAACTTCGAGTTTGCAACGACAGTCTCCGTATGAGGATGTAAGAGTTTTTATAGCATAATTGCTCTTCATGTTCTTCAGCAGTGTTTGCTGTTCATTAAGCAGAACAATAAGTTTTAACAGTTCGAATTTACTGAGTTTGCCGAAAATGTTCCTATTTACGGAGAAATATAATTACATCATAAAATTTAAGCCTTTAAGCACGAGTTGCACAAATGTTTAAAACCTGGAGGCGTAATAAAGGGATCACTTCCAATGGGGGCTTTGCAAGTTTCAATCAATCCGTTTTTGGAGTATAAAAGAAACTATTTTTACACCTCCACAATGGGTGGTAAAAATGCCTCAACCGTGTATTCTACGTATATATATCTCAAATTTTCGGAATACATAAAATAACAAACATATAACAATTCAAACGAAAAATTTAACGATTAATAAAGAAAGAAGAAGAATGTGGAATATATCAATTCATTTTTGTGCCTCATCCGACTGAAACACTTTTATACCTTCACTGCTTCATTATCCTGTTCATAAAGATTTAAAGTCCTGCGGACAGTTTAATTCATGAATCGTCGTAAAGATGTATATTAGGATTGGGATACCAAAGCTCCTTGGTGGATGCAATATTCATATGAACATCGGTCGTACAATTGCATATGTGAACATGGCAGTGCGTGGGCTAAACGGACAATAGAGACAAATGACTGTATACATTGACCACTAAACGGATGCTATATGTGGGTTGATATACCCAAACAGGAATCATCTAACTAATTTGCTGGACAACAAGTTGTGAAGAGTCCCTGTATTTGCTTTCACATGCATTTAAGAATAAGTATTTGAAATCACAAATGCATATTTTTTGTAATAACTGAATCTATACTAAATATTTTTAACTTGATAGAGCAAAGAAGCTCGGTGTGTACTATCATTCTTTTGTGTTCTCAAAAACGGCAGAAGTATTATTCTTAAGCATAAGGATGTTAGAAGGAAGTGATTTATTTATTGATTGTGTTTTCTTTATTCCTCTAAGTGAACTCACTTTTTCATGTGCATATTTTGTCTTTGTTACAGGATGAATTCCACCCTTTCATTGAAGCATTGCTGCCCTATGTTAAGTCGTTCTCATACACCTGGTTTAATTTGCAAGCCGCAAAACGCAAGTACTTTAAGAAACACGAGAAACGTATGTCACTCGAGGAGGAAAGGCGGTGCAAAGAGGAACTGCAGGTAAGAAAACGTTCAACATTACATTTGGTATCGTCTAAGATTGAAGCACACTGGTCCTTCATGTGAGGAGCGGAAATCCGCGTGCCTGCTGCTTCCGCGCTAGCTTTAACACATGCAGCTCGATTACTCCAGTCCGGTTGCTTATTTCTCACATTTATGTTTTATAACGTTATGTTCTATAGATACTAAAACACTACGAAAAGAAAAGAATGTGTTTGAAGATTACAAATTATCACAAATTTTGATTGATTGTATCATTTTTGTTTTAGAGTAATGTTGTGCTCTATTGTGACTTTCACAATATGACGACGGCACTAACAAAACTATATTGTACACTTAATTATGTAGCCCAACTTCTTCCCTATCTCTTCCCAAATAATTCACGACATGATTGATTATAATATCACAGTTTGCAGTATCTTATAGCTCCTCGTAATCTCGTAAAATTGAACTAGTAATTTAGTGTTAATTTTGGGAAATTTGGAAATAAACGGGTTAAGAATAAAATTAAGCTCCTTCCAATATTCGCATAATAAAACAAAATCTCAAAATCTACTGAAGTGCACCCTCCAGCAATGGAACCTCCCGTGTGGGTTGTGTGACGAGAACTGATCGGAATTACCGACAGTCCGCTGTTCCATTCGGTCCACTGCGTATTTGAACAGTTAGCAATACGTATCCGATTCCAGTGGAATTTTTCCGTTTCGCTCCTGACGGTCCAGTGTATTTCAGCATTTAAAATGGTTAAAAACATGGCTAAAAGAAGGTAGCTTCATTTTATAATATTTTTCATTTAAATATGCTCATCTTGGACACGAAACTAATCTAGAAGAATAAAGGATGTAATCTATAAATTACTCTCCTTCTTATAATAATAATAATCTGACGCTATCACACCGTCACATTAGCACAGCAGCCTTTAGATATGTTTTATGCATTGGTATTCTCTTCACTTTTCTGCCGTTACCTTGTACCGCTTCGCAGTTGTTCTTGAGTTAGCTATTCTCCATTCTCATAAAATCATACTATAGATTTCCTAAAGAACCTAGTTGACCTCCAAAAAATACGATTCCGTTAAAAGACTCACGCCACTCTCTCGGTGTTCATTATCCGTTTTTGTGACTGTAATTTTTATCAGTTTCAAAAATCACGATTAAAAGTAGGTTTCTGTATTTTGTGCTAATTATATTCAATCGGTCTGCATGTTCCCCCTTTATATTCTGTAGCTTTGTAGCATTAGAAATGTTGTATCCTCGTAGAATAATAGCTACTGGCAAATTAGGCAAAAATATTCAAAACCTATTTGGAAAGGAAAAATACCAGAGAGGAAACTCCTTGGAAAATTCAGATGTTTTGCTAAACATAAGTTACTTATAGTTTTCAGCTTTAATTTACTTATTTATAATACATTTATGGCACTGTATCTTATTTCTTTAGCTTATTTTAGTTAGGAATTCAGGTTCACATGCAAACCGATCAGCAAATATAAGATGGTATTGGTATGGTATTGTATAATAATTTCCTTATTTCTACGTACTGTTTAACAATAACATCGTTAGTCTTCTGATGACCTGCCTTCAAAGTAGCAGTGCGTTCTCTCTTAAAAGAAACCTCAGTAACTACAGCACCAAAAGACGTTTCATGTCAGTCATAGTTTCGCTATACAATAAAGTGTTAGAGGCATCCACTTAGAACCTGTACGATGTATGTGCATCGTGTCGAAAAACACTCCTGAGCTACCTGAAGCTTTGCAACTTAGCTTTTAACCGGCAGAAAACTGTAGAGCGCGCTGTTACCTTGTTATAGAATTGCTTTGTTAGTAATGCTTTTTGAAGCTATTCAGCGAACGTTAGCATTTTGCGTCAATTCTGCCTCTCTTTATCCAGGTATGGGCGAGCCGTATGTCTCATCCAGGAGGGAGAGCCGTAGAGGGGTACTGTGATGTAACGCAGCTACCCCTATATCAGAGCAGTGTCGTAATGCGATTCTTAGTTTTAAAGAGCTAGAAATGCTGTTTATTAAAATACAAGGTATGCATTAAATGACAAAGGGAAGTCAAGAGCTTTATTCATTATTATTGATACAATAAAGATTTGAAACTCGAAATATCCCTACTTCTAATCAAATTAAAAAAATAAAATATATAAAATCCCTTATAAACTTGTAGGAAAATTGAACTAAAATACTCAATACTTGCAGTTTTTACAGGAAATAAATACCATCCTCCTTCAATTCACATTGGCTTACTAATTTGAGCAAGGGGTACTACCCTATGCTTGTTTTGTATCATGTTGCAGAAAATACAGTGTTATGAAGGAGTCATTAACTATATTGAAAAATCATTTGTATGGTACGTAAACTAATTTATTCGTATATACAAATTTGTTTTAGATAGGGCTATTTCAATATATGTTTGCAGATTATAATTATGTTCCGGTATTATAGCGCCTTGTATAGTTGCAACTTTGTTAACAGTTATTTGTATTATTTACAGCTTCAACATCCAATATTTGTAAGCTACAAAATATGAAAGAGCCCATTCTTTGCAAAATGCCCGACCAACTACAGGGTTATTCAAAAGTAAAGACCAGATTTCACAAATTTATTACTCGCGAACCACACAATATGGAAACACAATTCTAACACCAGTGGACTCGGGACGTTTCAAAGTTTGGAATAGACCGTCTTGAAGTTCTATGGGTCGCCACAGTGGCGCTGGGTGCAGCTCTGTCGGAAAATGGCGCCGACACCACACGAACGAGCGTTTTGTATCCTGCAATTTGCAAAATGTGAGTCTATTGTGCGGGTGCAACGTACATTCCGCCGTCACTTCCGAAAGCAGCCACCACGCCATAAGCAAAATTATGAGTGGCATCGCAAATTCGTAGAGGATGGGTGCATATGCACACGGCAACGCACGGATCATCCCCGTACATCGGCGGAGCATGTGGAACGTATTCGAGCAACGTTGGCGTGCAAGTCATGAACTGGGCATTCCTCAACCGACGGTATGGGGTGTTCTGAGACACCGTCTGCATCTGAAGCCCTACAAGCTGCACTTATTGCAGGCATTGCAACCCGAGGACTACAACAAAAGGTTCAACTTTTGCTCTGCATTGTTAGAGGCCATAGAACAGGACGGTTTTGCTGACCGACTGTTTTTTTTTTTTTTCGGATGAAGCAACGTTCCTCTTTCCAGGAAGGTGAATTGCCATAATGTGTGCACATGGGGCGCTGAAGCTCCTAACATCGCCGTTGAACAGGAACGCGACTCGCCGAAGCTCAATGTCTGCTGTACCATTTCTGTCCGCAAAGTTTATGGACAATTTGTTTTTTCATCGAGCGCACAGTTACAGGAACGATTTACCTCGACATGCTCGAAAACTGGCTGCTTCCCCAACTGCATAATGATTCGCATGACTTTATATTCATGCAAGACGGCACCCCACCGCATTTCCACACTGAGGTCCGACGGTACCTGAGCAACACCCTT
Organism: Deroplatys truncata; assembly: GCA_030765065.1. Lineage (NCBI taxonomy): Eukaryota > Metazoa > Arthropoda > Insecta > Mantodea > Mantidae > Deroplatys > Deroplatys truncata. Next base: position 471,241,810 of record CM060990.1, read on the forward strand.
CCAGGACGCTGGATTGGCAGAGGTGAACAACACGACCATGTTTTTCTTCAGTGGCTGCCTAGTCACCGGACCTTACCTCCTGTGATTTCTATCTGTGGGGGTACATGAAATACCGTATGTATGTATGTCCCACCACTGTCTGCTTCTCTTCAGGAACTGTGTCAATGAATTGTTGAGGCGGTGAACTCCATAACGAGGTACCAGCTGATTCGTGTGTGTCAAGAACTGAGCTACCGTTGCGTCATTGGTCGTGCCACTCGTGGTGCTCATATTCAATGTGCCAAACTTTGAAACGTCCTGAGTCCAGTGGTGGTGGAATTGTGTTTCTATCTTGTGTGGTTAGCGAGAAATAAATTTGTTAAATCTGCTCTTTACTTTTTAATAACCCTGTATTGTAGAATGCATCTCGTAATTGCGTACAGCAGTGCTCCACCGCAGGGTTAGAAGACTGTTTGTGTGTTGCAAACATCAAGCGAGGAGAGGGCTGGAGGTCACTTGACACGCGGTGACAGGAATTTCATAACTGCTTTATAATTGGGTGTTTGTCACCGAAAAGCGGCTAATATAGTTAACTGTTCTACATTTTGTAAAAGGAGAAAGAAATAACCCGTCTGTTTTAATGACGGAACATTGAACTACGGACAAGAAATTTATTCATCACCAGCTTTTAGTTTTTCTATTCTGAAGTTAATGAATAGCCTGCTAGTTTTGAATATTAAGTCATTATCCGTTTTTCATGCCATAGGATTTAGCAAATGAATTCCTACAAATAGTTTGGGAAAAGCCAGGACCGAGCGAGATTGCCTCGCGGGAGACTCGCATTCTGGAGGTTCCGGGTTCGAGTGGACCAGCCACTCTGATGATGGTTTTTTTCGTGGTTTCCCGGGTCGTTAGGCGGATTCTGGGGTGGTTACTCTTCTACCATAAACTACCTGTCCATCATTTCTTGTCCCCATCATTAGCTTTCATTTGTTTCGTGGTTGAAGGACCAGGTGACGGCGATCGGTAAGTTGCGGCTGGACGGTGGATTGTGCGTTTTGGAAAGGTTTCTCCCTTATGTTTGGTAGGCCTATTGCCTCCCCCTCCGGGTAGGTCATCTGGCTGCCACAGAGACACCCGAAGGACTCGGGGATTAGGCAGCGCTAGCCGGCACTGGATGTGCTACATCTGGAATCGTTAGAGACCCCATCCATGTTTGCTCACATCGTTGTCCAGATCTGATCGCCCTTCGAGTTCTCCCTCCCATCCTTCCCTCGCTATCTGGGCTAACGTTGGAAGAAAAAAGGTTCATTGTAGCCTACTTGCGGTGCTGTGCTCCAGTATCTGGAGGTCCCTCCGTCTGTCTCCTACTGTACTTCCTTCCAGGCAAGTTGACGCAGGTATTGATCGACCAAAGGCCTTGTTTTCTAAAATAACGTGGCATGTTTTTATTGTGGTTTATTAATTGTTGGGTATACTCTACCCATGGTAATTAATTGTTCTTCCACACAAGCCGTGTGTAGGACAAGGTTGGAAAGATAGAATCAGACGACTGAAAAATTCAGTGCCATAGACGGGATTTGAATTTTTCAGTCGCCTGATTCTAGCTTTCCAAACTCATCCCATATTTCCCATATTAGCTGTGGCTTATTTTGAGCTCTGTGAAAATCAAATCATATCTCATATATAAACATACTTATTTTGTATTTAAATAAACAAAAATGCTGATGAGTTATATGACTAATTCAATGCAAGAAACACAGAAATCGGCGTGTAGATTGAACCCCAGTAGATCGGCTCAGCGTTCTGTCTAATTGATTCTCATGCCGGAGTTCCAAGTTTTGTTATTATTAGGGATAAAATATTTGCATATTTTAACTTACATACATTAATAACCCTTTCTCTTTTACTTGAAAGCTATACAGAAAGAAAAACAGTTACTTTAACCACAGCACTTGAAATTTCATGAATTTTGCTGTAAGCGGGATTCTCTTTGGTTTATTCAACTGGCAAAATTTAAATTTCTGATATCTTCTAGAGAGAGACAGTTTTGGGCATGTAGTACAATCGCGCAAGGAAGAAAAAATAGAAAAATTAGGCCTTCAGCACGGCAAGTTTCGCGCAAAGGAGCAGCAGCAGAAGGTTCACATTGTTAGCACCGCAGCTGCTCCTAACAAGGTTTGGTCGCTCAAAGGGTATAATTTAAAAAAAGAAAAAGCCGTCCTTACATTTTTGTGCGAGTGTACAGTGCTGTTTCTCTATGTTCTTCACAAGGCTCTTCAGGCTCTGGGAACGTAAACTCCGCAGTCAAAGGTTATTGTCGCTGTTGCTGGTGTTTACAGCTACATGTAGTAAGTACTCATAAACGTAATCAATACGTTACGTAAGGTTATGGTAGCGTAACTTTGTTGGAATGGATTTGCGCAATTTCCAAAATTGGTATAGACCCTTTCGTATAAAACCCTGCTGTGTTGACTGTATTTATAATGCACCTAAAATACTCTCAGCTTTGAAACTAATGGGCACATACTGCAGTCCAATTGGACCCGACTTGTACTCCAAGAGCTGCCGGACTTCTAACAACCGTTTACATCAGTCAGCCAAATCAGTTAGTGTGACGTGTTATAATCGTGTGAAATAACACCGTTTCGCTGTATCGATGGTGAGAGATGCGGAGGGGAGGAAATGGTAAACTTTACACCAACGTAGGTACAAAGTACAATATACTCTTACCCAGCAAGACTTTCACAAAGAGCAGCTTTGCCTTCCGCCTTGCTTTACCTTCCCTACCGTCCGATTTCCAGCTGAAAATCGCAAATAAGATTCACGGAGCATCTATTAGGCTGACTTCGGTTTTCATTAACTAACTGTTCATCTTTTGTTCCGCAAACTCATGTGCACGTTCTCCGCTGTACGATTTTAATTTGTGAAAATGTGCTAAACAACTGGAAATCGCCTCCGCGAGAATCAGTCGCTTAATCCACTGAGCCTAATGCACAGTTAATGTAATATATCAGGTATATACGTGGCATAATACAGTATGAAAAATTAATCCATATTTTATGTTCCCAACAAGTAGGTTCAGCACATTTTGAATTTCACTTCTTAATAATGTGCCCCGAGACTTTAAAATGAGCTAAGATAATGCGATGAAATGTTCGACTTTTTAGTGTTCACCAGGGTCGTATGCAGGCTTTGTAACAAGATTCAAAGTTTCACGTGTTCTTACCTGGTTAGAGCAAATCTTTCCTTATGTTGTGCCGTGAGTCCTGACCGCATACAGTTTGTACCTTAGAGGGGCTGATATTTTCTTTGTCGCATTTATTATACAAATGTATTAGTATGCGCACATTTAAAATGGCATGCGGCTGTCCTTTAGTTTTAATTTCTTAGTAGAGACATGTTTCATGGCCCACGCAAGTGTTATTGTGATACACATGAATAAAGGTTTCACGACACCCCACAGTAAATCATGTCTGTCGCTTTGAAGAACATGAAGAAGAACCATGCCCATTTCATTCTGTGGCTTTTAGAGGGCTGTATTGTTTAACTTATGATAAACAGTTGGGAGGTACTGGCTTAATATGCATACTGCCACCTTTGATTTTAGAAAGAAAGCAGAAAATTTCCCTCTGTGTTTCGCTTGAAACTACGAAAAACAGGTCACACATTTTGACTACGGTTTTGGGATCAGTATATTTACCGGCACTGGTGAGAAGTAACCAGAATAAGTAATTGAAATTCGGTAAACATTTAAGAAAATTGACAAGATATCGCCAAGGAGTTGAAATGAATATTTGGAGCATCACGTCTTAGATAAATGACCTGCTTGCAGCTTAAAGGTAAAGACAGTGTCAGTAAGGGTTGTGGAAAACGTTAGGTCACTACTAGCGATGGCACTGCAATACCATTTATACTCAGTGAGATGGAAATATGTCTTATACTTTGAGATAGGATAGGATAGGACTAGGAGCGGAGGGGGGACTTGGCACCTTGATCTTTTGTACCTAGACCCCTGACGGGCGCCCCCGGGAGGGAGAGATGAGGTGAGAGGAAACAGAGGGAGGACGGGCTAGGAGGTGCGACAGGCAGAGGGCAGAGTCCCTACCGTTTGGATTTAAACTCCCCGAATGACAGCTGGTGCAGCCGGCTCCCCTCCCGCCTGTTGGCTTACGCATCCCCTGTGGGGGGGGGGGGCTGGGAGCCGGATACCGCCTCCATTCCGGGGGACGAAGGCTTATTTAGAGCATCCTTTTCCCCCTTTCCCCCGCCATGCACACGCCGAGACCTCCCGCCGACACTTGCAACCCTGAAAGAGACTAAGCAGATGAAAGGGTGAAGTGAAATTAGAATGGGGGTAAAGTGGAGGGACAGGAAATTCGGGGGATGTAATGGTTCTTCCCAGAATTCGCCTAGCGACCCGGGGAAATCCCCGAAAAAAACCCATGGGTTAGGAAAGTCGGCCGCGGGAATGGAACCTCCGACCTCCCAAATGTGGGCCACAGACGTTACCAACTGAGCCATCCCGCTCGGTTTATTTTGAGATAAATCTTCGATACATTTCGAAATTTCTAGTTTTCCAATTCTGTTGTAGACGGCATTGTTGATAGTTGCGTCTCGTTTTACGCTAAACAAGGGTGAAAGAACTCGAGCGCGAAATATTACCTACTGGATTGAATGTTCTTGGCTCCTACCTTGACTGTATATCTTGTATGTGAATCAAACCGCATTCCATGTGCTCTGCTATAGATATAGCTAAATGAAAACATACAGAGCATTGGGGGCAGGGAGACAATTGCCATGGGCAATGTAACTTACTTGTGAATGGACCTGATCTAGCTGATGCATCACATCGCATTGTTTCTCCGCTCGCCTGGATCGGTGACTTTCTTAGTCTCTACATTTACTTAATCCAGTGACTAAAATCGGTTAATCTAACAAAAGCGATTCAGAACGATGTGAAATCACTCAGCGCTTGGAAATATTTGATTTTCCTTCAGTCATTTTTAAATGTAAAGCCTTAGGTATGAAAAGATACAACCTACTGGGTACTCTAAGCCTAGAGTAAGACATTCCTACAAATAATTTAGTTAAAAATGTGCTGCTCCTTATTAAAGGAACGGGCCTATTTTGAATAATACAATAAACCTCAAAGGTTTCAGTGTTAGGGAAGATTTATCCCGCCTCCATCTTCATACAAATCAAATCAATCCTTCAGTCAGTTTGTGGCTACGCAGTGACACTCGGTTATCTATAAATAGAAAATGTAAATGAAGGCTTTCAATAAATACATAGTTTCATAAGGAGGGCCAAAAGAATGTTTTTATTAATTTCATATTATTTTAATACTTTTATTCTTAACTTTGACTAGAAGTAAGCAATGAATGTATCTGAAAGCTGTTTATAGGTAAGTTTTTACACGCTAAAAGCTAAAAACAATTCCATAATCATGTAGTGAAGGAGCTTATGCCTGTTTTTATAAACTGAGCATCGAACTCCGGGTTTAGAGGATTGGCACTGATGAATCAGTATTGGTGTTGATAAATCGAGTATCGATGAATAGTGGTAAACCCTCATCGTTATATTTTTTTTATACTTCTCTTTAACAAAAATATTAGTATTTTTTAATAGAAAATGCAATAATAGTTTGCCACGAGATGCATACGTTTCTATTCCTTACTGGTTTTGTCTGTATGTAATCTGTGCACTTCGGAAGGTGCACCTTATTAGTCAGTTATGTCAGTACACCAAGTGGCTAACAGCGCCGTTCTCAATATTTAGCCACTCACAGCCTAGTCGACTACAGAATCGTACATATACCTACCATTTCGGAGAGTACAAAATAATTCTTTAAGACTACGAGACTGCTGAATGAAAAACATTTCGTGGAAAAGTATATTCCAATTAAACAAATGAACAGGTACATACCAAAATCACAACGTTTTAGAGAGAATGCCGTTGATAGATTTTTTTTCACTACGGTGCAATATCTTGCGTCAGAGAATGCTTTTGTAATTTACACCAAGTATATTTTAGTTTTCATCCTTTCTTACACAAAATGTCGCTCAAAAATTGGCCAGAATTGGAGCTTCAATTAAATAAGGCCTCTAAAGCAAGTTATAGGTTCGGTTTCTACTTGGATTAAGGCACTTGACAGAGCATCTTAATAGTTGTTAATTGTTCTTTCACACAAGACGTGTGTAGGACAATGTTGGAAAGGTAGAATCAGACTGAAAAATTCAGTGCCATACCCGGGATTTAAACCACGGATCATCCAGTTTCCGCCCGGTTGCTCTAACCAACTATGAAAACCGGAACTTAATGTACTTACGATATTATAACTGGGGTATGTCATCCCAAAATGAATTTGAAATCTCCTTGTGGTTTACTGGAAAAATGCGAGTCAGTTGGGAGATTTAATGCCCTGCCGGCATATTGCCATGGTAGCTCAGTTGGTTAGAGCAATCGACGGAAACCGGAAGATCCGTGGTTCAAATCCTGCCTGTGGTATTGCATTATTCAGTCTAATTCGACTTTCCTAATCTTAATGGTTGTTTCATTTAACAATCTATAAATCTTACACTGGATGACAGATTATCACATATGCTTTAGGTGCTTGCGATCCGAGCAAGTATCCCTTCTTCGCGTTCTGATATTATGAAATTAATATGAGTATATAATAACAGCAAGAACGGGACAGCCCAACTCGAAAGAAAGCAAATATTTCCAAGTAGCACTGTTTGACCGAAACATGTCAACGAGACTGTCCTAGCAAACATGGAAAACAATGTTGTGCTACAAATCTCATATGGCATAGGATACTTTTTCCTCATGAAATGTAATTATGTCAACATTGGTGTACATTACTCATAAGGAAATATTAAGCAGGGTATGATAAGAATCCAGACGGTGAGGAAACTGACAGAATGTTCGCCGGTAGCTACTCGGTTACTGGGCTAATGCTGCAGAACAAACCTGTTCCGCGCCACACTCGTGCTCCACGCGACCCTGATGCAGGACAGCCGCACCCACAGTTCTTTCGTTTGTTTGTTGGGGGCGACATCAGGCACCTTCTCCGGTCCACACTCTGACTTGGGGAACTCGCTATCAATATATTCCTAACAGTACCTTTTTCAACCTTTGTGGGTCCATCTGTCCTCTGACGATTACATTCTCTCTTCTGGTATCCTAGTGAAACTAGCAGACATTGAGTTATTCCCTATTTTTCTTAGCAGGGAACATCGAAAAAGATTTTAACTTACTTTGACTTCCTATGTCCACATATATCTTCTATGAAAGCTACAATAACAGAATAAAAATATTAATGAGGTGTATTTCAAAAGAGGTTGAATCATACCTCTCGTTTCCATAAAACTTTAACTGTAGCAGATAATGCAATTCCTTTTCCAAGGTTGAATGAGAAAGTCCTGCAGAGTGATATTTAAAATAAGAAAACTGGATATAAAAATATAGATCCTAAATTAGAAACTGGTTGTTCGTTGCTTGCTGGCTCATATTTAGGGAATCCGGACTGGGCTTCTAGTAAGGTCAAGGGATGTTTCTTGGTCAGGATTAATCTCTTTTCATGTGAAATCTGAATGTTTTTGCTGACCAACTCTAAAGGGACTATCATGCCATGTTAAAATTCGCTGAGATATTCATTTAAGAAAAAATCAGGACACACTCTCTCCCCTCTCTTTCTCTTCCTCTTCCTCTCTGCCTCCTAATAAATTAATGTTTATTCCAGATACCAAGTTGCATGAACTTAAACTGTGTAACTATTCTGCATTTGCAATAATTTCTGAATCCATTTATTACTTTCCTTGTTATCCTCATGTTGTGAATTGTTACTTACACTTGCATATTACCAAATTTTATATTGTTCATGCGCTCTATACTCTGAAAGGTATTTAGAATCTAAGAATAACGATAATTATATTTTCAGTTTATGAGTCAACCTGGATATCCTACATCGAAAGTAAAGCTTCTTCTTTTTCACGCAGGGATAACACGTTAAGTCCTATTAGCATTATCTTTATCTTTGAAATATCATACTAGACACATAGATCCATGTGGGTAAGCGACGGCTACTGCACTCAGTACTTCCCGATGCTAAGCTCGTGCAGCTCTTATCTGAGAACGCAGGGCATAGATGGAGCTTGGACACACTTAGCAAACGAGCTTATCACTAACGGCATATCCCTTCGCATTTCTCACAGACACAAAGAGCTTTGCAGTGACAGTATTTGTTACGCATTTGTATACCAGGTGGCCCAAACAAGCCGTCCTTTGCAGCTTTATGTTTCCTGTATACATAGGTACAGAAGAATTTGCCGCATCAATGCTGTTCAAAAAGGGCAGTGCAGGTACAAAGCAAAAGGTCACTAAGGTGGTGCTGCTGTCTGCAGATGCTTACATGGTAGTTTCGTACTGATAAGCGTCGCGTGGTCGCCTACATGCAGTTCGAGCCAGGTCATTCAGACAAAAAGGTAACGTTCACCAATTACGAACACACAGATATGGTTACGACCTGTGCGGAGACGCACCAAAATGCAACTAAGGCTCGAAGGTTGTGTTCGGAACATTTTCAGACGCGGCATCTGTCTTCTGCGCAGTTTTTTTCCTGCCTTACTTTATTTTTCTTCTTCTTTTTTTGGCGCACAGAAATCACCAAAGCGGGTGTGTTATTGCACATGCTTATTATGAATAATGCACTAATAGAAAATAATTTAATACTAACGCACCTTTAAGGGTACATAAGTATAGTAAAATAGAATTGTGTTAAATCGTATTAACTTTGAGGCACTAATTGGTGCCATGCTCGTAGTTGTACTGATTGTAGATTAACTATCATGGAACTAAATGACTTAGCACGTATGCCTTGGTTTGCGTCAAGCGGCAATCCTGAATTCTTGTTAATGAGCAAATTGCTTATTAAATAACCGATAACCCCTCCCCATATACACACATACGTACTCTCACATTCAAACACCAGACTCTGGACATACCGTAAAATGTTTTTGTTTAAAGACAACTTTCTGGAGCCCAGCCAGTGATCGAACCCGGAACATCTATAGCAGGCAGTTTCTCTACCGAATGAGCTCTGAGACCAGTAATAGCAGTTAAAGTGTTCGTTTTCAAGCATTGGTCTTTCATTTAGCGGTCTCCTCTCTGTCGGTATGGAGTCCCCTTTGCAGTTCTGCTTAGGCAAACCTTTTGGCATCCGGCCATCCGGTACAAACTAACTTCAACTAAAGACGGCTTCTATGGGCCACCTGGTACATACGCAGGCGGAACTTAAAAACTTCTTATGGGCTGAAATGGTGAATATTTATAGTAATTTTTTTTATCTTACCTGCAAAATATTTATGCATAAGCTATTCTCTCAATGCCTTAATAATTCATAATTAGTATATATGATTTTTAAGCTCTAAGCAACCATCTTGCATCTAAGCTGAATGCATAGGAGATGTATGGCATTGTTCATCCTGTCATGTCCAGGTGAATCCATGATAAACCCGGTAGGTATATTGTCTTTAATAAGCGCTTTCTTTTTTTTTTTAATGCCAAACTTTTTCACGATGCAATTTCTTGGGCTTTCCTTGTCATTGTATCCAGTCACCGAGTTTTGATGACAGAAGGATATAATATTTGAAAAATATGCTGGAATATTCAAATAGGTTCTTGCTTTCTTAAATACATAGAAAGATGTTCCTTCCGAAGTCCAGGAAGCCAAAACCAACACACAATATCAGTGCATGTATTAGAAGCATTATAACCTATGGCTTCGACGCGTGGACTCTGAACCATCAGTTGAAAGGAAAATTATTGGTAACAGAAATGGATGATTGTAAGAGATCTGCTAGGATACCTAAAAGAGAAAAAATTAGAAATGAGATTATAAAAGAAAATATGAATGCTCAAAATTCAATTTTAGATTTTGTTCCACAAAATCAATTAGAATGGTATGGGCATGCTAAAAGAGTGGAAGATGAAAGATTACCCAAAAGAATATTGGAGTGGACGCCACCTGGAAGGAGGAGAAAAGGAAGACCGCATAGCACGTGGATTCAAGGAATTAGAGGGGCAATGGTGGATTGGAAAATTATGGATTATGGTCCAATAGCCAAGAATGGAGAAAAGTGATAAGAAGATGTTAAAAACTGTAGTCTTGGATGCCGGAAAAGTATTTGTATACTGTAAAACCGGAAATATATATTACTTAACTCTGTTAACATGACTTAAATGTTGCAATATAAATAGAAGCCACAGGCGCACAAGTTAAGAATTATCGAAACAAATTATCTCTACTTCATTTGAAAGGAACCACAGTATTATTGCCTGACTCCTAAATGTTTGTCTTGGCTTTATTAAATCGTGTTGCGAACAAGAATATTCAATTTCATATAAATTTTGCACTATGCCATTTGCTTCCTCCCTCATCATGAAAAATGTTGATTACCAGGCATAAGAATTTCTAAGCATGAAAGCCAGGACGAAAGGAAATAGGGTTGAACTGTTACTGGACGTAAGGCAGGGACGTCGCAGGTAACAAATCACCCCATTTCTCGTACAGTCGATTGGCGTTTGCAAACACCACTCATCAGACCGTGTTTACCTGCCTTTAGTGACCCTTGGGCGCTATTGTTTACATTCTTTTTATTGACATATGGTTTCAGTGCAGATAACTTGAAGCCAATTGCTTAAGAATTCCTATACCTGTTGATTATTCTTCTACAGACGTGATGTTTTCCGCGGTTATTTTCCTCTCTGAGACGAACAAATTAATGGAAATTCTCATTCCTAAGCATAGTGCTATAAAATACCGATCTTATACGACAGTAGTTTACTGAAGCGATTCCATCAGACTTAGGATTTGTCACATCAAAGTTTTGTAGCACCGAATAAGAATACAAAGATGGCAACAATCAGCAAAATGTTTCTACAAACATAGGTGGTTTGGAGAAGCAATAATATATTTTAAGACTTACATACTATGGATAACAAGTTTAGGCGAGACGAATTTCTGTTGCTTAGAGTGTTCAGATGGTGTTTAGCTTGACAATGTTTTAAATCAAGGTATATAGCATCTTTCGTGAGTCGCTTTGTTGACTTCCGCATTTAAAATTTTATATTGCTATGAACAGTACCAAGGGTGGCAAAAGTCTGTCTTCGAGGTCATGTTTCTACACAAATAGTGGATGGGTGTGTAGACGAAAAGACTCTTATTAACTGATACTATCAAGGATTGCCAAGTTGTGGAGAGTAAAGCTAATATTAATACTTTAGTGTGAAGGAAATAAACGTATCAAATGTAACAGAAGCTAAAAAAACATTCCGCAGAACCTACCACTTGGAAACAAGACTTTATTATGAGCTAATAATAATTATGAATTTTTTTCAGTTTAACACACTGTTGATAATAGGAGCTATTCATAAACCCGCGCAAAGAAAATTGTTGATAAGTTTGATAATGTGAACGACCCATTATTAATACTATGTACAGGTAGGATGTAGGATGTAGGTGTGATTATCGGAGGGAGACACCACGCCACTGCGACCAGTTTGATCTATTACAGGGAAGAAGTGAGGCAGGGAAGAAGTGAAGGAGCCGTAGGAGGTCGCAGGTCCGCAGGCAAACAGGCCCACAGAGATGCACTGAAGTTCCTAATATTTCCAGTTTGAATCCGCGCACCAGTAGAGGCGAAGAATCGCGAGAGAGGTTGATGAAGCGACCCTAATGGGCGGAACAACGCACCCTGGCGTTCACGGGGAGAAAGCTTTCCAATGCTCAAGCAACTACGCTATCTGCCCGACACCGCCAGCATCTCATACCCAGAAGACGCACCTGAAACGTGAAAGGGAGAGATGGAATTAATGGGGGAAAGGAGAAACCGTGGTAGTATACTCAACACTGGCATTCGCCTAGGCGACCAGGAGAAAACCGTCAAAAAAAAAAAAAAAAAAAAAAAAAAAAAGATCAGAATGGGCGGTCACCGGGAATCGGTACTATGTACCGGTATACTCATTCATATCTTATAGGCATTTAGAAAACTTCGCTTCCTGTAATTGTTATGATCTGTTGCATCGTGTTTTGTGAACTGTTCCAAATATTCTTCCAAAAATGTGATACAGGCAAGCACGCAATCCGGATTTGAAGTTAAGTAGTGTTCTCGTCGATGTTTAAACATCCGATTTTAAACATCTTTAGACAACGTTTGCTGCAACGTCTTTATCTTCGCAACGTAGCACTCATATTTAGACGTTTTACAATATGCAACCGCCTACTTGGATTTAATATTGCAAGTAAATCAGTAAACTTAGCCCAGCATTTGTGTGAACTAATAAATATCATATTCTATATTAAATGCATGAGAATTTCTTCTTGGTTTGACAACTTCTCGTTTTCATTTTCCTCCGGGGAACAGCAATGTGTGTAAAGTACCTGCTTAATGTGGTTTTTTTTTTCTAGAGAAAAGGTAGCTAAATGGGGATCGTGAGTCATTTGGACACACAGGCGCCGCAATTCGCCGTAACTGGCAATTGCTTGTCACATGCTACTGAGCGGTGTAGCGCGTGTTCCATATCGTAAATCGTGGTTCGCAGGCTTATTTTCTAGTTTTAGAGGAACACAGTGACCCGATACACCCGTACCCAGTTTGGTTGTTACACTTAAGATTATGGGCTACTCAACTACACCACCATATAAAAACATCTATATGTCCGCCTTTTACTACTTTCCTGTGACACTCGTGGATATGGAGTTAAAATTGCAGTCATACTGCTCTCTTAAGCCAATGTTTTTTTCTTGTCTTTATTTATTTCTTTTTTTAAGTACACGATTGCATTCGCACTTTTCGAGTCAAGCAGGGTTATATTGTGGACTATAAATTACAAAACTGGAGCTGTAGACGTGTTTTGAAACATGTATAAGTTATTGGATACTATGCTTATAGTTGTGCAGAAACTGTGTGGAAGTTACAAGGGTGGCTCTGTTGAGAAAATCTTAACGACAATGTTCACTTGCAATGTGGGCGGGACAAGAGATCCATATCCATTTTGTGATGAAATCTCTTGGCAAGTGCCAACGTACAACAAGAAGTAGCTGTGAGGATAATTTTAAATGGTCCTTGGAGAATCGATTGCGAAAGAGTTTTCTGTCGAGACATTTGTCACAGCTTTGAAAACTGAGAGAGAGAGAGAGAGAGAGAGAGGGAGAGGGAGAGAGAGATTGTGACTAAGCAGATTTAGCTTCTATTTTTGGCTAATGAAGTGTTGAACTCCCATCTCATTTTCTGTTTACCAATAGCGTATTATTGTGTATGGGCTTTCATAAAGCGTAGTGCAATTAGTCAACATTTATTTGCAGTATATTCTTTTCGATATGTCCTACATCTTGACAGTGCTAGAAACTATCAGAAGTAGCTGGAACAGAAATGATTCGAATTCGCATGTTGTAAACAATGCATATACTCGCTGTGTTTAAGTATGAAATCCCGTGTGCACGTGAACGGTGAATATAAGCACTGGAACACCAGCCTGAAATAGAATATTTGGGTTTTGAAGTAAAATAGTAATTACTACCGTTTTTTCATTCGTATTGCGAAAATGGTGTGCAACCTGAAGCAAGGGTATTATTTTTGTTATTGCTGTTTGTTAAAGGAATTTTAAAAATTATTTTGCGTTCAATAAATGGGTACCCAGAAGTATTGACGGTAATTTACTTTGCTTGCAAAAACGATCTTCTTTTTCTTTGTTTCCTTCTTCCTCGAGACTGATTTTCATACTGTTGGCTTCATTTTCTTCCAGATCATACAATAGTCATTGTCCAGATAATATGACAAATAATTCATATTTGGATAAATTTTCAGAAGCTACCCTCGTGGTATATTCCTTTAAGTTTTATTAACACTTTTGTATTTTGCCTACTATGCGATCCCCTAAATATGCCATACCTGTGTTTCCCAATTGGTTAGCTTAAAAAACAATTAAACAGCTTAAGAGATATACCTCCTAAAATCACGCTTCATTATCGTATTTTACGACATTTCCGAACGTAGGATTGTAGTTATGAATTTGACAATTTAAATATTAACAGTTTCTTGCGTTTGAAACACTAAAACTAATTAACCTCCTATTTAATAGCAAACTTGAAGAGAGGCCTTTAATTGAAAACTATAAGGAATGTTACTGCTGAGTACTGGAACACCAGAGGTCTTTCATACAATTTATAATAATTAGTTACTGAAAGTACCCATAACATGCAAAAATACAGAACGCTAAAATTTAACTTATTATTCTACTTGTAAAAATTAGTAAAATGTGTAGCAGATAATACTTACCGTTGTGTAACTCGACTATAACGTGGTGAAAATGTTGAAAACACCGCTACAAGTATCACTGTTTTGCAAATACAAATATTTCCTTTCTGGTTTCCTCTCTACCTTAGATGCATTTAGAGGTGCTTTCAGTTTACAGAGGTAAGTTTTGGACACCATTTAGTGATACACAAATTATCTATATTTTGTTATTCTGTTATACTTCATGAGTATAGTACTTATAGTATTTCGTCCTGTAAAAACATATTTTTTTAGCCGTGACCGGCTTTCACTTAGCCAAAATATTAGCAGTTGCTTGTCTCTCCCTTTAGAACCACCCACGCCTGCAGCAACCTATTTGCTTGCCACGGTAACGTTGCCTATCTTGTTTTCCTTCCTGTTTGTGCCGGTGCACGCTTTCGTCATCTGAATAACATGCCACTTATTCTTAAGTTTCAGTTGAGGTTTTGTTATTCCTTCTAATAGTTCAAGCTATACACATGTTTAGTTTCTCTTTTCAAAGAGCTCGACTGACTTTGTATGAAACTGATGCTTGTTTGTAACTGTAAAACATTCTAATCTTTTCGCTGCTTAATACAAGAGGCGTACTATACTCAGTTACATTTTAGTTTTTCTCGCCATTCTTAATATTCTGCTATGTTTGCTAGTGGCAGTCGATGGTAGCTAATACCGTGTCTAGCCCATGGTGAATGAACAGGACAAGGATGCCGTCTGAATACAATGCCACACAATCCTACAGACGCTGTCATTAAATGGGCAATCGCCGTGGAGGATGACTAAATGCAGGGAAGAAAAAGTGTGAACTTTGCAGAGATTCATAGGCGATCGTTGTTAGTGCTTGGCAAACATTAACCCTCACAAAAAGCCACCCAATTGAGTGAAAGGCGGGAAAAAGAACCTCATGTTAACGGAGGTGGAGACCAATTCCCGGAGGAGGTTGACGATGGCATTACTGAGATGGTGTTTTATGTATTTCCAAACGACGTGCATTCCCAACTTGGCCTCATCTGAGTATAGCCTCTTCGGATGTTCTAATACACAATAAGGGCTCCATTTCGCCGAGTTAGAACTCCTAGAAGGAGTTGTCCGGCGATGGATAGGACGCATTCTGAAAAAAAGCTTTGCCGACGCTGCCACACACGTAGTGCAAATGCGTAAAGCTCAAGTGGGCTATATTGAGAGGATGGGCTTTTCTACAAGGTTATAAATTACGTAATTAATTATGAAATTATATATATATATATGAAATGTAAATCACTATAGTATGACTCCGGTGTTTCGCGCAACCTGCGACCGCGTGGTGCTGACTCGGCCTCCAGCTATGTTCGTTCTACTATGCTGAATGTTTTCCGCGCGATTTGGGACCATAGAATTATATTACTTCCCCATTTATATTTTGCCAATAGGCCTGCTCGCTTTGCTAAATCTCGACATTTCGTTAAATGACTTTCTGGGTGCTATGCGCCAACACAGCAATATCGGTCTAATTGATATCAGGACATTTGTATGCTGCATATCTCAAGAATTATAAGGAACTGGTGGATCTAACTGTATTTACTAGAGGGATATTAAATAGTTTCCAGTTATAAATGAATGTGGCCAATAAAGACATGACTCAATTTATATACCTAACAAGCTGTCGCGGAAAAAAAAGGAACACGATTTGGTAAACATGGGACTTAGAATGTTGTACATCACTGCTTTAAAACTGTCTTAAAACATAGCTTAAATATGTAAATATCGAAAAGCATTTAACATTGTTTCTGTGTATTACATAGATATATTTCATACTTCTACATCACTGAGTATGGAGGGTATAAGGTATAAAACTTACCTATCATTATGACTGTTTATTATCACGAATTTCTATATTTAAGACTATTTGTTCGAATTGTGTTTCGTGTAAGCGAAACCAAGATCTCTGTGATAAACGTTTTTCTACAAATATAACAAGCAATGAATTGTACTACAATGTGGAACTCACTAACTCAGTCGCGTCTATGGAGAAACACTTCTTCATTGCGAAGTCAGAATCGTTCTGAGAGAGAGAGAGAGAGAGAGAGAGAGAGATAGAGAGAGAGAGAGACGACGACGACGACCAATTGCAGGATTTAAATAGTAGGTCGTAATTCGTTTGAGGCTTTCTTCACAGAGAATTCGGAGTGTAAAATTTAATTTGTCATTGTGCAATAGATGTCCCTGCCTTTTTAGCGAGGACTATTTTTAATCACAGCTACGAAGAAGCCGAAAGAGCAAATGGAGAATGTTTCTATTCTTAAACTTAGCAGCATCCTTCATAAAGAGGCTGGTAGCACATTCGTTTCCCCTCCTCCCTCGAAACTATGTAAAGGCTATAAACCTATGTCAGAGATTATCTGTAATATTAGGCATTTTGGAATGTTTACCTGGAAGGAAATAAAGCCAATATAATTCAGAGATTCCCCCTATAATTAATATTTTCTGCTGTTTTATATATTTCCAGAGACATGAGGAGACTAGTTTTCTACTTAAATGTTGGGATGTTAAACGATTTCAAGGGATGAAATTAGAAGAAAAAAATTAAAAGCTTATATAGCATATGTAAGTGAGTTCATCTTTATTAATCACACCCTAGTGTTTGGTAAACATATTTAGTGCCTTTAAAAGTTATACAAGCCGAAATCAATACGTATGGTTTAAAAGAGACACTCAAGTAAAGCTTTCCTGCCTTGATAATTTCATTTCTCCAAAAAGTGACACGCAGCTAAACGTTAATGTTTTTAAAATGCACATACAGTATGCGCGCCCCGTATCAGAAATTTTGCTCGAGTTCTCTTTTCATGTTTCTCCTACAAATTTAATTTGTATAGCCCCTTTAACTTCTAAGGTCATATCGACGGCTTTGACTTTAGAAACAGCTGAATAGTGTTACTAACTCGTTGACTGTTAGTATTTAACTTTTTATTTTATTAATTTGGAAATACACAGATTCAAACTTCCAGACTCTGTGTAGGTTAGGGAATTATTCTAATTAAAGAAGATTTCTCTCGCCCCTGCTGGGATATGAACCCGGGACCTGGGGATTGGGAAGCCAGAACGCTGATCACTCGCCCACAGAGGCAGTCTTTGTGTTTTTTGTCAACGTCTGTTCTTCACTATTTTCCTGGCTGCTACCTTAACGTTAAACACGTAAAGAAATGTGATTGCGTGAGAGAGCAACATGTATAAAATGCTTGCGAACTATATGCAAAAGGCCAGGGGAAGGAAATATCTGCGTGTATAATCCGTTATTCTTAGAAAACGAACCTTTTAATGTTTAAAGCCTACACCATTCCTAATCAAATTTTCTGCTTTTGTTATTATTATTATTATTATTATTATTATTATTATTATTATTTCTTTTTTATGTTGAAAAATTCATGCAGATGCAGCAGGGGGTAATTCAAGAAAAAATATGTGCCGATATTAAAATATATTTTATCGAACAAAGTACAAAACTACTTGTTAAAAATTGATGATGTGCTTAATTACGCTTTAAAGCTTCGTTTACATGGACTAAGTCGCTTATTAACACTTGATGATCCAATCGACTATGGTAAATTAAGCAATAATTCACCTGTATCCCAAATTCAGATATGTAAATTGAGCACAAACTAAGATATGTAGATATATTCCTTTAAAATCTTCGGTAGATAAATCAATGAACTGACTAAATTAAATATGAGTAAAAGCTTTTCCTTTCCACTTTTACTGACTTAGATGTGACAGCATATTTATCGTATTTTAAGGTGAAATATCTCATATATTGATGTTGAAAAAATGTGTACTTTATTTCAGATTATAATACCTATGTATGTATATGTGTGAGTGTGTGTATTGTATGTATGTAATAACAATTATACAGAAGCAGTTGTCAGATTCTTTGCAATTCATGCATGGATTACTTTGTCCGGTGTTCATACCATTATGGCTAGAAACATCCAAAAATTAACCCCAAAACCACGAGAAAATCTCTAACGTGTCCTTAACATTATTTATCCACGTACATTCCTTAAGATATTATTATTATTATTATTATTATTATTATTATTATTCGTATAACCAATGATTCTTCTAACCGCGTTACGTTAATGAGGATAGATACACATTTACCTAGAAATTATTTGAAACTAGGTAGCATAGGCTCAGTAATACACAGCAGGTTAGAATAGCATTATAATTATATCATAAGTCGTAGTAATACGCTCGTGTGAAGGAAGGAAATAAAGAAAAGAAGAATGGAAAGCTTTCAAGTAGGTTTCTTCAGATGAGGTACTTATCCCTAGGAAAATATAAACGCATACTATGGAATATTTCGAAAACAGCGGAGAGAAAGATATCATATGAATGCTGTAGTTTAATTTTTTTATTTATGGACGCTCTTTAACTACTATGGTCCTTAGCGTCCCATTATATATTGGGTGTGAAAGACCGGAAATTTTGCTCAAAGGCCTCTTTATCAGGCTTGAGGTTGTTTTACGTGCCGTAATTCCACGACATGGGACCACTGGGTTTCCTTTCCCTTCCGAAGGAAGCCATGCTAAGGATTTTTACGCCCGAAAAAATCCATCGCCCTCCGCCGGGTTTGAATCCACGCCCTTGAGAGGCGGAGGCTAGCATAGTAGCCCTAGACCACGGAGGACGACTCTGTATTTTAACTATATCTACATTTCTCCTGTAGTGATTTTCTGTCTATGTCTTATAGTTTCCCAATTATGCAAATGCCTATATGATTCAGTCAGATTTAACAGGACTTCACAGGTTAATTGCAGAAAATGCAAGTTAAACATTTTATACCTCATGTCATTGTCTCAAACAGTTTACCCTTAATGAAAATCGTTAGGAAGTTTCTGAGAAAATAAAAAAAAAAAAGATAGATCAGTAAATAAATAAATAATGAAAAGTCTCTTGTAGATGATAGTTTGTGGATGAAGAACTTTACATTGTGCATCGTTGAAAAATGCTGAATTGAAATACGTAGCAAGTTTGGTACTCATCCGAATTTTCGTTTGCGATTTTTGCTGTTCACAAATATACATAGGTAGCTTTCCTAAAATGCTTTGTGGTGGGTTGAAGGGACTTTAAAACATGTATTTTCAGTACAATCTTATTACCGAAATTTTGAGTGGAATACTGACCACCTCTACTTGCCATAAGCTAGCGATAGAAAAATAAAAATTAAAAAGTGCAAGCAAATATATAAATCTACAAAAATTACCGCTGCATAAATGTTAATAACGCCAGAAATGTAACTCGTTACATTTCAGAGGAGTTTACTGTCAAAAAGAAAAAAAAAGGAAAAAGAAAGAAAGAAAGGAGAAAAGTCAACATTCCCCACATTTAGCGACTTCTCGCCACTGGCAGTCTGCTTTAAATGTGTCACGCACACATCAAAAGCAGGGATGCGCACGAAGAGGCTGTTACAGTAGTCCCCACGTGAGACGAAACCTTTGCTCAATTGACATGTCATATTACCTAGAGACAGGCAAAATATGAAGAAAAATAAGCTAAAATGTCAATTTATTCCCAAAATATGAAATTACAAAGAACAAGTTTCAAAATATTATAAAATTTCACTTCATTAGTTTTAAAAAATAAGATGTGTATATTGTGTTCATATTTAATAATCAAATATCAAATGAGATACAACAAATTACATGGAGTTTATATATTTTAATTGAAAATCCATTCAACTTAAACAAAATAGTTACTGTTTGCTTTGTGCTTGTTTAATACTGATTACAATATGTCACTAAAAGCAGCAGTTCGCGAAGATAAACTCAACAAGAATAAAGGACATTTAATTTCACATGTAACGTACATAGTAGAAATACGAGTTTTTCTCCACTGTACCTGACTTGTCGGAAAGGGTAGTGCAGGTTTTTGCAGACGCATTTCTTTAAAAGAGTGGCTTGGGCTTTCTAAATGTTTTTCACAGAAAACTGATGGAATAGAATATCTGGAAAGCCCGGTTCATTGCTAATGAAAGCTATTTTAAAAGCAAAAAATTCAAATCTAACAAAATATTAGGAAATATGGAGATTTTCATAAAATATGAAGTTTTTACCAAAATATTATCAAATATGAAACATTTTGCCACGTGCTTTGAATTCGACATGCTGCAAAACGCAAAAACAGTTGTTCCCATAATGATAGAAAGCATAATCTAGAATATAGAATTTCATATTTTGCCTGTCTCTACTCATATCGGACACAAAAATGCTTAACGCACATTCACTCGACCCAACAGGTTTGTGGTACACTCGCTTCCATTTAAGTCACCGTAGCTTTGGGAGGCATCCTATTGGCTTTCACAGGTGAAGTATGTATAGCAAAGAGGAGGTGTGTGTATCTGTTTACCGTTTGCAGTGATATCCTGTTTTACGTGCACAATTCTAGATTATTCACACATGAATATATATATTACTTATAATAACCTTGTTTAAATATATAACTGAATAAAACCGTTTTGCACAATATCTCCACGAAAAAAATATTTTTAGTGGCAACATAATGTAAAAGTGAAATACGTTATACGTTTTACTCTCAAAGAGCTCACATTTACTAGATATTATTTTAATAATCTGTCCAATCTCCATTCTTGTCCAATAGCTGATTTAGCCGGACTGGGCACTGAATCACTTCGGTGCTGGAATATCTCCGGCTCTAAACACAAATGTTCCTACATTTCATGACTGTGTTCCCAGAGGGCGACAAGTTTCATGTCAAAAGTCTGGCACCTAAACATTAACCTGTGAAAACAGGTCGGTTTCAGGCTCAGGAGCGAAGGAAAAGGGGGAGTAAGACAAGCATTAAGTAGAGTGCTAGAACCACTTAAGGGGTGGACACTAGGTGTGGCAGAGGCGGTTTAGTATTTCCTTACCAACATATCGGCACTCGAATGATAACGGCTTTTACAGAACTACAAGGCGAATTTCACTTTCTCTCGTTATGTTTTAATTCTGTGCTATAATAATCAGAGAACCAAGGAATACCTCGGCTAGAGGCTGCATTGATGTCTGTGAATGGTTTGAATCTTCTAAAAACGGTGCGAAAGATATTTCCGGAGTATTAACTTGCCAGTCAAGAATAGCACAGAGTGATGCAAGCCTATGAGAAAAATCTATGTCTGAACTACATGGTTCAAAGAAAATAACAGCTGAATGGTGCGGTATTGCTTTGGCAGTTGCAGATTACAACCGATGGTGTAATACGATTATCAACAATCTACCCATCTTAATCTTTGCACGCCCTCGTTTTGGAAATAACTTACAAGAGGAATAAAGAGCTGATACAAGTTGGCATGATCTAAATATGATGTGTGTTTAGTTATATTGAGAGTGATTTGTATACAGTGCGCTAAGAGAATATTACTTTAGTAAACAAAATGAATGCAAGACGGGACTTAACCCTATCATTTAATTCATTCCAAAATTATTTCGTGGTTTCCGTGGTTTGGATAGAATTTCAAGTCCTCAGAGGATAAATCTTGATCTTTAAAGATGGATTAAAGAGCACTCCTTACAGTAATTTTAATAAAGCTTAGTACGTACTTTGTGTAACGTTGGTCGAAAAGCATTAATTAGAAAACTGAACTTTGAATACAATCTTTAGTTCGCGTTTTCTAAAACAGCTGCTTATCGGACTGTTAAACATGTAAAAATAGTACTTTTGGGGCCTAGGTTGCTAAAGTCGTCATAGAAACCTTTCGCAAGAGAAACACTGCTTACCTTGCACCAGTCTTTAAATGCAATATATCCCTCATCATAGCACTACCGAGATTTTGCTGGCAGCAGCTACGATTCAATGTTTCTGGCTCGGATTGAAATTTCCTCGGAGTTTTCATCCATGTTTTCAGTCACAAGCTTGTTGTTTAGAAACTAGCGCTCAGAATAAGTACTGCCATCTACATCCGCATCTCGTACTGTTACGATCAACGCTTCCTAGGAGGCGTTGGTATGTTTCATAGCGCAGGATTCAGGCGCTATGAGAATATGTCAACAAATGGCTGACTGTGCCTTTTAATTTTTATGCAGTGCTTATATTACATTTATTTGATATAATTTAGAGAGCTTTTACTAAAAACTATTGTATGCAGCACGTGCACAAAAGCTTGATCGGACTCACGCAGTACTTAATTCGTCCGCTAAAGTCTTATTTTGCGTAATTGATACTTACATAAGTAGCTATTTCCATGCACATTCTTATTCAGTTAACTCTGTATCCCATTCAAACATTTTAAACGAATAAAGGATACAAGTCGTTCATCGAAACTTACTTTTACACTTGTGTGTGTGCGTGTGTGTGTGTGTGTGTGTGTGTGTGTGTGTTTGTTTGTTTTAACTATGACTCTGTAAATCCCCATATAACTCGCCATTAAATGCAATTAACAAGCTTTAGCCTATATAAATATAGGCTGAGTACATTAATATAGTACGAAAATTGAAACAGTGGGTACTTGAATTATAACAGATCCTGAATCACTATTGTAGGTAATAATATCGCAATTACTTGGCACCCAAGCAAAAAATTCCTTTATTGAAGAAAGGTGAAGATGCGACCTTTTACAATCTCTCTAAGTGAGCAATTCACTGTGAACAGCAGAGTTTGACGCTTATATATGGTAGACAAGAATCTTGCATATATGTGCACGGCTGTCTCCAAAGCACTGACAGAAAGACGGAAACTGGACGACACGAAATTATCAAAGTCAAAGTACAGTAATCACAGATAACAGCGGCACACTTTTGTCTTTATCCATTTCGTTTGCCTATGAACCACTTACCTATCCCATGCTGTATAACTGCCTATTTTACATTATTTTTTAATCAAATTAGCTATGCTTTTTTATGCAATGTTGTTAATTATTTTGAGTTTTTCGGTTTCTGAAGCAGAAAATACATCAAAGTTTGTGTCCCTATAACAGTTACATTCACTGCCAATATTTTTCTAATACCTTTAGGATGCTTCGTGAGCCAGGCTTCTTAAAAACGGTTAGTTTTTTAGGTGGAATGCAATGCTAGTGACTGACCTCTTGAAAGTGCTCATAAACAAACAAACAAACCGGAGGAAAACCTGTCTCTGTTGCTAAAATATTTATCTTATTCTATTGGTAGTTTACCTTTCTGCAATTAATGGTAAGCGAAGTAAATACAAGTTTTCTTACCACAAAGTATAACATGTTTGAATGTTGCAAACTACAAAATAATTTCTAATGCAGAGTGTGAATAAGGAATATTTATATGGGTTAGTAATTTGCACAGCAAACTACTCAGTAACATGTGGATAATTGCTACTGCTTCTTTAAATATGTCAGATCCTTAGCTTCTATAAACCAAACGGGACAGGCTTGAGTGTGATTAGGTTTGAAGCAAAGGAAAGAAAGCACGTTTCCAGACATAAACAAAGGTGATGGCCTTCCAGAGACGATGTGTACGTTTCTCAGTTATAACCCGACTATAGTTCGCCTTCATTCCTCGTTTATTGCTCTTCTTTTTTCCTCCAATTTGTTTATCTCCGCAGCTAGTGTGCTGCAACACAAATCAAAGTGCCTTCAACACAACCTTACTGTAGTCAGTGCAAGGAGTGGCTCTTAACAGTTCGAGGTCGTTCGTGTATAGGTATTTCTGATTTCCTCTGTGCCTGCTATGGACTCGCAAGTGGGCGTGTTTTTTCTGAAGGGCCACAAGGAAAGGATTGGTTCTGAATTTCGTTGAAACATACATAGACAACTTTATGCAGAGGGAATATGGGGTCGTGAGTGATATCGCATTGTATCTCTCTCTCACACATAATGTTTTTACCCCTTTTTAGCTTCAATTCAGGGCATTATTCAATCAAATTAAGACCTTATTAGACTTAACAATTCACTGTCCTCTGCAGTAATACGTTTAGAACAAATGTACCCAAAGTTACCCCTAACTTGGAAACACTTAAGAGAGAAAACTAACAAAGGAATGCTGCCACAAGAAGTTTTCATTTCGGGTCCTTCTCGTATTGGAGCGCACAGAAACATTGCCATTGACTAGTTGTATGGATGTAAAAAGGTGTGAACATCAGTAATACCTACTATTATCACTGTGGGTAATTAATTCATGTATGTTAATGATAGGCACGAGTTCCAAAATTAATAACAATTTGCCGTGTAATAGATCACTGAAAGAGGCGGGAAGGAACTGTACGTAAAGCAGTTTGACAGGCTCTCTCTTCTGTCTGTTTAATTTTTTTTTCTGTGTTATTCTTTAAGAGAGGACCAATGCATTCAAGCAGGCGATTTTATGCTCAGTCAAGTCAAGCCAGGAAACGTTGTGTGGGATAAAGTCCTTCTTGATACTAGGAAATGCATAGGCACTTGACGTCATTCGTCAACAAGCTAGATATGATAGGCAAACGGATTCCCAGCCAAATTATTTTAGACGATTAATGCAAGGAGACTTGCTACTAAGTTTTAATTTACTATTTGCATATTATTTATATATTCGCGAAACAAGATTCATCGAGACGTTTAAAAAATGTTATTTAAACAAATGTTATATGAATATTAGATATTCATAATTAGAGGATAAATTTATCTGTTTGTGAAGAATGTATATTTTTGATTTGCTTTTTATTTCATTTCACATTTTACCTTCTGGTTCTATTTGATATAATACACCAAGGAGAATAAAATTACTGTTCACAGCAGAATTTGATTTATTAAGTGAACTATTTGATGCAATAAATAAAGCTTTGTCACTTTGGAGCTCTATTGTGTATATAAACTGCCTATAATATTTATGCTAAAGAAATTATATATAAATCATTAATGATACATAGTGTAATGGGGCATGATGTTGAAACGAATAAAAAAATTAAATGTGTATATATACACATACATACATACATACATACATACATACATACATACATACATACATACATACATACATACATACATACATACATACATACATACATACATACATACATACATACATACATACATACATACATACATACATACATACATACATACATACATACATACATACATACATACATACATACATACATACATACATACATACATACATACATACATACATACATACATACATACATACATACATACATACATACATACATACATACATACATACATACATACATACATACATACATACATACATACATACATACATACATACATACATACATACATACATACATACATACATACATACATACATACATACATACATACATACATACATACATACATACATACATACATACATACATACATACATACATACATACATACATACATACATACATACATACATACATACATACATACATACATACATACATACATACATACATACATACATACATACATACATACATACATACATACATACATACATACATACATACATACATACATACATACATACATACATACATACATACATACATACATACATACATACATACATACATACATACATACATACATACATACATACATACATACATACATACATACATACATACATACATACATACATACATACATACATACATACATACATACATACATACATACATACATACATACATACATACATACATACATACATACATACATACATACATACATACATACATACATACATACATACATACATACATACATACAGGGTGGACCATTTAAGTTGAGGCTGTACAATATTTCCAAAACTAAGCGTTGTAGAAAGAAATGTCTTTAATAAAAGTTGCTTGATATTATGCGGGAAATAACGTTCCATTAGTCGTATTTTATTTGGAGGACGTTGTGATGGTCATTTTAGGGTCAATTTAATTTGATCCTAATTGTAGGTTCCCATTTAAAAAACTAAATTGACCCTAAAACGACCATCATAACGTCCTCCAAACAAAACACGACTAATGGCATTTACTTTCCCCCACAATATCCAGCAATTTTATTAAAGACATTCCTTTCTACAACGCTTAGTTTT
The DNA here is from genome assembly GCA_030765065.1 of Deroplatys truncata. NCBI lineage: Eukaryota > Metazoa > Arthropoda > Insecta > Mantodea > Mantidae > Deroplatys > Deroplatys truncata. The sequence goes on from CM060990.1 coordinate 471,268,148, forward strand.
GGAGCTATTGTACAGTCTCAACTTAAATGGTCCATCCTGTATATATGTAATAAAATTAAATGGAAATGCAGCGAGAGAGTAATTCCAGGCTATCAAAATGTGAAACATATAATTTAGAGAGAAGCAAGTTTGAAAATGTTCTTGCAAACCCTGCAAGAACATCCCATATTCCATTTGTTGTGAATTATATAAACAGGTAGTATGATATTCAGAAATATAGATAGTTAAATGAGAAATAGTTACTTTGTCTTAAAAATGAAGATTTACATAAAAAAGACGATAAAAATTCCAATTTTGCCACACAGAATTTCCCTCTGTACTTAAGGGGAGCGGAAAGTGTTTCTGGCGTATCTGGACGCACACTGAACCAAGGAAGAATGGCCGTTTGCGAGTATAGGTACTTGATAAATCAGTGTAGATAACACTATAATATTAGCATACATGTAAGCTATTCCTCTGTGAAATTTTGTGTTCATATGTGTGGTAGCTACTCTGAAAAAGCTATTAGCTAATAAAAAACAGTATTGAAAGAAAAATGTCGAAATTATTGGTATTTCTAGGTTCATTTTTATCAGAATATTTTTTAAATACCGAGTTGGATTTTTTGCTGCACCTTAAGACGTTCTATTTCATGCCATTGAAGTAAACAAGTGTGGCCGTTAATACTAAAGCTTTTATTCTCTCTCTCTCTCCATCCATCCATCCATCCATCCGTCCGTCCGTCCGCCCATCCATCCATCCAGCCATCCATCCATCTATCTCATTCTTTGATCAAACTGAATCCAAATTTTTACTTAAAATTTGTGACTAAACGTTCAATGCTTTAAAATCTATCACATTCAAAAGTACAATCGTTGTTCAGTATGTTTAAAATATGTTACAAAAGCGTATAGGGGTTCAGACTTGTAGTTTTTATAGTTTTCTGAAAAAATTGCCATTTTAGAAAACTGTAGTTTAGAGATAATCTCGATTGAAATTTAGCCTGAGAAATATGAACCCGCTTTTATAATTCCACAAAATACTACCAGGCTGCATCCTGTGTGATGTCCAAATTGACTAAGGACTGCCTACAAGGTTGAAACCAGATCCAAAAACTAAATAGGCTTCCAAAGTTTAAGATACGGAATAAAAGGTGTGTGGCAGGGTAAATTTAAAAATGTGTACCTTCCATTTGAAGAAATTTTTTAAAGTTAAAGTTATTAAGGCTCACAATGAATCATGTAAATTCTGAATCAGGAAGAATAATATTAAATTTATTTTTGTAAAGTATAGAAAGTGTCAAATTTGTTAACTTTCCTTATATACCAGCAGCAAACCGAATTCTTAAGAAAAGGTAGGAATTTTGGGATATATAATATATATATGTTCGTTTTAAAAATCCAGAATTCCAGAAAAGGCAATTTTCTCCGGAAATTCAGTATCCCGTCGTCTTAAATCCTAGGCTTACTGTTGATTAGACTTATAACTATAGAATATAAAGATGAGGACGAATTAACGTCTGGAAATCCATTACTTCGGAAAAGAAGGATTTTAATAAAATATATTTTGAGTATTTTACATCTGAAAACCAGGTTTAGTTCCCAAAAACTATTAAAGGAAGTATCTGTGAAAAATTGTTTACAGGAATTCATAGTTATCCTTATTTAAGTAGTGAAATAAGGCGAGAACAAGAAATACATCATAAAGAAAAACATAAGTTCAACTTACATTTGCGTAACACAAAGATTGGCTTCCAAACCTCCAACCTCAGCAGTGGTTCCCTAATTTCCCAGCTGGTGCCCCCTCTTGTAAGGTCTGAGACCACTATTCCCTCCTATTGTTATTACAAACAGTTACCAAAATGTATAAAAACAAACAACAATACGTACTAAAAACTTACACCAAACGATTCGGTGTAGTCTGTGGTTGGTTTTGTAGTAATTAGAATTAACGCGTGTTTCTAATGTAATTCTAAGACTTAAGGTGGCGAAAATGCCTTCGTTTCACGAGTCACCAAATATGCAATACGTTCTGCACCACTCAGGAGCATGTTAAAATCAACTGGAGCAGCATCAGCGAATAATTAAAATGCCTCACTTTTTAGTGCATTAGTATAATGCTTTCATAGTGAATGTGGTAATATTCCGCTCATTTTAAATGTTATTGCGCTTCCATCACATATTGCCAAATAACAGTTTCTTTGAGATAATAGATTAAACGGTGATTTTAAGAAGTACACTGGTATCGCGAAACAGACTCGTTAACTACATCGCCACACAAGGAACATATTCTATATAAGCAAGTACTCATTGCAGGGAATTAATTGTAGTCTAGAAAGCATTCAAGGAACAGCTATACTGAAACATTATGTAAGGAGCATAACTGTGAGAACTATTAAACTTCCTTTGTTAAGCCTGGTAGATGTTCAAGTTAGTTCTTAAATGGGGCAGAGGAGTATTTATTCATGACATATTACACACAGCGGACACGCGCAATGCATGTATGTGTCATATTCTTTGAATGTGTTGGCTGGCTTTGCATCATCTTGAGCTCGTTTCTTCCGGGCGACTTCCTTAAGACAAAGCGGAAACGTTTGCCGTCTTGTTGGCAGACTCAAATAATAATTAAACGTTGTAAGAGATTGTGCATGCTTTAGGAGAGGGTTGGTTTTTGCATGAGACTAGCAAGCTTTCGCTCGGCTACTAGACGATGTTGGTGGAGCCTATTAGTATGTTTCTTTTGTCTTTCTGCAGCTTCCATTTCCATCTTCTGCTCCTCTTCCCCATTCTGCAGCTTTTTGTACCGCCTGGTATAAGATACTCATCTGTCCGCCATTAAACGCCCCCAATTGCTGACTGGTTATTGTATCCACTACGCTACAACTAGGAAAATAACTTACTAATTACTTGCTAGTCTTTAGGTCCGCCGAGATTTTAGACTGAAACCATTAGCCCAACTTATTTTAATCTCTTGCTCTAAGTAAATTAGTGGTTTTGAAACTAAGGGTGTTTTCGGGAACAACGGATTCGAGAGAAAATTGGTGTCAGTAGTTCGCAATCAGGAGTTGCTTTATTAAAATTATCCCAGGAATTAAATGTAATAAATATATAGATAATACGTATTATTTTCAAACACAGTGACAAAACAGTTATTTTCAAATAACAATTCTGATGTTTAAAATGTAGCAGAAAAGATTTAATGCCAACAAAAGGAAAAAAGAACGTGTCCAACCTCAAATTAAGAGAAGTAAAATCTTACAAACAGAAAATAAACTACAAAAGAACTACACAGAGTGTGCATGGATTCGCACACTAATTCTCCAGGTTCGTATTCTACAGATAAATCGGATAAAAGCGTCGATGACCCTATGTGTCAGGTAAAATAGTTCTTAAGTTATAGCCGTAAAAGTTAAACCAATGAGAAGATGCGATATTGCATTACAGTTTAACGGTATGCACTTACCTACAGCTGCTAACACCTTTGTCGGCTTCCTTGGCTACCTGTCTAAAGGTGAACTTGATGCTTTTCCTTCCCTCCTTTACTGCCCCGCATTTTCTCAGTTAGCTGCAGCCAGGCGAGCCAGCTAGCCGACCAGCCCCCATGGGTGTTATGAGTAGTAGGCTGACTTACAATATCGCGCCTTCTCATTGGTTTGCTATTCATGGCTATAACTTGAGAACCGTTACACTTAAGTCATATCTTCCAGAAACACCTAGTTTCCAATCTGTGTATAGAATAGGATCCTAGGGAGTTAGCGTCGGTTAGGGACGCCTTATTTAGGTTTGTCCTAACCTAGTACAGCAACTCAAAAGAAAAAGAGACTGTAAAAAGAAGTTCTCAGACTGAATTAGTGATAAAAGACAGGACGTTGTTACTTTCGTAAAATTATGATGATTAAAAAGCGATTCTTTTTCTGTGAATCATAACTGTGATTGGTTCATACCTAACAAATTCTTACATGTGAATGACCCGTATTTGATAACGCAGCTATGAGTGGAATAGTCATTATAATCGTTTGCCTGTTTATCTACTCTTTTAATTCCTGCTTGAGTGTCTTGAGTTTAAGAAAAATGCCTAAACTAGCAGCTATGTTCTTTAAATGTTCTTTAAAGGGGTAGACGACAAATCCAATTTGAGACAGCGATACGGCCTATTTATTTTCATATTTGTTCTAAAACCATCCACACTAGGACCGATTTTTCCATCTCTCTCTCTCTTGATAGATATTAACCAGAAATTATTTCAGTATGCATTTTATTGTAGGTACTCAAGAAGATATAGAGGACTGAGATGTCAGTATCTCGTTTAAAATTAGGTCTTCACATTATGCTAGGCTTTATATTAAACATTCTTTATATAAGCCTGTGGGATTGAACGACCACGTAACATTTCGAAGATGGTTGAGTTTAGTACTGAAAAGCTTAAATGGACATCAACGAAGGTTTCGGAAATTTTCAATGACATAAGATTATTATCTGACATAAGCTACTAATATTAAGGGAATCTGCGCTATTCTAATAATGACCTCCGCTATCGTTTGCACATATCTGATAGAGGTGGCCGCATGCCGCTTATAAGTAAAGCTTTTACGATTATGCTATTAAATCACGAGTTTTATTAACACTTTTTCTCCAAAAGGACTCCCAAAATTTTCCTTTTCCTTTATATTTAGACCGAGCCTGCCCTATAGAATTCGGACAACAATGAAGTGCTGGTAGCCACAAAAGTTTTTGTGTCCATCTTTTAAATCTAACTGGTCTATCACGACTGCTATTTCTTAGTTTTGCTCTGTTCTCATAAACCTGCAGGCTCAAAGATAGTTTTTTCTATATCCCTATGTATCTGCTTTTTCAGTAGCTGTTTGACTCACCAATTCCTATGGCCTCCATATACTTAAAGTGCAAGACTAGCTTGCACGTTATGGCAGCCTGGCTAAACCGTAAGCACTACTAGGAACGCGATCGCTTAAATTCTGTCCTCCCTGTTTCCTCCAGTACTCTTATAGACATTTTAGTGGTGACTATACATAATGTAACTATATGCAGAGCTGAAAGCTCGTTTGGGCTTCTGACAGCGAATTGTCTAATTGTATTGGAAGAGGTGAAGCGAGTGAATATATTTTATTAGCCCCGCTAACTGCAATTTACAGTACGTAAGGTTTAAGTGGAAACATGACCATTTTGACGCTATCAGACCGGTCTAGGATGGGGGGGGTGCGCTAATGACGGTCCGAGTGCTAAGAAACCCTGCCATAGTCACCCTTCACTGTCTTGTCTCTCAGTATCAGCTGTAGTGTTGTTGCCAGCTGCACTCTTGGCAGTGAAATATGGAAAATAACCTGATATCTTCGGTCGTCCTTGTTTCGCTGGCTTTCGTATTGTTAAAAGCGGATGTTGGTTGTTCTTTTCTCAATTTCATATTTCAACCTTGCCCAAATTTTAAATAGTAAGTTTCAATAGTAAGGGTTTTGAGATTAGGCAGGTAAGGATTGCAAGCTGTAAGCAGCATAACTATGCCATCTCCTTCCACTTTTCATGTTTCAACTTAGAGCAAATGCACTATAGAGGCTCTTTTAGGTATGAAACGTAAGATGAAGTAGGGAACGGAGAAATGATTCACTAATTAGGTGTGCGATCTCTAAACATATATTTTATGGCTATACAGGTTTATATAAGCTGTCTTCATAAAGGAATATAAATAACCGTTTTTCTTTATTCCTCTATGTGAAATGCGGACTGTTTATTCAAATGAAAACAGAAAATGTAATTCTTGAAGAATTAAGTAATTTCTATAATTAAGAAATAAATCCTGTGGTGCTACAGCCCGTGCGGGGTGTGGGCCTGCCAACCCGACTGCCGGCATCACGCTCACGTACGCCCGCAGAGGTGTACGATCAGCCAACCGATACGGGAGGATGATGTGCTCAGCATCATGCTTCCTCCAGCCGGAAAGCTGACCCACGAGACCAGGACAGCTGCCTATCGCAGCTCCTCACTTTCCTCACGATGCTGAGTGGGCACCAATTCTATACCCGGCACTTAAAATCCGCAATCCCATGGGTGGGATCGATCCCGGGCGCATTCGTGACTGGGAACCAAAGTTCCACGCTTAGCCCACAGCGCCACGGTGCAGAACAGTGTCCTATAATAAAATTCATTAAACATACTTTCCATCTGTTTCTAAATAAAACTAGCCAAATTTTACTTTAACTAAAGCTTACCTACGTTAGGTAGAGGAACTAGATATTGTTTCATTAAAAAAATTCTATATTGAGACTTCACCAGAACACACGGTTTTAGATCCTCTGAATACAATAGAGTAAACATATTTGGAAAAAATATCCATTTTTTGTGCGTGTGTATGTGTGGGTGTGTCTTTGAACAGCTTTAAGGATGCCCATCTGTGAAATTTAAAAATTCCACAGCTTCAGGTCAATTCATTAAAAATTTTAATACAAATATGAGGGTTGAGCTTACAATATGTATACCAAATTCCATTCATGTTTTCACATTGATTTGTTTATTATTTCTTTACTGTCTTGAAAATTGCTCCACATTATGCAAACTGTTTCTGAAAAAATGTTTTACTATTACACACTTTAAGTAAACCGTAGAGATGAAATTTTAATTATCATACTAGTTTGGGAGAAAATAAATGTTAAATATGAGACTAATTTTCTTTGGTTAAAAATTTACATAATATGAATATTATTGTTTAGTAACGTCACAACTAACCATGTTAAAAAGATTCATCACATAACTTTTATGCTATTATTAACAAGGAGGTATACAAAATTGTATTGAATTATACCGAAAAGTACATCGTGTGGAATAATTTGAAAATGAGAATGTGCGCCTGTTTCTCGTTTGATCTTTGCAGTATTTTAGGCAATACACTTTCGTAATTTCATGTCCGCTTTCTTGTTTTTCATCAAATGATATTAAGGCTTGCATTTTTATCTTAACAATAGTCTCTCTCCACAGCCCTCTTTATATTTCTGCATATTTGTAACATCATTTTAGAACTGTTTCTGGCAAATACATCGTGTAGTACGTAACAAAAAATCTAATATGGTTAAGTCATATAACTTTCTCTGTCCATTACAAATTGACATATACACCTTAACTATATATTATGACATTTCTTAAAACGAGATTTCTCTATTACCTACGTTATTCTATCGGAAGCACGGAGGAATAAATTCAGTAGCAGTAGTAGTAGTAGTAGTAGTAGTAGTAGTAGTAGTAGTAGTAGTAGTAGTAGTAGTAGCAGTAGCAGTAGCAGTAGTAGTAGTAGTAGTAGTAGTAGTAGTAGTAGTAGTAGTAGTAGTAGTAGCAGTAGCAGTAGTAGTAGCAGTAGCAGTTTTTGTAGTCATGGAGGAGTACTCCTCATTGATGCAAGCTTTGTGAAGGGAAATAAAAATGAGAATCAAAAGCCTCAAACGTTTTCTCAGGTGGTTCACTTATACTGGGCGAAATGTAATCATACAACATGGAATATTTCAAAAACGGACTTCGCTACAAGAAAAATGTGACGTGTTACATTAACATGACATTCTCTACCCTCTGTCCCTTATTGGTAGGTATACAAATTATTCTTACGAAAGTTCATTTTCTTATCTACTTCATTTTAATCGAGATAAACCTTTCCGGAAATAGCTGCTTTACACATTTCGTTGTAGATACAAAGGGAATAATAATAGACAAATGTTTTTGTTTCATACTATATGGAACTTCATGTTTTTCCGTCTCCAAAGCAGTACGTCAAATTGAAACTTTCCATTCAGTTACATTTTGTACTTCAATACCTACATATAAATGCATTGGCCCTGCAATGAGCGTATAAAACATGTGACTGTGTCCATGTCCAACATAATATGCAGTACAATATTTAACCAACATATAAAGTATTTCGACACAGTATGAAACAAAATATTGTACGTAACTGCAGGAAAGTGATATTTTCAGGACTGGTTTCGATTTTCCGAAACATATTGCTCGTCCAGAAAAAAACTCACTTTCCTATACAGCAACGCAAATAACTACAGTAGATTTCTTTCACACTGTGGCCACCGCGGGACGGCTCGCATCCCGGCCACCGCAGCTAAGACTCTCGCCTAAACAGTTATAATATCAGCGCAACCGCCTTACGTTCTCATCTTTACAGTTACAACCACTATGATAATAAGCACGTACCTTATGATAAGAGATGCTATAAATGTTGTCTTTCTTTATCTATACATTTCTGGCATCTACTCAGGAAATTGCCATTTACAATCGAGAGTTCAATTTCCAAAATTAAGTGAATTTCTTGCCTGGTGTTTTATTTTAGTTCTTCCAGTGTATGGGATTTTGTTGCATATACTTCATTAGTCGTCCTCCGTGGTCTAGGGGTACCATGCTAGCCTCTAGTTTCCGAGGTCGTGGGTTCAAACCCAGCGGAGTGCGATGGATTTTTTTCAGGCGTAAAAATCCTTAGCATGGCTTCCTTCAGAAGGGAAGTAAAGCCGGTGGTCCCGTGTCGTAGATTTACGTCACGTGAAAGAACCTCAAGCCTGATAAAGAGGCCTCTGAGCAAGATTTCCAATCTTACGCGCCCCATATACAGAGAGAGCCAAAAAACTATGAACTGGCTGCGCGGTGTTTTTCCTGTCCACGTCCTCGGCGGCCGTTGCCGTCTGCCGCTATCATAGAAAGGCGCGGATGAAACCACACAACATTTTTAAAACTACTTTTATAGGCTTTACTTACCAACTTTATGAAACGAGATGCTGAAACTGGTCACCGTCGTCCATATTTTCGGCACCTCTTTAGGAAACTATCCATCACTCGCCGTAGTTCACGTTGAGAAATGCTGGCAATTTCTTGGCGGATATTTTGTTTTAATTCTTCCAGTGTCTGTGTGTTTGTCTTGTACACTTTGTTTTAAGTTACCCCAGAGATAGAAATCGCAGGGGGTAGGGGGTAGGGGTCGGGGGACAGAGGGAGCAATCTGAGGGAGATATCAAATCTCTACTACTAATTCTGTCCTCACACTTCCAATTGTTCTCATCGAAATATTGGCCGTATGAGCTGTTGCAGAGTCTTGTTGAAAAAAGATTGTGATAGCGGCAAACGGCAACGTGCGCCGAGGTCACGGGTAGGAAAAACACCGCACAGTCGGTTAGTAGTTTCTTGGCTCTCTCAGTAGAATGGGTCGCTAAGAAACACAGTTGTTAAAGAGCGAACATAAATAAAACACAATTAAATACACTTCATTTTAAAGTTTCACTGCTGATGAAAATCGCATACAGTAAGATCAGGGGATCTTGAGGGCCATAATCTATTACTAATTACCCTACCTTAAAATTTCCTAAAACTTAATTGCTCATCAGCTGTATGCGCGGTAGCAAAAGTCTTGTCGGAAATACCCAGACTGACATTCAACGTCAGTCAGCTGTTCAGAAAACGGTGAAGGTCATTCCTGTATCTCTCTGCATTTATTATTTGCACATAAAATGTAGATCCTATTATTCTATATGCGTTTACTGCACACCGCACACCATTTTGTGTCCTGCAAGGGAATATCGTGTGTAAAATCGAGTTTCTCTGTGCTTCAGTGTACTTACGACGGAATATAACGATGTAAATGGAACCATTAAGCATGGGTCAATTACTCTATCACTGACATTTGTACAACTCAATTACAGAAATTTACCCGACTTTGATGAGCAAGTGAAAAATAAAGTGTAAGCAACAAACCCCATAAATTGGAAGAACTGAAAGAAAACATCAAGCGAGAAATTCACTCAATTTCAGATACTGAACTCTCGGATGTATATGAAAACTTCCTGAGAAGATGCCAGAAATGGGTGGATAGAGGACATTTCTAACATACCTTATGATAAGGTATGTAACTATTATCATTGTAATTGTAACTGTAAATATGAGATCGTGAGGCGGTTGTGCGGATATTGTAGCTCTTTCTGCGGGAGCCTGAGCTGTAGCGGCCAGCGCGTGAGCCGTCGTGCGGTGGTCGCAGTGTGAAAGTTTAATAAGCTGCGTGTTTCAAAGAGACCTACATTTTTTGTGCTGTATTTTTTGTCTATCGCTTAACATTTATCACTTATCCAAGATTGTATAGCTTTCCTTCAGAATGAAGAGGACTTCACAAGCTATTCCCAGAAAATTCAAGATATACATTTTATTTGTCATGTAGATATCTTTAATATATAGTATTTCAATTAAAATCGTTAGAGAAATTTTTTAGAAAATAAAAAAATTCGAAAAATGTGTCATCTAAAGGGTAGTTTGAGGTGGTGAAATTTTCTAAATTCTTCTTGTCGCATCTTTGAAGGGTACTGAACCTAAATACCAAATTTAGTATTTAACCGACATTTCATTTTTGCTGTTTAGAGATAAACACACACACACACACACACACAGAGACCCTTTTCTAAAAATCTGATGTGTTGCATTCACATAACTTTCTCTAGCCTCTATCGCTTATTAGTGGGTATAGATACAAATTATTCTTACGAAAGTTTATTTTCCTACATGCTTAATTTTAAATTGAGATAAATCTTTCCGAAAATAGCTGCATTACACATTTCGTTATAGATACAAAGGGAATAGCGATGGTCAAATGTTTTAGAACTGGGCGCTATACACTGGCCTTAAAGTTCCATACTCTTTCCATGCCATCGCGAAAAGCAGCTGAAAATCTACAGGACTTGAAAAGAATGCCTAACTATAGAACAATTCAAACCATTAATAACGGATATCCCGGAAATGGCTGCTGCCGCAAAAAAGGTTATTTGAAATTAGTTTGTTTTTTAAAGAGATCTACGTTCTTTGTGCAGCATTTTCGTCTATCGCTTAACGTTTACCAATTATATAAGGTTATGCAAAATTCCTTAAGAATGAAGTGGACTTCACAGGCTATTTCCAGAAAATTCAAGACATACATTTTATTTGTCATATAAATATCTTAATAAAGGTTATTTTAATCAAAATCGTTAGAGTTATTTTTAGACATTAAAAAATTTCGAAAAATCCTCAATACAAATTGACTTGAGTTTTATTTATGGACGCTGTTTAACTACTGTGCTCCTTAGCGTCCCATTCTATATTATGCGTGAAAGACCGGGAATTTTGCTCAGAGGCCTCTTTATCAGGCTTGAGGTTCTTTTACGTGCCGTAAATCTACGACACGGGACCACCGGCTTTACTTCCCTTTCGAAGGAAGCCATGCTAAGGATTTTTACGCCCGAAAAAATTCTGCCGGGTTCCCACGACCTCGGGAACTAGAAGCCAGCATGGTATCCCTAGACCACGGAGGACGACAAACTCTTTCATGTAAAGGGTAGTTTGGGGTGGAGGAATTTTCGTGAAAGTCTTCGTGTCGCATCCTTGGAAGATACTGTAGTTAAACACCAAGATTGGTATTTATCCGACTTTTCGTTTTAGCGTTATGCTGTTCACACACACACACACACACACATACACGCTAAAAATGCTTCTTTTGGGTAGGAGGTTCAGGGGGCCTCAAAACATACATTTACGATGAAATCTCTATATCGAATTTTTGGGTGGAATACAATACTTTCCCTAAGTACTATACGTAGTAGAGAAAGTAAAAATGTTTCTTTTTTATGATTCGGGGACCCTGAAAACATGTCGGTATCCCACTTTTGGGTGGAATACAATACCTTCTCTACTTACTAAGTACATACGTGGTAGAGCAAGTAAAAACTTGTGTTAAAATATATCTTTTAACGAGATCTGTTTTTTTTCTGAAATAATAATTTTTTTACACTTTATAGTTTTCTAATTATACAAAATTACACGAAATTCAAGCAATGTAGGAGATTTCACAGGCTACTTAAGAAAATTTAAGATAGACATTTTATTTTTCATATCAGTAGGTATGTTAAATATGCGAAATTTTAAAAAAATCGTCAGAGTTGTTTTTGAGGAATAAAGGAGCATTTTAAAGGGTATTTTGGGGTGGTGTGAATTTCGTGAATATCTTCGTGTCGCATTCTTGAAGGATGCCCTGTTTAAATGCCAAGTTTGATATTTATCAGACTGATACTTTTTTAGTTACGCTGTTCAAAGACGCGCGAACTCGGATATTTTTATCCCAAATTTTGTATTTCCGATGAAATGTTGATATAAAGCTTTTGGGTGAAGCACACTCCTTCCTCTAATTATTGTGGGCAAGCGTTACAGAAAATAATAACTGTATGACTAATTTGTAGAGCACTTATGAAAATACATAAGCGTAGAGAACGTAGCGGTGATAGCTGCACATGTGGTTTTTAGGGCATTTTACTTAACTGCATGACTGGAATATACCTGAAAAGTCAATTGATGAAGTAATATTACACGCAGGAATGCGTTCACCACTATACTACGTCTGCTTTCACATTTCTTCCGTTGATCAAGTCATCCATCGAGAAAGGAGCGTGTAGAAACACATTCAACCAAGACCTCGTAAAATGAACACCAATCCTACGTAGATTTCAATACAGATTTGTGCACTAGCCTCAATCAGTATCAAAGATACCTCCACTGGGTCGAACAAAACATTTGAACTACTTTTTCTCGAAGCGTTCCACATTCCTTGCATGCGATTGAACCACATACAAAGTTAATTTTACGCAGTAAAAACCTCTATAGAGCGTTTAAATGTGTTTTTATGTTGTATGTACCTACTGGAGGACGAGAAAAATACAAGTGAGCCGAAAGAAAGGTCACGACGGTGGAGATGGACTCGAAATAGCTGCTGTTCTGTCTATATCTGTTAGGTAGCGCGAGCTCTCCCACAGCTGCTCTTGTCAGCAGCAATTCGATTCGGAGTGTAATATTAAGTATTTATTTTGACAATTTTCAATTCTACTTTCTACACACAGTTTAAATTTACGCTTTGAGAGATATTCGGTATTTCATTCTGATTTCGTATCTCTTTTTTACAAGCCCCACTCTCTAATTTTGATTTGTTAGTATTTTGTTATTAATTATTACATTTAATTGTCCTTTAGTAAAACGTGTCTGTCTTATATAGCTTTTCCAGTGTGTAGAATGTAAGGAGTATTAGTGCATTAATTTTAAGGGGGATGGTTTAGGGCACAGATAACAAGGGTAATAACGTTTTCCTTCAGTTAAGGGTTTAGACAAAAAGCAGGTTTTATATCCAGTTATGGGCAACCCCTTTGGGTGTTTAAATTTTTATAACTGAATTTTAAAGAGAATGTCATAAAGGAAACAATAGTTTCCATTACTCTTTTAAAAAAAAACTCACTGCTGAAACGTAATTTTACCTTACATTTTGTTATTAGTAATGGATTTAAACATCAAAACAATTTTTTACTTCTAATGGATGAGGAAGTACGTTGTTATTAATGGTACTTCGTTTAATATTCTGCTATGGAAACTTCCAAAGACTTCTCCCTAAATGGATCCAAATATAAAATATATTTGTAAATTGGAATGTTAGGTAAAAAGTTCGAGATTCATGGTTTGAGTCCAGGCCATGGCAGTAAAATATACAAACCTGATACCGAGTGAGGTGGCGCCGCGGTAACGTGTGCGACTCGCATTCGGGAGGTCCCGGGTTCGGTTCCCAGCGACTGTCCACTCTGACCCATGGATTTTTCGTGGTTATCTTGGGTCAGAAGGCGAATGCTGGAGTGGGTTCTCAGTTACTTGGATTTCCTTTCCATAATTTCGCTTTTATTCCGTTTCCTTCTCATTTTCAGGAGTGCTTCTAGGTTTCGTGGTGTATGTCGGTGCCGGACAGATGGCACGGATGCTTGCTCAAGGGGAACAGTACTCCCAGTGGATACTAGAGGGCTGCTTGGTCGACGGGTCGTTGATCGCCCTCTCTATGCAGCTCCAGTAGTGGAAGGAGTCTTCGACACTGGAACTCTTAGGGATTTCCGCGCGTCTCTCTGACCTGTCTGCCTGCGTCCTATAGCTCCTATGGTTTCTTCGCTTCATCCATTCTTCCTGGGGATGGTAGGCGCAATGGATCTCTTGAAGGTCGCAGTGCGCGAGGTGTCCCCCTCCGTTGTGTAACCTATACCTATACAAACCTGATTCAAAGAGAATTTTCCAAAATAACAAGCTTGCTTAGTTTTCTTGTTTTCTGTGTTGTAGTCTCAAGCTTGATTGGGGTAAATGTTATTTCGCTTATATGCTGATGTATTAAAATACTCCTTCCAGTCTGCATTATTAGAAATCATTACTTGTCATATGCTTTCTGCATAACTCCCAACTGAAAGCTGTTCATAAATTGGTAATTGTGACACAAAAAATCTGCTTAAAATAGCTTATTATTTCATTGTTTGAAAAGTGCGTGCCTTATAATGGAATAGATGGTGATGAACACCAAGTGAAATGTTAGGCCTAGAAATAGCATCGAATTTAAAAAATGACAAGAATAATGTTTATATTCAGGTAAATATCTACAGATATCTCTTGGTTTTTCACAGAAGTTATTCATGACCTCTCTTTTTCTAAGAGCTTTTTCTTTTTTGGGGTGGGGGAGAAGTAATTATTTGCGTTTTGAAAATTATTTGAAGTAGTTGTTCTCCACTGCCTGCATTTCGGGCGATGCAGGATCATAGTACAGTTATCACGTAAAGGTGATACTTATAGAATGTAAGCTATAGAATGTGAGCTTTATAGAAATATCGACTCTTGTAGTACTGTGCTGCCCTAATTGCAGGAGGCTGGAGACCACTGAATTAATTAAAGCTACGCAACTAATTATGGAGCCACTTAAGTTAAAAACTGCATTTCTGTTATTGTCTTACGACTAGAAGAATGCGAACTGCCAGTAACGTACTTTAGAAACCGTTCCCTGACCCCTTCTCACCTTCATGCAGTAAACACTGGAGATCACTGTTACCGAATTAAGTGTGACTTCCTTCGCATAATTAACTTCCGCAGGCGAGGAAGATCCGAGCCTGATGGACCGTTACTAAGTTACGAACAAACTATGAAGGTGAATAGATAAAAGCTAAAGCTCCTTCTCCTCGCATTCATCTGATCATCGGATAGTAATGTGATGAGCACGGGCACGTTTTCTTGAGTTCTGACATCCATTTTTCGGCCACCATTTGTCATTCTAGCCTTAGGTACTCATCTCTGTAAGCGCTTCCTCGCAGACAGCACCAAGGAATCTTACGCATACAGTAGTCAGCTTTCAGAAGTTTTTATCTTTTCTGTGAAAAAATCTAATATTTATTAACTACAACAATATTTATTACTCAGTATATTATTATTATTATTATTATTATTATTATTAATCTAGATCAGTAAACTCGAAAACGAAATCATCCTCTGAAGTTTCAGTCCTCTGTAAGGTTTATCTACTCATATCTGAAGCATTTTCTGAAATTTTGGATCAATTAGAATTTAAAAATACACAGAGAAAATGTTGTAACTCCCGTTTAACTTAAAATTTCCCTGTCAGGAGAATGGATGAATCTATAACTCGTCGAATAATAAAATTGTTACTCACACCTTTTTCCAACTAAAATACTCCGAAACCAAAATATGAAGAAAAAATATTTTAATGATTTAACTTCAAATTACTTTGGAAGAAAGTTCAAGCAGTATACCTAAGCGGTATGGGTCAATTATAAAATATGTTACTGCCGGCAATTTAAGTGGTTAACTTACGTGCTAGAAATCCTCTTCATTCTCGATTAATTCTATAAACTGGGAAACTATAAGTGCTAGACAGGAATTTATTACGGAACTTACTGCAGAACGCATGTAGGACATTCCATTTCAGTTAAATACATTTATTATGCGTAGCTTTAGCCGTTTATAAGATAAGATTGTTCGGTTGAATTTTCCAATATTTTAAGCAATGCACTTGAAATTTTATGTCCGTCCTTTTGTTTCTCATCAGCCCATTCAAAGAGTATGTAGTATCAAGTCCAGCAAATAGCAACCCGTTTTAAACATTTGGCTGTCGTCATGGCTTCATGTATGTTCCTGTGTAGGCCAACAAAATGTATATTAGTACCATTACGTTTATCAAGAATGCCTATGAAAATAAATTATGATGAGTATAAAGGTTTATTTGATTGCAACACTTTTTATCTCTTGTTTTGCATTTTGTGCATATCACTTGATGCAGTAATTTGTATCATAAATTATTTAAATGTAAAGAGTGATTACAGTATGAATATGCATTTTTATGTGACATTCATTTGAGATGTTCGTTGATTGTAATTATTGTTGACAAGTAAGTTTATACTGCCTTACTGAAACTGACAATAATAGCGTGCAATAATGCAGCGAGGGGGTGAGCTGTTTATCATTATTAGAGACGAGGAAGTTACGTAATGTTGGCGCGTTTTTCTTTAGAATTTGCTGGAACCTTTTCCCTAGAGCATATGTATTCATAATTTTCATTGGATATAAAAATAGACGCTAATGTTGGCGCGTTTTATTAGCCAATAGCAGCTCAGTTATAATCTTTAGGCATATCGGGGTGTAGGAGTATAAAAAGGGCTAGATTAGAGGTAGACCCCGTCAGTTCGTCGAAAACATTTGTACGTTACACGTCGCCTTCAGTCCAGCAGAAATATTTGTACCGTACACGTCGGCTATCGATTCGCAAGTAACGCGTAGCAGAGTTATGAAAAATCTCAAGTATTGTAAATTTAATTACACAAAAAGTTGAAGTACGCGAATTAAGAATGATCAATAATGAAGTTATTATAATAGTTTCAGTTTGGCGAGTGTCAAGATTAAAGTGTAAATGTGATAGCGAATGTGTTCGACAATAAAAAGTGTAAAACAAATTCTTTCATCAGTGTTATCTTTGGATAAAAGACTCCTTTCCGTTTACACAACCTGTATAAAGAGAAGTGCTCGACCAAAAAGATCATAGCTAGCCGGAGGACAGTGAACCAAAATTAAATAAAATAACAGTAGCATTCTTTTAAACAAACACTAATACTGCCGCAAATTGCTAACACCAGATGGAGTTAACAAACCTAACAAAGAATCACGTCACAAAATGGCTTCACCACGTGGAGTAAACATAAATACATAAACATTATAAATAATACCGTCGCACACTGACACCATTGCTTCTGTCCTATTATGAATTAAGTACCGTAATGATTGGGAAACTTCGCTCCAGATGGAGATTAAATGGACAGTTTTTAAGCAGACTAACGCAGTGTCTCTTAGCTTGCAGTCTGTATACTTGTTGAAGCTGCTTTAATAATAGTAAGAATACGCATAAGAGTGCGCAAGTTTTAGTTTTGAGCACTAAGTTCAGTCACTGACTTTTCACATTTAGCGCAAAAAAAGCACATAGTTTTTTTAAGTTCCGTTGTTTACCCAGTTTATTATTACTGTGTTCTTTACCGCTTATTACCGCAATTACACAACACACAGACACCCATGCGCATGTCGGGACTCCAACCCGCGACCCTCAGTTTGACGGAGCGTCGCAGCTATACACTCCAGCGACCACGGCTACGAGGGCCGGCAAAGTGTTGGTCGCACTTCATCCCACAGTATCTGCATGCACACGTTTCAGACAAGAGTGGAAGTAACCCGCACTGCACTGCTTGTGGTGGTAGCTATGCATTGCCAATCTCTCTATCTACACCCCTCATCCGCTGATTCCCGTCCAGCTTCGGTCAATCATGGCGCTGGTGGCGTAGTTGTCTACATCGTTCCGTTTTTCCAAGTGCTCTTTTAGCGATTCTTCATAAGCGGTTGTGTGAGGCAGGAACAGCAGGTTCCACAGATCTTGGATCAGAAAAGTCTCTCTTTCCAAGATGTACACACCAGTCTTGAGGGTGTGTATTTTGACATTTCCAACATATTTTTCAGGTACTCGTATGTGGCTTTTATGCTTTCCCATACCGCGAGGTTCTCCTTTAGGTTCTCCCATATCTCCTGGAAGTTTAGCCGAGTGTGAGCTCGTGGAGTTACCCTGTAGTTTCGGATCGACTACTTTAATAAGGTGTCGACTGTGGCCACGTCCTCATGGCCTTACTACTCCTGCTTTAAATAGAACTTTACCAGACCTTATTAAGTTTTAAAACCTTTCGACACCACGGCGTTCTGAATAATAGAGGATTTTATCAGCTGGAACTCTCTGAGGCTTTATTTATATAACGCGATCGCAGAAGGATAATCAATTTCCTTCTAGGAAATCACAAACAGCTCCAGTTATCCTAGCAGCTACCACGAAACCTGCATCATCTAAATTCAGCCTTTTATTTAATTTTCTTACAAAATAGCCTCCTGCCTGAAAAGACGTTTTAGATTTATGGACTAATATTTTAAAACTGCACAGCATTACATTTAGTTTTGGCATACCTACGTGGAAACAATAAACTTAACCGGAGTGGGGATATCCAAATTTACCGTTTTTTGAAATTCTAAAGCTAGACGTATAAGCTTTCTGCAGGCATCTATGTTCCATTATACTATCTCAGTGAAGTTATATGTCTTTTTTTAGTTATGGTTTAGCAATAGGCCAGTTTTTACATTACTCTATTCGTTTAATTTAAAATAGTTCAGCTCCTTTGATTTTAAAGATACCGATGCACTCTTTTTACTGCTTATTTTTACATCATCACTAAAGGTTTGTATTATTAACATTTTCAAAGCATTGAAATAAATAGGAAAATTAAATTGTTGAAACTATTGCTATTAATATATATATATATATATATATATATATTGGAGAAAATTTTGGAGAAAATCAAAATTTTCGAAAAATATTCCATGTAAAGTGTAGTCTGGAGTGCGAGGATTTTTTTTGAAAATATTGGTGTTGCATCTTTGAAATATACTGAACCTAAGTACCAAGTTTGCTATTTATCCGACTCTTCGCTTTTGAGTTATCTATGCTGTTCACAGACACACAAACGGATCTTTTTCTAAAAATGCTTTTTTGAGGTGACCTCAAAACATGTATTTCGGGTGAAATCTCGGTATCAAATTTTTGGGTGTAATGTAATACTTCCCCTACTTACTATACGTAGTAAGGAAAGTAAAAATAATTGAAAGTTTCACTATTTTTGTAATTTTTTGAGTATGCTTCCCCCCTTAAGACGTCAGCTAGCCCGGAAAAGCTCTGTGTAGGTTGGTACCTAATTTTAGAACTGTCAATATAGTTGCAGTCCGTGTTTGTGCGGAGAACCATCGAGTTTGCTTATACTCGTACACTCATACTAAGATTCCTTGCAGATCACTTTAAGAGGAAAATCTTATTCTGTCTCAGCTCCAAAAGACTTTAGAACGTATATTAATCCCTGGTGACACAGTCCCTTGCAGGACAAATCCATCGGAACTGTTACTAAATTCTCTGTCTTCACCCACACTGGACGTCATGGGCAGAGGACACTAATTGGGATGGTCTGTGGCCAGTTTGCCGAGTTGCACCGGCCGTATTTGTGCGGTCTCAGACCAAGAGCCGCCAGTTCTCAGTTAAGTAGCTCTTTTGTGTGTCAGCCATGGCCTCACGAAGCTGAATGCACTCCTTTTCTGACCTGTGACAAAAAAAAACAAAAAAAAAACAAGCAAGTACCGAGAATAAAACCTGAATTTCCGACAACCTTACGGTCTAAACACGGGAGGTTCATTTTGGTGCATGACGAGAGAGAGAGAGAGAGAGAGAGAGAGAGAGAGAGAGAGAGAGAGAAACTGCTGTAATTAGCACGTACGACATTTTTGTTGCTACAACAGTGCTTTTTTGTCTTAACGGAGAGGAGCAACTCGGAGCAGCTCCTTTGGGTACGTCGAGCAGAACAAACAATGACTTTTGGCATTGTGAACTCTTCCATAAGACACGTTAGTGTATCCGAAAATTTCACCCATTTGTAAGTCCGATAACGCGTACCGAGCGAGATGGCTCCGCGGCAAAGTGTGAAGCTCGCATTCGGGTGGTCCCGGGTTTGATTCCCGTAAATTAAATTGAGTTTTATTTATGGACGCTCCTTAACTGCTATGGTTCTTAGCGTCCCATTCTATATTGTGCATGAAAGACCAGAAATTTTGCTCAGATGCACCTTTATCAGGCTTGAGGTTCTCTAACGTGCCGTAAATCTACGACACGGGACCACCGACTTTACTTCCCTTCAGAAGGAAGCCATGCTAAGGATTTTTACACCCGAAAAATTCCATCACCCTCCGCTGGGGTTGAACCCGCGACCCAGGGAACTAGAGGCTAGTATGGTACCACTAAACCACGGTTGGGTCGACCATTCTGACCATGGGCTTTTTTGTGGTTTCTCCGGATCGATAGGCGAGTGTTGAAGTGGTTACCCTTCTACCACCAATGTCCTGTCTATCATTTCCTGTTCCCATCATATCCTCTTGTCTGTTTTAGTGTTGAGGACCAGGCGACGGCGGTTGGTGTGTTGTGGCACGACGGTGGAATTTGTGCTTTCCTCCCTGGCGATTAGTGGGATTGCTGGGGCCCCCTTCGTTTCAGGGAACTGTCTCATCTACACCCGGGACCCCAAAGTTCCAGGTGGCTAAGGCAGGGCTAGCCGGCGTCAGGTTAGGCGTCATGTTGGAATCGTTAGGGACCCGTCCTTTCTAGCGCACAGCGTCATCAGAATCTGGTCGCCCTTCGGGTCTCCCCTTCATCCCTTCCTGCTGACAGGGATCCGCTGAAAACACAAAGGGTCTACTGCGGCCTACGTGCGATGCTGTGCTTCAGTTACTGGAGGCCCCTCCGACTGGACCACTCTTGACTCCTAACTCTGACAACGTGTAGAGGCTGTTCAAATACACAGCAGTAGACTGCTTGGCCTAGTCGTGCACGCTGCAGGGGCTTCAGCTACGATATATGGCAAACTCAAATAAGGTGTTCAAACTGAGCTCCTTCCTGTTCTGCACCCAATGCGTTTACCTTCATCTTTCGTAACATTGCACATGTTATAGTTGCATTTGTCGCGTTTTTCGGTTTTTAAGCTCAATGATGCCAGTGTGTAAATGAAGCAAACGCGGTCTCCAATGTCACTACAGAGAAAATAGTTAACGAAGTTAACGATAGACACATTGTCAAGGGAATAACGCAATGCTTATGTATGACTATCTGTGAATCACCTAAGTAGTTAACAAAACCTAAAATATTTTTTTGCCAGGAGAGAGAGAGAGAGAGATAATGAGAAAGAGAAAAGAGAAGAAGTTATTATTTAAATAGCAGCTGTTAAGGATACTCGATATTGAATTTTCTAAAAATTTTCGAAAACAATATAAAATGTTTATGGCAAAATTTTCAAACATTGTAGAACAAAGATTCAGTTGCCGTTATGCCTTTCTGGCCGTTTACATCCCCTTTTTAAGTTTTCACTACGTTCTTTGAGGGTGGATGAAAAGACCTAAAGAGAATTTTCTTGATTTCCAGTATAGCTTATCATAAATGGTTTAATAATTTAATACGTTATTATTTTTGTGGAATTAGAGGATTCTCACACTTTATTACTCTTTTTCAAGAAAAGGTTTCAATTTTACACATGTGTAATTTTTGTAAATAACTGTATTTGAGGAATAACAAGCGACAGTTAAAACGTTGAACTTTTCAATTCTTTTTTACGTGGGCATTTTACATGAGACCTGATTTTCATTTGTTGAACATAATTTCCTTAAAACTTTAGTTACACAGGACAAGGGAAATTAGTTCTCTGCTATAATTAGTTAGAAGAAATCTGTGATAAAAATATTAGCTAAATTGATCGAAATTTGTGGAAATCGGAAATTTTAGCACCGAATACCTTTAACGCAGTCATACTACAAAATACGAGCAATTATCTCATTATCGGTAAATAGTTGTAGTTTATACTGCAGTGTATTCAATTAATGTTATGTGTTTTGGTCTTTGATTTTTGCTACCCTTTAAGTGTTCCATATCTGTATATAAAAGTAACTAAGAAGACAAACCAGAGTCTTATAACTCAAGGGGCAGGTCAACAGAAGCTCATACCGCTTTCAGTTGTCGGACTTCAGTGGCTCCAATTTGAAGCAGCAGTTGTTAGTAAAAACAGTATAAATTTCATGTGTTCTTATTTCAAAACGTTAACTTGGAAACTTCAAATCTTCTTCAGCACACTTAGTAACTGCGGAGTGCACGAGTAGACAATCCATTCTACTGCTCAGTATCTAGCTGTTTGTCGCAGAATTCATACTGGGAGAAATAGATATTGGTAGGGTGCTGTTTAATCATTCTTTACCAGCTGCATTTGCTGAAAGATTTCACAAATAATAATTTGACGTGCATCTTCGTATTGACAGCTGGAGTTGGCGTACGTCATTAAGTGGCGCTACTAAGTGCGGCGGGGTGTGGCTCATCTTGCACGATTGCCGTCGTTCTCTTCCCCTTCCCTTTATCTCCCCATGGCCGGCGGCACCGCCATGGGCTTGTGCCAAAGTCTGTGCTAGAGATGTTCTTCTTTATTTTGTCAGATTAATTCTTCCCTCCTCCCTTCCTCCTCCGCCCCCGTCAACCCCCGCCCCACCAGTGTTCCTCGCTTTTCCTCCTTAACCCTTTTTGCTGCCGTTGAATACTACCACCACACAATATTTTCGGGCTATTTTTGAAGATTTATGCGATCTCATTTAGGGTATTATGTTCCACTGGAATGCACATATTACCTTCCCATGCGTTTTTCACACTAGCTCGGCAAATAGAAATCCAATAGAAGAACGACCAAGCGAAAAGGCGTTCCGGGTGCACGAAGTTGGGTTGCGTGGCGTTGCGTTGGTTGCGTTTCTCAACCCACCTTCTCTCCCACCCCAACCCAACCCTACCCCTCGCCGCTGCACCCAGTCGAAACATTAACACTAGGCTGTGCGAGAATGATGTGGCGCTGCCGAGAAGAGGGGAAAAACTTCGCAAAAGCGCAATCAAGCAGCCAGTATGACGTGCTATATAGGAATTCTGGTTTATCACTTTTCCAATGGTTTCACAGGCAGATAAACAAGGAACGTCTCTTGTTTCTTGTTTCCACAGCGTGCATGTAACAAAGGCGGTTTTTACTGGCTCAAACTTCTCCACATCTTCCCGTTGCACTTCGTAGCATTAAAATCTGCAGCGGTTGCTTATGCTTCTATGAACGGAATTAAAATATAGGGTCATACACAAAATAGGATAACTGCAATGATGCCTCTTAACGTTTCATCTGCATTTTTATCGAAAGATGTATGCCTTACATTACTAAATCTACAGATATAATAAAACCGCAACCAGTTTTTACTTTCTGTATCACATTAGATTGAGAAAGCATTATTTTCAGTATCAATATTTTACCGGAAATAGATATTTTGAGGCCCTCTGAATCCAAAAAGGATTTTTATAGAAAAGGTCCTCGCGTGCATGTGTCCGTGAACAGAACTCCAAAATGAAATGTCGGATAGCTGCCAAACTTGGATTTAATTCAGTATCTTTCAAAGATATGGCACACAGATTTTCAGGAAAATCCCCCTTCCCACACTATCGTTAGATGAAAAATGTTTCGTTATTTTTTATTCTCTCAAAATCGGCTTTAACAACTTTGATTAAAATGCCACATATTTAAACTACTTGCTTGACAAATAAACTGTATACCCTGAATTTTCTGGGAATAGCCTGTGAAGTCCTCTTCATCCGGAAGGTATTTGTTATAATTTTGTATAAGTGGTAAACCTTAAGATATAAACATAAATTTATTACACCAAAAATATAGGTCTCTTTAAAACACATAACTTATTTCAGATAACTTTTTGCGGCATAGGCCTTTTCCGAGATATCCGTTGTTATTATTTTAATTTTTCAATACTCTTGTCATTTTGAAGTACCATCATCATTCAGTTTGTTTCTCGCGATATCATGCAAAGAGTGGAATTTCAAGGCTAGCATATAGCGACTTGCTTTTAAACATTTCACTACAGCTTCGGTTTCGCCCCTTGTACCTACAAAGCATTATGCAATTAAACCATTTATGCAAACGCTTATCTCGATTAAAATGAAGTAGATAGAAAATATGCTTTTGTAGGAATAGTTTGTAGAACAAAAATAGTATAAAAATAAACAATGGTTGGTACAGAAAGTTATGTGAATGTAACACATAATGATTTTTTTCTCCTAGTTTTCAATTTTGGATGAAAAATTAATTCTAATGTTTTATAATGAGCAATCCTGAAGGCAGAAATCTCATTTTAAAAATATTTCTGTATGTGCTTTTCACACTACAAATCCTAAGTTATGAAACTTGTTGTACATAATTTAAACGTACTTCGTCATATCGGACGATTAATAAATGAAATGTGTGAAATGATGCTCAAATGAGCCCGGAGTCTATACAGCTTAAAGTTACCCGACATTCGTCTTCTCAGGATAAGGAAAACCCCCAGAAAAAACCTTATCCGGGTAACTCACCCTAACCAAGATTTTAACTCGGGACCTCTTGAATGTGAGGCACACACGCTACCCCCATACCACAGAGGCGGGCAATATTGGTATTGAGGTTGGTACACCTACCACATATTCTTACCTTAAGACTATTATTGTCTATTAGTAATTAGTTTTCAGTCTCCAGTTTTGCAGTCATAAACGAACATTCATCAGCACGTTCTTGACTCATTGCAGGTCCTTTTCTCCCATTCTCACTGAGGAGAGAGCCAGTTGTCTCCAGATTTTTACCATGGATAAAATTATTGCCCTTGTTGGACATTGCGCACACTGAAGTGTCTTCTTATTGTGTTGTGTTACAATCAATGAATTTGTCTGGCAATATGTTTTTGCAAGAAAAACACGCTGCCGAATTGAGAAATGCATGTTCGTTTATGATTACAAAACTAGAACCTGTTAACTATTCTCAAGAAACCTAGTAAAGCACATTATTCACCTAGATTCTTCACTCTTCTTCAAACATTTTCATTGTTTTCTAACTAGACAAATGCATAGTAATTAATATTGGTCTTTCTGTTGGATTAATATTAACAAAGACTTCTTAAAATATTAATTACAATATAATTGTTATGCATTATTTTAAAAGCCTACTTTTATTATACATTTATTTTAAAAGCCTACCTTTATTATCACATTTACATTTGTTAATAATACTTAAACATCAGTCACTTAATATTAGCTTTAATTCCGGGAAGCTTAAGGATGGGCTCAAATTAGGTTTGGTTGGGCTACAGACTACTGAAACTCACTCGGTGGCCCCGTCCCTGCAAACGACTAAAAGGAGCCTCTAATTTTCCACGTTGCCCTCACCATGGCGGCAAACTGGGAAATCAGAGAGGAGGAAAGTGTTAATTATATTACCGACTTGAAATGAAATAATGTTTAAAAATAATATATAAGACCTTATTAACTTTATATTGAAACGCCTTCAAACATTGTACCGGAGTACCAACTTCAGCACAAAGTTCATGTTGTTAGTCTTGAATTCACACTTCATGGTTATATAATACATCTTCCGTGATAGAATTCTATTCTTGCACACCAAATTGAAGCAATATTGCTCCTTTCTGGTTCTGCTTTTTGGTGGCATTCTTTTGCCGTCGCAGTCCTTCCATTTCCACTTTGTCCTGTTGATAGAAGTTAGTTTGGATATAACCTAGCCAAACGATGTTAACGCAGGAAGAGAATGTGACTGAAGCATTTACTCAACTAGAGTTTCTAGCAGTAATTACATTCGCGGCCGATACAGTGACAAGAAGCCCTGTGTGCCAAAACATCGCGGCTACAGAACTCCTCTCACCGGACCTCAAATGACCACTAGAATAAAACTTCCTGCTTTTAGTTCGAAAAAAAATCTACAAAATCAATGCGTTCTCTGTGCAATTTCCTCTCTGCCTAGGGAAGAGAACATATTTCTAGTACTTCCATACCGCTTGAGCGTGTTGCTACTTTAAGATGTATTGCCTATCTTTTAACACTTGAGCCTAACTGATTAAAGGAATTCAGAAGCACATTCGATCTGTATGGATGTTGCACTACAATCAAGTACTATAACCATACTTATGAGAAAGTAAAACAGTGCCTGCCTATGGATTTTTATTAGTGCACACCTTGGACATGAAAGAGTTAAATACCCGCGTACACTGCCTTGGAGGGCTGGAGTGTCTGCATCAGAGGACGCAGGAGTTCACGCGACTGCAAACCAAAAATAGCGTGCTCAGAATACGCTCCCCAGCCTTTCTTTACGAACACGTGTTCACATAATAGCCTGTCTTCAGAGCTGCAATAGTATATTCTAGCTCGCAAGTAGGGTAACTATGTTCTATTTGGCTTTGTTCACTTCATTTGACTTCCACTCCCACATTCCACTTCAGCGTTGTCGTGCATACCATATAGTGTTTACATTTTAATATCGTCATTTACAGAACACTGAATCTCTAAGTACTGCTAGGGATATTCCTTTAGTTAATGCATTAGCGTTCAAATAGCTTCTTTCCTCATGTATTTCAAAACTGTTTTTCGTGGTTATAAAAGTGCACTTTTTCCTAAAATGCTATAAATTATATTTAAATATCCCTACTATAAGCGGAGTAAAATTTCTGCGCACATGAGTTTCGGAAAGCTAGGCGTGGCATTTTGTGCCTTTATCTTTATTTACTTATTCCTCTGTTGAAATTCTAGTTCCCGAGTCGCAAGTTCAAATCCGGTGGAGGGCAATGGATTTTTTCGGGTGTAAAAATCCTTTGCATAGCTTCCTTCGGAAGGGAAGTGAAGCCGGTGGTCCCGTGTCGCAGATTTACGGCACTAAAATAACCTCAAGCCTGATAAAGAAGCCTCAGAGCAAAATTTTCGGAATTTCACGCCCAATATAGAATGGAATGCTAAGAACCATAGTAGTTAAAGCGCGTCTATAAATAAAACTCAGTTTCATTTTTCTCTGTTGAAAATGTCCCACCAGCAATTAGGTCGGATTATCCAAATACTTCTTGGTATAGTTGAAAAAAGGCATCGATAGCAGGCATGGTTTTAGCTTTCAAATTATGTGTTTTGTTATGAGCTACTTATTAATTTTTACATTTTACATTTTATTACATTTCTAAACAGCAAAACGTATACTCATATTCAAGCTATGAAGTATATTAATACATCAAGCTGAAAAAAACCCATCAAGACTGTTTTGTAAACCGCAATATTTTAAAAAGCACAAAAGTTATCTCCATTAATTTTAAATCATGTCTTCATTTAATATGTTTTATTCCATTCAGAACAAAATGACTCAAAGCACCTGAACTTGATAAAAGTTTAATAAAGTAAAACACCTAGTTAGGAACACTTCAGGGAAAAAGTATTTTTGAAGGTATACGTTTCTAGCATTTCGGAACATTTTCAAGCTTTCAGTTTCTTCCACTTTTAAAATATGCATTTTAAACCGCATAGCATTGTATAACATTGTGCTATGTGTTTTTCTTATCTAAACAGTGTTCGTCTTGCTATAAATATTTTAAACACTTTGATTTAAAAGTGCAGTTTTCTTTTCTAAACATTATGTACCTTGACGCTCTTACATTTTTATTTCCACGTATATTCTAACAAAGTGAGTTTTTCATTCACTGATATTTATCTTAAATGTTATATTATTTTCATTGGATAAAATGTTTGTGTGTTGATTTGTTAAATTTTTCAGAGTTTAAATTCTAAGCTGTTAGAGTTTTATTTTCAAGTATTGGCCTACTTACTGCCAGAGGCAAATCACTGTGGTATGTTGTATTAATGCTAGGTTATTTCCAAGACTCTTAAGTAAATACTGTAAACGGAGTTGTTTGTTTCTCACAAATCCTAATTTGCTAGGTTACCCTTGCTTTCCCCAGTTATATTTATGGCCCCTAAATAAGTAGAGAATACGAAAAAACACATGATAATAATAAGAAAATCTTTGAAAATAATCATTGGGGGTATAAGAATCGATGAAAACTTCACATACACTTTTAAGAAATAATGCCTGCTAGGAAAATATTTTAACCACTGCATTTTAGGTAACTCACAGAGTGATTAGTGACAGAATAATGAGTAAATCACGTTTCCGCATGATTCCGGTCTAAGGATAACTCAGAAAATAAAGTTTCAAGTTTCACTAACTTTTTGAGTGAATAGATCGACGTAATGTAAATAAATAACACTGCTTATTGTTGCACTATTCATTTATTTTCAAGCATTTGTCTTAGAGTACAATGAGATTCTCCATTACTTTGTGATAAAAATTGGTGTCTTGCTCACTGAACCGTTTCATTACCTCGCCACCATTAGCAACTCTGTTCCAGAGATGTTTCTTAATCTCACAATCAGATGAATGTACAAAGAGGCCAGCATAACATGTGTGGCATATGGGCAATAAGCTGACAGTGTAATGTGTGCATCAATTGGTGCTGACGACGGGAGACCAAACGTTATCGCGCTGAGCATGCTTAGGGATGGCAAGTTGCATCAAATATAACTATGGTATGGAAAACATGAATATTTTGAATCCTACAACATATTGAATAAAATTATTTTAAAATATTCGTATATTTTATATATCATGAAATTCCAACTTATTGTGCTTCCTTTCTGTTTCCTGTTTTATAGCAATGCTTTTGTAATTATTATTTTTACATCCGTCACCATGATAGAATTCCAGTAGATTTTAGTTATTTCCTCGGTTGTCTTTGATCAGATTCGGCTATTTTAAATTTTATAATGGCATAGAAAGAAACGGAAGGATCTTTCTTCTCTTTCTACTAACGGGAAGCATCTTTGGTAGCAGGAAGGTTGCAATTTTGAACTCCAACTAAGGATGTCCGTGCAATAAATATTCCAATTAGAAAAAGCGGCGCCAAAAATTATGCCAAACCTCGTTCACCTGATTAAAATGCACCTTATTTAGTGTCGGTTATAATAAAATTTTAAAACAGGAGAAGCTCAAGTAAGATATTTAAAATATGTATAAGGGTTATATTGAAGAGAATACTTGTTTAACCATGTTTTAACGTAATTTTCAAGAATGTTTCTGCATAATAGCAATCACAATTTATTTTCAATAATTTTTGTCTTTATTATTCTAGCAAAAACCACAGTACTAACTACAGTGCACATACAGTTACTACAGAGGCAGCCGAATAATGATATCTATCAGTAAAGCTAGCGACATTTAAGATGCTGATAATACTTTGGGAAAATGCATCAGATAAGAAGCAGAACCCACAGAATTTGATAACAATGCGGAGCAAACGATTTTTCCGCAGCTGAGTGCATTAAAAACTACGTTAAACTTCTTTTTCGTCACAAAAATGCAAGCTTTATAAATTCTGATCACTAGATCTGGCGAAAAAACCTGTAAATTTGCAGCGTTGAACTGCAGAAATGGAGAAATTAGAAAAAAATTTAATTTGGCTTGAGATTATCAAATATATCTATATAGTTTATTGATATACGTAGGTATATAAATATTTTTTAAAAAATAATTAAAATTCATGTTAGTAACTTTTTTTTTACATATTTGCATCCGTAGCATGCACTACTCTACAGGGATGAGATTATTGACCTTGAGGATATACTGTCGTCGCTTATCAACTGTGTTTATTGAAGCTATGAAATAGCAGTAGCACAGCTTATAGTAAGTGTTAAAATGCAAATAACCCACTTGGCACCTCTATGTCTAAAGCAATAATGACCATTGGCTGCGAAGTGACTGTAATTCAATTAAAACGTTTTTCATGAAAGTATGAGAATAGTAAACATCGCCAGTATTACGCATTAATTTTCGATACGCTTGGTCGGTTTGTCAATTAATAACAAAGCTGGAGGTCGAATAACATTCTTCAGACGCGTTAACATTATCTAGGCAGCTATATTCATAGTCGCACCACGACTCATGAAATAAAAGTCACTTCTTGAAGGACCCAAAAGATCCAGACGTCGGAACAGTACTGCCATGTGCCCACAGTAATTTACTGGTGGAACTATAGCCTGGCGGATACATACGTTGTAGTACGCTCCGGTTTTTAGTTACCGAGCAAATGAAAAAATGGGAACCTGGGTTTTTAATTATTCTCATCATTCTTTATGTTTCTTAGTCAGGAAACGTTTGTAGAAAAACTGTTCAAAGGACCAGAAATGTATGTAGGTATTTCCAGTATCTCTCTGGTTACAGAGTTGTATAAACGAATTTATATTTGCGAAACATGAGTATATTTTACTATGCATTCCCATTAGTTTTTCTTTTTTACCGCATCAAACGGCCAGGAATATATGTGTAAACGCTTCCCAGGATCATTTACTTAGATTATCAGCTTGTATTATGCGTGTTTTAGCAATAAATAGGTAATCTCGGTTGAATGTCACAGCTTCTAGTCGGAACAAGCCGCTTATCTGAGACTTCCCGAGTTTTTCTTTACACTGTAACGGTAAAAAGTATAGCTTTAGAAGCCATGAAAATTTCATATATGTGTATATTACTGACTAGAGCATATTTATGGCTGATATCGCCGAATGTTTGAATACGTACCGAATGTTTCGATGGAACCTTACGGAAACTAATAGGAGATAGGCGATCCTCTGCAGAACGTTTTGAGGTAGAGAAGGTTATGTGAAGTCAGCATAAGAAAATATGGGCTCAAATATATGTAGAAGAGTCTGAAGTCAAGACCGAGCGAGATGGCTCCGCGGTAACGTGTGAGGCTTATATTCGGGAGGTCCCGGGTGGGGTAATTTACCGTGTCGGTAGACGAATGCCGGGGCGGTTCTCCTTCTACCACGATATTCCTGTCTCCATCATTTCCTTTCATCTGTTTCAGTTCATCTGTTTCGGGCTTGTAGGACCAGACGACGGCATTGGTATGTTGCGGCAGGACGGTGGAATTTGCGCTATGGAAATATTTCTCCCTGGCGCTTGGCGGGACTGCTGGGACGCCCTTCCTTCTGGGAGTGTCTCGTCTACACTGGAACCCCGAAGTTTCGGGTTGTTAAGGCAGGGCTAGCCTGCGTCATGATTGGTGTCATGTTGGAATCGTTAGGGACCGTCCTTGCTAGCGCGCATCGTCGTCCGTATCTGGTCGCCCTTCGGGTATTCCCTTATCTCTTCCTTCTAGGGGTCACGTTGGAAGCAGAAAGGACCCACTGTGGCCTACGTGTGGTGCTGTGTTACAGTTACTGGAGGCCACTCTGGCTACTACTCCTGAAGTCAAGGCAACCCATGCTGCATATTTTCGTTTACCTCTCGACCACAAAGTGGCTCCGTCTTATCGTATTTACATTGTCACATGACAGGACACACTATGAACCAATGACGGATCCGCCTACCATTCGAAGAATATAGAGTGTAGTGAATGATCCACGAATAGCTGTTACACCCATATTAACCACCTCAAGTCTATCCATTGCACTCATCGTATTTGCAACACGACGAGCGCTTGTGATGGATTGCGCTGCATTACTTTCCAGCATCCCTTAAAATTGAAGTGCACGAATGGTTTTCATTATCAGGTCCCCTTCTTCTATTTTTACAATATACGAGTCCCCGAAATCGTCATTCTGCAAAAATAAACCTCATAACCTGTGCCAGGATTCTGATAATATGCCATCTTTTAATTTTTGTATCATAGGCATTGCTAACATGCACATAAACCCTTATCAGGTTTCCAGATTATGAAAATGCGTATTTATTGGGTAGTTTTTGTCATTTTATGCCATTTTCTTTTTAGGAAATTTTTCGATTTTACCTCATTTTGTCATTTTCTTGTCTTTTGTGTTTTATTTAGTTTTTTTCATTTTCTCTAGGCATATAAATTGACATTTTACATAACGATAACTTTTCAAACATCAGAAATTTAAATTTCAACGGAGAAATAAGAGTAACTTTGTACATCATTTACTCACATTTTTGGGAAAGAAATCACATTCCTATTTAATGGTTAGTCTAGAAAGGGTAGCTTTGGGTGGAGGGGTGACCATTGTTAAGGGAGCAGGTATCATTGCAATTATGAATTCATGTCCCATATTAGCGATGGAATAAGTCAGTTTTACCTTTTTACGTTAATAAATGCGTACACTCAGCTTCACTCAGCTGTGATGTTCTCTTCACGCGTTATAGAGTTTGTATAATTTCAGAACTCAAAGAGCTAATGCGACAGTCTTGTAAGACCTACTTCAATTTTTTTCAGATTCTTCAAGCAAGAACATGGAATATATATATAATAAATTTCTAAATTATCTATGATTATTCTTATACCTACTTTTTCTGCTTGTATAGCAGTTATACTCATGTATGAATTAATTCATAGCTTTCTGACCACTAATTATAATAAATGAATTAAATATCATTTCTAGTAATTATTGTGCAATTTAAAAAAATAATGAGTCATTTATAGGTCATCTTTCAAGCATTTTAGGTTATAAAATTCGGAGCTCTCCTCATAACGGATGACACCTGTTGCTAAAACAAATGGTTCCCTACACAGCCTTTCAGTGTCGAAGGTGTACTTCCACATACACAGTAAATCTGTGTCAGCTTTGTAAAATTGTACCCACAGTATTTTTTCGTTCTGTTCGAGTGCCGTTCATGGTATGAAAGAATCTGACATTGATTCATAGCGTGTTTAGTGGTGTGACAGTATAAATACAATTAGACAGAGAGGTAAACGAAAATATGCAAGAAGGATTACCTAGACTGCAGACTCTCCTACACATGTTTGAACTCATATCTCATAAAAGTAGTTTCGCAGACAACAATATTCTTATTTCAAAAGTTCAGTAGAGCATACCCTATTTCTGCTTACGTTTTTTACGCGTCTACTAAAACGTTTTATATTTATCTTGGATGTCCTCTGGCGACAAAAACCCTTTTTTCTGATTTGTTTGACAGCGTTAGTGGAACCATTTTGAATCGGCAGGAGGATGTTCTGTTTGTAGATGCATTTCGTCCCGAAAGAAAATTTCCTGTAGTCTATCTCAAAAGAAAACAGACGAACAGTATTGTTGTAGAAGCCAACCAAATAATTCAATATATTAGCTTGTGATTTAATCAGAGTATTGGGAGCTGAGCTTCAGTACAAACGTAACAAATAATTCTTTAAATGGTAAAACGAAGTACACAGAGAAAACCACAAGACTGTACCAGATGTCTGTAATACTGTCAGTAACGAGACACTGAAGATGGTGCCAAGTTTGATAACGTCACTGGCGACAAAATATCGTATCCTGTGCCATATAGCATTTAAGACAGTCCTATCTAGATTTAGCTCCAGTATTGCTGGTAGTGGGCGCTTCTTACTGCATTAAATTTATGCTGACGTGCGTAGCAGTTCATAATTTTTTTTCCATTTTAGAACTCCACTTGTGGTGCAAATGCAAGCAAGGAGCATTGTGTACATCATGCTTTCAGTTGCCATTTTTTGTGCTATGCAGGATTATCACAACGGCTGATAATCTCTCGTCTTTTGCACCAGTCTTGATGCGTAGTTGGTAATCTCCTCATGTGTAGATACTCTTAATACAAAACAATATTTTATTACCACACTGTCAGATCTTTACTCTTAGGTTTTACTCAATACTTAAAGGTATAGACAGTTGAGGGGGCACCTCATGCACCGCGACCTACCCCCTTGTGCCTACCACCCCCCCCCCCCCCAGGAGGAAGGGATGAGGCGAAGGAGCCACACAGGAAGCTACAGGCCGTAGACAGACAGGCTTTACTCAATATATTAAAGAATTTTCCAGACCGCTAAAAATGTTGTATTTTCAAGTGATATGTGATGTTCATTTCTCAAGTTTCTTTTCTAAAACCCAGATTTACTCTGATTGAAACATAATTTGTCTACTTGCACCGTCAATGATCCTGTTCTCTGCTGATAAGGTTTTAGCATCACTTTTCGCCAAGTTATTCTCATCTATGTGCAGTACCAATTCATTTTGCTGAGATCCATTGCACTACCTTTATTTTAGAATATTGATTCGTGATCCACATTACAAAATTATGCATATTTTACGAAGTTGTGTTTGCGTTTTGAATCGAAACACAGAAAAGTACCATAAAACGTGACATTCAAATACTTCTAGGGTATAGTTGGTCCCACAAGGGACGATAAATTCCTAAACAGAGGAAACTCACTAGAAATGCCTGTGTTAGATCATATGCTTGTTTTTTATTTTATACTTCCTATATCTTATGCGAGTCTTGAGTTCATGAAAACATTAACTTTAAAACTATTTGAAATGAGATGAAATGTGCTTAGTTTACTCCCGGGGAAAAGGCAATGGAAACATGTAGGTATTTGGAATGGCTAAGCAACTTGACGCATAATTAAGGACATTTCTACCATTAAGCAGAGGTGGGAAGGCCGTATTAGAGTAAGAGAACGAGAATGTTTCAACAAGATAAACAGTCTCGGTGAAATACCTTTTGTCACTTTACGTAGTGCAAAAACTTTCCAACTACTGAATCGCAAAGTCTTCACTTATTTATTTTATGCGCCGAAAAAGTAATCTGTCAAGTAGAAAGTAAAAAACAAAATAAACAGTACTTACTTTCGATAGCCGATTACAAGGATTAAACCTTTCCGTCTGTCGAGTTACGAGTAGGTCAATCTAGAGATGCAAAATAAGAGCCGTTGGCTATCTTCTCTTTGGCCATCTGCTTTGGAGTTACCTGATACAGCGATAGCAAATCCCATGAAGTGTCTGATTCATCAACATAAATAGTGATTCCTCCTTATATCTTAATTAGTATCAATGGTATCTTAGCAGCGCATTAATGACAAGTTATTTTGGGAAATTAGCCCACTGGTGATTACCAAGAAATACGAGTATATCACTACTCGTATTTCGTAGACAAGAGTTACGATTATACACACCCCGTAGCGCGTTTCTGCGTATTCTTAAAAGTGCGGCGAATTTCACTAATCGCTTATAGACGGGGAACAATGCTATGTAACTACATGACCAAGGTACATGTAGCTCCAGTGGTGGCTTTCTTCTTTTGAATAATCTGAACTTCCCCTCCCCTTGCGTCATTCCGGAAGCTGTTCCGCTGACCCCTGCCTCTTGTTCCCGGAGCCAGGTTAATCAGAAGTAACTTCCTCCCGGCAGTTAAAGGGGCTGTAGGAGGGGAAATCTTTCTTCGCCACCGAATTGCTAAGGAAACTCTTTAATTAACACGAGATTTCATTACTCTTGAGGTGGTGAATTTAATGCTGCTAGTGGCCACTGGACAAGGGTGTCTTTAGAAATAGCCCCCATATTCCTAAGCCCCAGAGTATAACTCCAGTTTACAATGAGGCGGTTATGTACTTTAATGTGTGCATTAGCATCGTGTAACAATTGAAACTTCAGCTATTTAACCGATTTCCTTGGAATTAAAACTGTTATTAATATTGCAGTTCAGAATACATGAAACTTGAGGTCCTATGTGCCAAGACACGTGTTTTTCTCCTCCAAAACATTTATCCAACCAGTTTTAACATGCTAGTATTTCCAAACTGTTTTCTATAAACATTACGATATTTGGCTTTTACCTGTACTTTATGGCAATCTTCATTTTCCTTGTTGCTTCAACGTGTTCCTCTTTCAAATTGCTACGATGGACCTCGACAGCAGAGTGTTCAAGAGGAGTTGAACTCGTCAGGCATGGAATGCCCATAATCTTTCTCAGAGTTTCAGAATTATCTAGTACCTACGATATATATTATACAATTCATTTGAAGGCGAAATAAACGTGTTTCAATACTCAATAGGTATAATAGAGAATGTTCACTTATTAGCACATTAACCTACTCTAGGTTAGTATTCTACGAAAAAAATGGCTGATAAGGTTTTAACATAATTTTCTAAGCGTCGTTATTCTTGTGATGTAGTTGTGAAACATTGACGAATAAAAGGGCGTGAATGCCATCGCACTCTCTCGTTCGGCGCTTCCAGCCTGCTACTGATTTATATCTCCAGCCTGGCAAACTGGCTGAAGGTGAAGTTGACGCTCTTCATTTTCTACCACCAATTTCTCATGCTGGCAAGTTTAACGAGTAGTAACAAACTGATATTTCTCCAGTTCGCCGTGCCTGGGTGAACACATGAGTTAGTATGCTAGTAAGTGCCTGAAACTACTGTTTGATGGCATTCTCGCCTACTTATTGTTACTTTTCACGGCTTGACAGTAGAACTCTTCCGCATGGAAGATAAATCGTACAGTTAGCGACCGCGGCAAGCGTAAGCAGAGAAGTAGGTAGTACCTTACACAATATAACCCCGGGCACTTCTTCTAAATAGTTAAATTAAAAATAGCATTCCTGTCCAAAATAAAATAAAGAAAGAAAGAAAAAAAGGGGGGTCAACACATCATTCAAAGAATATGATGATCACAGACATCCTTTTTATTATATCTTGACCTACATGTAAGCCCTAGTCGGGCAAGGTCTAAAGCCTACCTCTGTCGACACGGGACATCCGCATGGGTGTGGTTTCCGACGATGGAACCGTTAATACCTCAGCTGGTTCCCAAAGATCCTCACGAGGCTGAGGAACCCCGTACCAGCACTTCTAACACGGGAAACATTCCTATTTCGGTACCAGGAAACAAGCCCGGATCCCCTCGCACCGCAGACAGCAACGCTATTACAGCGTTACGGGGGCGTCCTGTTATTCAGACTTGTCCTCCTTTTTAGGCGATTTATGAAAGGCCCACAGAATTTTAAAAATTTTTAAATGCTATCAGATTTTGGAAATTGTATCTACAGTTACTTGTTTTGCCGTCCCCATCTTTAAACTATTCAGCATGCTACTGAATGACCTGAACGTTGTAGTTAAAAATACTATGTAGTCCTGTTATGAGTAGAGTAAACATTTTCAGAATTAACAAATAAAATTTCTCATTTAGACACTACATTTTTTTTAAATCTACTGGATTAATTTATCCTATCATGTCATTTGTACTTCAGTATCCAAATTGCGGCACTAATGTTAATACACATGTCAAAGAATTTTATATATATTAGCCAATATACTATGTTTTCTTGAAGTAGATGTATTTAAAAATAATCTTTTTTGTCTACAATGAAACTATAGCGCGTTAATTCCAGTAAAATGAGGTTACTGTACACAAAAAGACTGAGTATCTAGTCCAGGAGATATAGAAAACAGGAATGTCAATTAATAAGGATACTCGGCACTGAATTTTAGAAAAAAAATTTAGAGAGATAAGAACACTTCTATAAAATGTCATAAAAAACATCCTCAAACATTGTAGAACCGGGATATAATTCCGGTTTTTCCCTTTTAGACATTTAAGTATCCAAACATGTGCATAGATGTGTGCAAATGGGTCTTAAGACTTTATTTTATCGTAATCTTATTAAATTGTTGTAACTTTAATTCCTCATAATGCAGTGTTTGTTCGGCTTCTTTCAACATTTCAGTATACATTTTTTGAAGGCGGATGATTTATATCAAGCATGTTTTTTCTTTTAGGACTTAAATAATTTAATGCATGATATTTTTTAAACATTGAAGTTGTTACATTACTTTATTACTTCTTACAAGAAAGGGTTTAATATAAAACAGCAGTTATTATTTTATTGTAAAGAACTATATTTAATGAAATTATATGCAAAATGAATGCTTTAAACTTGTCAGCTTTTCATTTTGTACACCATTTAACATATGACTCGATTTTAATTTTTTAAAAATAATTTTCCTAGAAAGTTAGGTATGTAGAATCACAAAAATTAATTTTCTTTTATAATTATGTTGAACAAATGTGTGATATAAATTTCAACTATTGAAATTTTAAGAAATCAGCCATTTCAATACCGAGTACACTTAAAACGGATTAGCTGAAACGTCAGTTGATTGTCCAGTATAATTTAAGGAGATTTTCACGTATTTCCATTTAAAGCAATTCAAAACATTTAACATAAATCTGGTCTTAAGACAAGCATAAATAACATATGTGAGTACCCAATTTCAGTTCAGTTCATTATATAGGATTTGAAGCTAAAATATAGCTATAATGAAAACCAGAATGCATAATACTTCCGTCGTCTTTTTTGTTGTTGTTTGTTTTTGGGTGTTCTCCTTTTTAAAACATTCTGTGCTCTCTTTCATTTCTGTGCATATGGTCACATTATCGGAAGATAGAGATAGACAGTGAGTTCCAGAGCACACAGAAATCACTACGAGGGAAGACACCAAACAGAACCGCAGAAGTTGGCCACGAAAGAAGGCCGCTCTCCGGCGGATATCCCCTTCGTTAGCTCTCCTAAAAAACTGTTAGTCCTGTGTGCTAAGGCTGTGAGGATTGGTAAATCTCGAGCTGGGGACCGAGAGGAAGGCGAATGAATGCGGGATGAGGCTCCCGCGAATAGCAAGATGAAAATGAGCATGAAATAGTGGATGCAGACCACATTTAATTGACTATTTGTATGCCGAACATGTATAAACACGATTGTATCTTAGTCGACTCTGACAGTCGTTTCAAATTGAGCTTGGACGAAAACTGAAACCTTCGCATCGTTGACCCAAAGAGGATCTTTGCGTTTCTAATGAATCTCGCCCAACACATAGTTTCTTCATATTAATACCATTTTCAATAAAGGGGGGGGAGAATATTCAGTTCTAAGAATGAGAAATTGACGATTAAAAAATCTAAGCTCATCAAATATTTAAAAGCGTCCGCAGTATCTCCCTACCTCTGCATTTCTCTCTTTCTTTCTGCGTATATGAAGGCTATGAACTTAGCCAAAGGCTGTATGGTAAATACTAACATTCACTTCTTGTTTATTATCTCAACGTAAAGAAACATTTGAGCACTAGCCATATTTCGAATGAGTCGAATTGTCAGGTATTGTGTATTGTGCAGGATTTCTCGCAATTTAGGATGTGGAAGCTTTTCCTTATACGCGTCGTCCAAAATCCCGTATCTATGCACAGCAAAAGTAATGAAAATCTGCCATTTTTTCTTGTTCCATTTGTTTCCCATAAGGTGTTACAGCATTTCAAAAGCCCCATGTACAATAAGCGAATAAAGTAACGAACCGACGTTTGGAGCTGATTTCAGAGCATATTACACGTTCTTTTCTTCTTTAATTCGACTCAGATTAGCGTTTCGAGATAAGTATGCACATCTTACAAAACCTCTTAGTAGTTGACTGGTTGAAGTAGTTACCTTTCATTCTTAAGGCATTTGGTACACTTCCCCTTGTTTACAAGTGATTTTGCTTTTTTATTTCTTTCTCTTGTTTTGTTTTTTCTTTCTTCTTGAATAAGATTATAGTGACTATTTATGAGTACTAGGTGTTGTTCAGTCCATTAAAAAGAAGCGCGACTATTACCAGGCTTCACCTCACCTTTAAGCATATACTTTAATACTAGGATGTAGTCTATTTTGCTCAAACAGAATAAACAAAAATAACGAAGTAAGGAAAAACCAAAAAGTAGACTTCATATCTTGTCCGTTCATTTTAGTCCGATTGCATCTCAATTGCAGCTTGCCTTTTTTTTAATCTCCGTTGACCCATTCCTCTTTCTAAATATTCATTTGTTGTTACAGGAAGGTTGCTGCTTCACAGCATTTATTTTCATAAAAAACATGAGATTTCCCAATGTTTTAGTTAGTTTTAGTGGTAACTTTTACACTGCTTTAATTTGGGAAGACACACTGAAGAGGTGTCCAGGTGCGCATGGCATCCACAGGCGCACGCTTTTAGATGTTAAAAGAAATGTATTTAATTGGTGAACTGATTCCCGGTTCCCCGTGACAATGATCATCACTACACCACTGAGAACCAATAGCGCTCAATCAACTAATTACAATATCCAGCGGAGTAGTCCAAACTATGTATTACGGTTGAATTCCACTTCTAGTGTGAGGCGGTCCATTCGTCGTCTCACAATTTGTGTTCATTAAGGGTACACCGGAGGGCTGGGAGGTTGTGACAGGTCCTTTGGCGTGGAAGGTTCTCTGGGTTTGCGTGAGGTTTCTTCGAATGGTCTCAGGTGTGGGTATCCCTGGCTATTGTGTTGGCTGCTCAGTTACATGAATGCACTCGTAGTTCCTTTGTATCATATGGGTTTATTCTTTATCTGTCGTAACACTCGCCACCGCGTGATGTTATGAAGATGGTTTGGCTATGGTAATGAGATGTTCACTCGTCGATCAGTAACCGTCAGATATGAGGTTTATGAGGCTTACGCAGTATCGCGCCGTATGGATAATTTACTATTTGCCGAATGGGCTCGCGCCGTCTGTCGGATCTCCATTAGTGTGTAATTTGTTCGAAGTTAAATACACTGTTACGTCGGAGGCTCTCCTTCTGCTGTACAACGTCTTGGTCCACGAAGATATTTTTGTAGAGTGTTGTGGTGCGGCGTCTTGGTTCGCAAAGATATTTTTGTAGAGTGTTGTGGTGCGACGTCTTGGTTCACGAAGATATTTTTGTAGAGGTTGTGGTGCGGCGTCTTGGTTCGCAAAGATATTTTTGTAGAGTGTTGTGGTGCGACGTCTTGGTTCACGAAGATATTTTTGTAGAGCGTTGTGGTGCGACGTCTTGGTTCACGAAGATATTTTTGTAGAGCGTTGTGGTGCGACGTCTTGGTTCACGAAGATATTTTTGTAGAGCGTTGTGGTGCGACGTCTTGGTTCGCGAAGATATTTTTGTAGAGCGTTGTGGTGCGACGTCTTGGTTCACGAAGATATTTTTGTAGAGCGTTGTGGTGCGGCGTCTTGGTTCGCAAAGATATTTTTGTAAAGCGTTGTGGTACGACGTCTTGGTTCACGAAGATATTTTTGTAGAGCGTTGTGGTGCGACGTCTTGGTTCGCATAGATATTTTTGTAGAGTGTTGTGGTGCGACGTCTTGGTTCACGAAGATATTTTTGTAGAGCGTTGTGGTGCGACGTCTTGGTTCACGAAGATATTTTTGTAGAGCGTTGTGGTGCGACGTCTTGGTTCACGAAGATATTTTTGTAGAGTGTTGTGGTGCGACGTCATGGTTCGCGAATATATTTTTGTAGAGTGTTGTGGTGCGACGTCTTGGTTCGCGAAGATATTTTTGTAGAGTGTTCTTACCAAGCAAAACCTAAAATCGCCATGACACAATTTTCTCCTTCTCTCGTTCCTGATTTAGCTTTCTCTAGTCATGTGATATTATTTCTGTGAATTTATTCGCTCTTCAAAATTAGTATTTTTGTCCTGGTTGGTCAGTTTATATTTTATTATACACGCACAGATGTTTAGGTTTCCTACGCTGGTGTCTGACATGTAAGATAAGGCACGCAAGCTTCGAACCCGAACTAAGCCATGTACGTATTGTCTTGAGCACGTAGGGATATATTACAAAGAAACAGTGTTCGGCTAGCCGGAATGGGGCAAACTACCTGCTTGTTTTGCTCGCAAGGACTGACCAGATGTTTAGGGACATTCTTTTACAGTACGGGCAGAATCTCCTTTCCGTGTTGGTATTTTATTTCGTTCTTTGAGTTCATATTGCTACTAATATTCTTTAATATGTAATGATATGATATCTTCTTAATTCTATATCTTCTCGTTATCTTATTTTAATATATTTGATGAGTCAGGCTTTAACGGACAGAATGTGTCTCAAGTGATAACAAAAGGAACGTATTTTGTTCCTCAAGCCGAGGAGCAGTCAATTCCATTAGAATACATTACGATGGCACTCATAATAGGAGAGATTCGGACAGCGAAGGGGGCGCCATCATCTTTAGCAGACTCTCGACAACTAAGCATAAGAACTGTCTTACAACGGGGATTTGTAAATTTCAAACTACCCATTACCTTCTTAAAGTATGTATAGGGTATAGAGTACACAATGATGGGGGACATCTCGCGCACTGCGACCTACATGAAATTTATTGCTGCTACCACCCCCAGGAGGAAGACATGGACTGAAGGAACGGAACCGCAGCAGCCTACAGACCGTAGGCACACAGGCCACGGAGACGCACGGAAGTTCCTAACAGTTCCTGGCTCGAAGACCCGTCCCACTACTGGAACTGCCCAGACAGGGTGATAACGACCCGTGCAGCCAAACAGCGCTCTAGTGTCCACGGTGAATACTCTTACCTTGGAGCAAGTATCCGCGCCATCTGTCCAGCATCACCTTGCACCATCAAACCTGGAACTACGCATGAAGCATGAGAAGGAAACGGAATGAAATTGAAATAAAGGAAAGGAAGTCATGGTAGATGAGATAACATCCCAGCATTCGCCTACCACTCAACAGAAACTACAAAAACCCAAGGTTAGAGTGGGCGGTCGACAGGAATTGAGCCCGGGACCTCCCGAATACGAGCCTCTAACGTTCCCGCGGAGCCATCTCTGTCATTTGAAGTATACATACTCTCGGAAACTAAAAATGTCAGGTGTTGTTTTTTTGGGCAGTAAAATAGAGAATTCCTTGCTAGTTGTAGCAAGCACATTCAATGAACATTTGGCATGTCTACTCGAATAAAAAATTAGAAAAAAGGAATACAAATAGCACTCATGTTATAACCTTCGCATATACATTTATGAACGTTTATGAGCACTTCTTTTCTCATTTTCATTTATCAGTGGTGCTTGTGATTATATTACGTAGGGGTTTTATAATTGAGCTGGGTACTATTTATCAATTATAAAAATGTTGTTAAGTCAAAGCGAGTGAATTTTCTCCACTTAAAGTAAATAATATGTGTTAGGATACCTTGAGTGTGTGTATTACAGGTATTTGTCTCATTTACCTTGCTGTGAAGCCCTCTAGCTCAGTAAAATTTCTCGTGGCTTATATTGTCTTGTGCCATTAGGAGCGTTGCGAGATCCATGTCAACATTCAGCAGGGCTGCATACTTATCGGCAAATTTAAACGGAAAAAGTATACATGAGTTGGATTCCAAAAGAATACCTACTGTAATGCTTCGCATTACCTCGTAGTAGTTTTATCTAAGCCTGATAATCCTAGTGATGCATATCCAAA
This sequence comes from Deroplatys truncata, assembly GCA_030765065.1. Lineage (NCBI taxonomy): Eukaryota > Metazoa > Arthropoda > Insecta > Mantodea > Mantidae > Deroplatys > Deroplatys truncata. Next base: position 471,311,046 of record CM060990.1, read on the forward strand.
CATGACAGTATTTTACAGTTAATTTTGGTCATTTCTCTTCTCATCTAAGTTATTCAAATTATACTATGTTATAATACTTGTTTTAAGGGAATACTGCACTGAAAATGCTAAATTCCTCAAGTTTCAACGAATTTCATTCAAATTAGTGCCGTACCTTGTTAAAGAAAACCTAGTTGAGAATTACCACTAAAGCCGAGGGATGTGGCAACATTAACATTACTATGATGCGACTGATTCTCGACATCTGTGACCCACATATTTAGTGCATCGATAATAACCTCCACATTTTCCCACTTATGGATACAAGCTCTTGTTTTTTCCCTCCCTATAATCAAAATTCCCCATTGCCCGAATGATTATCGGCCAATTAGTATCCTTCCTGTCATGTCCAAAACACTTCAATGGATAATTCACAGACAAGTTACAGACTATCTCAAAGAAAACGACCTCCTAAACGAATATCAGTACTGCTTCAGACAGGGGACAATACAAATACGGCACTATTAAATGTTACCGAGGACATACGTGAAGCCGCAGACAACAGACAGTTGACTTTATTAACACTATTGGATTTTTCTAAAGCTTTTGATACAGTGGACACTGAACTATTAATATGTAAGCTTGAAGATCTGAATTTGTCAAATAGCGTTACAGCATGGTTCAAGTCTTAGTTATCTGAGCACCAACAAACTGTTGTAGCTGTAAATAGATGAACTGATCTCTCTGGAATGAAACGAAAACTGGTGTACCACAAGGATTAGTGCTCGGACCTCTTTTGTTTGCTATCTACATAAACGACATTGCAAACAGTATGACATTATAAACACCGTCTTTTTGCTGATGACTTACACCTGTATTTACACATGGACTCTAGTAATTTAAACGAATCTATTAAGACTGTAAATGAAGACTTAAATTCACTATCAACCTGGTCATTAAAATATGTACTAAAGCTAAACCCAGGAAAGTCACAAGTAATTATTATGGGACATGAGCGGTTGTTGGGAACTCTGAATTTGGACAAAATAGAACACCTTGCATTAAATAAGTTTGAAATCTTATTTCAAAATAAGTAAAAAATCTCCGAGTTTATATGGATCAAAATTTAAATTTGGTCACGCAAATTCCACATGTATGCAAAAAAAGTATTCTCAATAGTCTATCCTTTAAAGCGTATGAATGGCTTTCTGCCAACTTCAGTTAATAAAATATTAATACAAACGCTTGTGACGCCCCATTTTGACTATTGTGGCTTTCTTTTTACTAATCTAACTGAAATTTCGACTCCAAGACTTCAGCGCTCTTAAAATACGTGTGCACGCTTTGTATGCAATCTCCGTCGATTTGATCATGTTACATCATCGTTCGAATTACTGCATTGGCTCCAGCTTAGGGAACAAAGAGCTTTACTTTCTTTATCACTTCTCCACCAACTATGTAAGCTTATGTTTTTATTACGTTGTGTTGTATTGTATTTTTCTTTTCATCTTAATATTTTAGTTAGAACTTTGTATACTTATTTTTATTACGTTTTATTTGATTGTGTTGTATTGTCTGGTAGAGTAGAAGAGAAGGCTACATGGCTCTAACTCATGCCAGGTAAATAAATACCTTTATTTAATGATACATGTATAAATTGTGTTTAAATTTCTAATCGGTGTTATTTAATCCTTTTGAGTTATTAATTTTAAAGAAATTGGAATAATTAGGAAGAGCCTCCGAGGTGGAGATATCCAAACATTTCAATTTTGAATATAAGCATTGAATTTTAAAACTACCTTCTTGAAAGCAATGTGTTGTTTTCTGGAAAAAATATAATGTATCTCGTTCAATTTTTAAAGTAATAAAACATTTTTCAAAATAAAACTATAACCACGAGCTATTTTATGTACGAAAATAAACAATCCTTAGATTCTTTTGTTGACTTCTAAGGAACCTGCTCTGAAAATTTCAAACAGCTTAGATGAAAATTCAATTATGTGAAACGTTTACATCGATGAAAAATGCTTAAAATATAGTTTGCGAAAACAGAAGGATTAATTCGTAAATTTCCTATCAAATTACCAGGATACTACTTAAATTACACTGAAAGGAATTTAAATGTGGAGGTCTAAAATGTAAATAAATTATGAATCTTAAAGGTTTGGAGTGTTTTACACGGTAAGAGAAAAACTGTTTTGAAGATTTTGTCAACATTTCAATGGAATAGGTATTCTGTTAAGGAGGTTATACAATAAAACCTACAAAAATAGTGAAAAACATTGTGGGAGCTCATAATTTTTGTTTTTGGCTTTACTTTTTTCTTGGAGTATTAGAAACATGACAAAAATCAATTAAATCAGATCTACCACTCTTAATAATCAGGCAACTACCTTAATGCATTTATTTGTATCTGGATAAAACATTAAGATTTAATTTTAAAAGTATTTTTCTCGTATATATATATTTTTTTTTTCATTTTGTATCACAGAGTAAGTTGCAAGTGTGACTTTTTGTGCATATTCTTAAATACATAAGGATTATTTACTACTACAAATAGCTCAGCTAAGTTGAAAAGCAGCTTGAATATATAATTTCTAGAATTAAAAATGCAATCATTTATTCAGCTTAATCTTTCTATGTATTTACAAATTTTGAAGGTTAGAATAGTAGAAATAGCAGTAAATATGAGTAGAAAGAATATGCGGTAAAACGTTGAATCGATATGTTTAAAATTGAAGGGGATGAAACATTTGAAAGTGAATAAACTTCTACCACATTATAAAATATGCAGACGTACACCTGCACTGAGAATACTTCAACATGCCTACAATACATTACACTTCTAGATATACTAGTTCAAAAATTGTGTATCGTATATATCCCTCCCCTAAACGCCAATCCTATCCCGAAAACACCGGTGAATGTTTCAGCAATTTGTCTCAAAATATTCCGAATTCTATTGGTTCTTAAGTTATCTATTATTTACTGCTTTATTATTGAAACGACATCTATGCATATTGTCGATTGGCTATCACGACACGTTACGATGTGAGTCGTAAGTTAAATATGAAACTGCCCAAGCAAAAATGTGTTGATATATAGTGTTGATACAAAGTAGATACGCAACCACCAACTTGTAGGTATAATGTAGATTTTGTTCTTGTTCCAAATTCTTCGTTCCCTCATCCAAATAGCATACCAAATCATAAATTATATATTGTATATGAAAGTTGTGATTTTAAATTCTAATTCTAGCACTTAAAACTGCATGCCGTGCAGTACATAAAGCAACCTCTAGAGTTTCACATAGATCACGTCCCTCCATTTTAGATGAAGGGGATGCGATACTGTGGGGCGTTTTCTTCTCGTTCGTACTATGACAAGCGAAAAAGTATAGCTAATAGGAAGGGAAGGGCATTTACCTTTACTTCTTTGTGAATGTGGCCGAGGTTTTCTCTGGCATTAGCACGTGAGCTGGCATACTATCTCGGCGAGTGAATGACGACATAAGTGGCTCCCTCTCCAACCCCCATTACGGTTGTGACCATTCCAGATGACATATTAGCCAGCACTAGCCTTCTCTCCTTCAGCGTAGGAGAGCTCCCCGCCGAGAAAGCATCGATAACATTTAAATCCTTCCCTCCTTCCCTTCCTTTAAAAATTGCATTTTAATTACAGATTTAATGCGACCCCTTCGTCTTTTCCTCCTTTCTTTTACACTTGCCCCATCTCCACCTCCTCTTATGCGTCTCCTGTTTGCTTTCTTTTCAGATGTGTGCGTGTGTGTGTGTGTGTGTGTGTGTGTGTGAGAGAGAGAGCGTGCGCTTGTGAGTGTGCCATCCCAAAATCCTCCCCTCTTCGTCTCCCCACCTCCACAACACTCCTTCTTATGCCGTTCGAATTTGAATGCAAATGGGTGAAGGAAGCCATTCCATTTCAGCTCTATTAAATTCATGCACCATTTTTCTTTTGTGGGGGTATTGCAGCAGGCCTGGGTGTGAGGGTGGAGGGAGTTAGAGCGACAATCTTTATAGTTCCAAGCCACTTCATTCCTACGGAAACTGCCTTTGACAGCGACGAGCAAGGAGAAGAGAGGGTCGGAGGCAAGCAGCAATCCGCATATCCTTGAGGTCCAGCTTCCCGGAACACTTTCCCCGATTACTGCTTCATGAGGCGTCTCTCCCTCACTCTGAAGGACAGCTTCAAGGTTTACTCCACAGTTACTGATTCCTTTTGCTGAAGCGTTATGATGGGGTGTTTGCAAGAACAACGCAGTTGAATGCCCATGCTCTTACTGGTGAAAGCTTGATTGTCGCTTCAGTTTGTTTGTGAATGGATTTCTGCCATTCTGTCTATGAATGCAGCGAATGGTATATTTCACCTATTAGGACAAGCCTCCTATAGTCAGGTATCTGAATCTAAGGGTAACGAAGAGTCTGTGACCCTTAGGACCCAGATAACAAGGAGGATGGCTCACGGCATGATAGTTCTTTCGGCTCTTTCAGACAAAACATACATCTGCAATCACCTGTTCTAGAGTTGTATTACCTTGTTATAGAAATGTTCCATTTAGTTTCTGCCATATCCTCACCTCTCTACAATACGACTTGTAAAAATGCGAACCAGCAGAAAACGAAGTCGGTAATGTAACTCTTCCATATAGGCTGTTAAATCCTGGACAATGTGGGTTGTAGTCCCACTGGAAGCCTGTACCTGTTTTCCTCTGATCTTTCAAAATTCGTTTTAGAGAGAGGTTAGAGAGAGCGGAGGAAGATTTCAGCTCTGCGGCCAAGGCAAGGCCTATTGCACCTACTAAACCTCCGGGAGGAATGTAGGAGTTGAGAGAGCATAAGGGGCGGTAAAATCGATGGCGGCAGGCGCAGCACAGGAAGATCCCTAATGTTTCGAGGTTGAGCGTTCTCGGATGTCCCTTCGATAATATCTCTATCCGGACGGACGGGTTCGAGGAGAAGGTTCCCTACCAGGAAAGAAACATTTCTGTCCTTACAGCACAACCACAGCATATATGCTACACACCACCAAACACCGTGCCAGGCCCCGCAACGCTGTAAAATGAAAGTTAGTGAAATGAGAGGAAATGAGGGAGAGGAAAATTCTGGTAGTATATAATCAACGCCAGCATTCGCTTACCAACGTGGAAAACCACGAGAGCTCCCAAGGTAAGGGTGGCCAGACCAACGAGAGTCGAACCAGGGACCATCCGATTACGAGCCTCAAGATGCTACTGCTTGAGCCATTGCGCTCCGTAAGATTCGCCTTAACTTGTACCCTTCTATTCTTCTTTTACTAACTAACGGGAGAGCCGATTGGTAAACAACAATAATAACAATAATTCAAAATGACATGGTGATATTAGTAAATGATAACATATGCAATTATAATACTTATACCACCACCACCACTACTACTACTATTAATAATAATAATAATAATAATAATAATAATAATAATAACAACAACGATGATGATACTATGGTTATGATGATCAAATAGAAAATATTTTACATAACTTACGATTACATTGTGATTTTAAAAAGAGTTTAAATTTAAGAAGGAAATAATTAAAAGGTTAAAAAATACTTTACGTTTGTGCTGTACATTAGAACTTTAGGAAACCCCTGGTCCAAGATGGGTCGATCACTGTCGGAAGGAATGATCCTGTTTTGTGTGGGTAGTGCAGCCATCTCACGGTACTAATGTTCGTCACTGTGCAGGAACTCCATTGTGCTCAAATGATCAGTAGCTACCACTTACAGAAACAATCAAAGCTGTTTATAAAAATCCATCGGCACTCAAACTGTGTGTTTATTTTCGAGGAAAGTGAATATGATATGCCAGTTTTAAACAATGTTTAAGTAATTAGGACGTACTTCTTTTGAAAGTATTAAACCTTTTCTTGTATATTGCACTACTGCCAGGCTATGTTTCGTAAAATTTTACTTCATACATTACTCCTACCATTTTCTTGTTTGTGCTGAAATGGAGTTAGGAACTACAGTTTCCTTAATATGCCACATATTAAATGCTGGGTTTTCAGAAATGAATTTGTGGTAATAAAATCGACAAATGTGGGCAAATTTGAAAGGTTATAAATATGTTACTTCCGATAAGCTGTACTGGATATACAAGTAATATAAACTGGAAACTGTGAATTTCAAATAAAAGAACATAATTTTATACTGAAATGAATTAAAAGTAATTTGTAAAATTTGTTTTTTCTGTCTTAATACAACCTTTATCCAGATAAATACCTTGTTCTGTATACAAAATAAAATAAACAAAAATAAACATTTTGTTAGTTGATGACGCTGTCAATTGCCAGGATCACATCAGCACCGCCGGGTGCCGTAATTTCGTCCCGCAGTAGTTCTTTTACACGCCAGGAAATCTACTGGCTTGGGGCTGTCGCTTTTAAGCGCACTGAAAAACCATCGGTCTGGGCTGGGTTTGTACCCGCGACCTTGGGATCAGAAGGCCAGCGCCTAACCAACCGGGCCACCCAGACCGACTTGTTTTGTTTACTACAGATACACACATATACCACGATTTATGAGCACCACTATGATGGGCACTCGAGTTTATACGATTAATAATCCAATCAGTGAAATTAGAGAACTCCTAACTTTTATTAAATTAAATGTATTTCAAACAATATTTAGGAGCATATTTACGCGTACACTCGCTTTCATTTATACCGTCACCGCAGCTTCGGGAGGTATCCTACTAGCCTTCACGGCAAGGAGGGGTGTGTGTGTGTGTGTGTGTGTGTGTGTGTGTGTGTGTGTGTGTGTGTGTGTGTGTGTGTGTGTGTGTGTTTACTTTTACGCGCATGCAATGGCATCCTGTTTTACATCCACAATTCTAGATTATTCACATATGAATATATAACTGAGCAATAACTTTACACGTCATTACATATACTAACCTTGTTTAAATATATAACTAAATAAAACCCTGTTTAGTACAATATCTCTATAGGAAAATATTTTTAATAGCGACATAATGTAAAACTGAAATACATTATACTTTTTACTTTCAAAGGGGACACAAATGTTCCCACATTTCATGACAGTGTTCCCAGAATGCGACAAGTGATTCCCTGCCTGGGCGGCTAAATCAGGTATTGGACAAGAATGGAGTTGGAACAGATTATTAAAATGATGTCTAGTAAACGTATCCTCTTTGAGAGTAAAAAGTATAATTTTCTTCAGTTTTACATTGTATTGATATAAAAGTACTTTTTGATGGAGAAACTGTGCAAAACGGTGTTTTATTTAGCTGTATATTTAGATTGGACGGATGATTTCAATAATGTCTAGTAAATGTGTCCTCCATGAGAGTAAAACGTATAAGGTATTTCAGTTCTACATTATGTTGCCATTAAAATGCTTTTCCGTGCTGATATTGGGTAAAAAAGTGTTTTATTTAGTTATATACTTAAACATGGTTATTATAAGTGATGACGAGAACAGCTATTACTTAAAGTTGTATATTAATATGTGAATAATCTAGAATTGTGCACGTAAAACGCCATTGCATGCGCGAAAAGGTAAACAGATACACACACCCTCTCCTTGCTGTATATATGCCATCTGTGAAGGCCAGTAGAATGCCTCCCAAAGCTGTGGTGACGGTATAAATGGAAGCGAGTGCACATCCCTGTTAAAGCTGTAAGTACGCCGAACTTAAATACCGTCTTAACTCGTGAAATTCTCTAAAGAGAAAATGTAATCACCTGTTCTAAACGCAATGCATTTAGCTTTCTGTATGTTTAGGTTCACCTTCATTCTTCTTACGGTAAGCAAAGCTCTTGCGGTGGGATGGTATAATATAATAGGTCTCTCTTATATTTGGCACGTACCTTTCACTTGATATGTAGTCCATAGTAAACTGTATGGAATATAACACTAGGTTCAGCACCATTGGGCAGGACATTTTAATATGCTGTTCACCCATGTTTTTTCCTTTGTGCAATGGCTGTGGAGGTTTTCTCAGTATTTCGGATCGTCTGGGTTAAATCGTCCATAGTGGACCATACCGACTGCCAGAAGCATTCTTGACTAAAATAATTTACTTCTGCACACAAGAGACGAACAGCAATGTTTCTTTTCATTTTCATGTTAGACATCCAGCCGAACACGTGAATAAAAGCGAAAAAGAAACATTAAAATAAATAGGCAGTAATCTCAGAATGCACACGTTCTACATGATGTGGTGCAAGGTATTTAATGGGCACAAGTTGATCTACGAGTAACTGCTGCTGCTTCAAATCCAAAGTGTTGGTCTGAGGAGAAAACTTAATCAAAGGTATGACTACTATTTCCACTCACATTATAATACCTGAAAATGTGTAGAAAGAATTGGTACTCAAATGAAGCGGAACAAAATTTCTTATTCTTCTCAGCAATTTTTGTTATAAAAACATTAATTAAATAAAACCTAGCTAAATTCATTTTTATAATACCAGAAGTAAACGCTTATTCCATCCAGAAGCCTTTAACTTGTAACCAGTTTTATTAATAGAGGTCTGGAGGACACATCTGTTCACTAAATTACCATCTAGTATAAGACTCAAAGAAGGAAACATTCTAAGAGACAAGTTACAAAAACAATTTTAAATAATTCTCTATTCTAGGAATAAATCTACATGTAATTAAAACTAATTTGAATTTCTAATATAAAGCGATTTATACGTTCACAGTTAGAAAAACTCTGGCACAGATATTCTTGACAGTAATTATTATTTTAATACTGCTATGATTTACCCTGTTTTCAAAATATATCTTTATTTTTGCTTGTGATTTCTCTCATGCACTGCTGTTTGAGAGCCACTGCTTGGCTACAAATAATTATTTCTTAACAATCTAGCTGAAATATCTAATCAATATTTTTTAAAATTTCAGGGTATTCCCAGTGCAGTTTCCATGCTTGGGACCTTTAAGTAACAGTTCTAGATTTTTTGTAAACGGCAACGTGTAGAAGTACTGCGCGATTACTGCTTGGATATTATGAAGGCATTACAAATTTAAGCAGTTCCTTTACCTGGGAGTAACTTACGGTAAAAATATAGAAAAAAGTCTCATAGAGTACTATAAATATGAGATTCTGTTATGCCGCATACGCCATTTTCATAGGCACATTTACCGAGCAATTGTTGTTTGGTTATCGTGATTGAGTCAGCAGTGATTCACAAATTTACTTCATTCTGAAAAACCTAACCCAGCACCAGGCCCCTACGACGCGACGTATCAATTCAGAATACTGTTTAAATGGAAGGGATGTACAAATGTGACTAGCTCCTCTCTATTCAAAGCTTCTCTGGAAAAGTCTAGGAAGAAACTGGAAGTTGGACCTGTAAATGGAAGAGAAAATGTTGAAGCTGGGAGTCTGTTAGAAAGTGGAAGAAGGTGACGATCGTAGAACAGGAACAATACATTGAAGAATATCTGAACAGAAGTACCCACTCTTTTAATGATGACAGCGACACACAGATGGAAGAAGGTAACGAGAATATAACAGGAAGAATACGATGAAGCAGAATGTAACTCAAAGTACTCACACTTATAATTGTGTATTTCAAATGAAATACATAATACAGCAACTACTATTTGCAAAGAGACTTCTATTACTACGTCATTGATTCTGTATTTATTAGAGTCAAAATGTTGGCTTCTTTACACTATAAATGTTTTTAAATGAATGAACAATTTCTGAAAACTTATTGATTAAACACATCTGGTTGACTTTAAAACTATCCCTTTCTATCAGATAACGAGGTGTAATAGATGCTCTCATCACTCATGTCCACTCGTAGCAATGGAACGGGTTATATATCTAATAATTGCATACCGTAGCGCTGAAACTGCTGACACTTTGGGTGCTGTCATTCATGGTTAGTGTTCGTATGTATTATTTCGTTGTGTGGAATGAAAGGATTTCATTTGATATAGTGAAACTGAATGAAAATCCTCTCTAGAGAGCCGCCATTTACCCTGGGTCTGTACATTTTCTGCTGGTTTTTAAGAATTTTCAATGAAGCGGCTTTTGCTTTGTATTCATTTCTAAAGCAATGTTAATGTAGCTGTGACTTGAATTACCGCGCCCCAATATCTTTGCTCTCATTTTAGTACGTAGCTACCTCCCCTATTAGTCCTCCTCTACCCTATCTTAAACTGTCAGAGCTTTGAATCACTGCACCAAGTTTGCTATGCCCACCCTGCAATAAAACACCACACCCTCTCTAATCCGTCGCGCATTCATTCCATACCAATGTTAGAATTTTGCGGGGAAGTGTAATGCATTTTTATCTGACTATCAGAAAAGAGGTAATGTTGAATGTGTATTTTTTACGAATTATATAAAAGAGTAAGCCAAGAAGTAGTTTTACTAGTCGCGTTTTTTTAGTAAGTGCATAAGGTTACAACAAGAGTACTGTTTTATTCCTTTAATTGCTTCATTTTTTGACTTATCATCAATTGTATTGGGGTAACTGTCATATTCTACACTAGGGTTCTCTATTCCCTGATTATGTAAAGTGGCGTCTTGCTCATTGAACCACTTCACCTTTCAGGTCGTTGTTACTGGCAAATCGCCTGTCTTAGGTGTTTTTGATTTCACTGAAGTCCGAAGGGGTCAAGTACGGACTGTATGGTCTGTAGTGGATGTGGAAAGGCGCCAATGCCTTATATGAAGTGTATTTCATGTTGATGCAGGCACCATGCGGCCTTACAGTATCTTGCTACGGTTCTACTCTACGTGTAAGGAGTCACGACAATCTTCTTCTTCGGTGTTTCCCCTTAGGAAATAGCCGTTTTCGACCTCCACAAACCTCTTTCATTCCAGTCACCAGGTTCCAAGTTTCTATCTTTCGTTGCTTTCTGGATGTATTCTTCCAACTTAGCGCCGGTCTTCCTCTTCTTCCTGGTGGTTGCCATTTCAATTTTCCTTCGGGCATTCCTGTTACGTAGCTAAAGTCGTCGTCTATTGACCATTCCTGTCCGAAACTTGTATATGGGACTAAGTGCAGTTTATAGTTTTCCAGAGAGTGGGTCGCAAGCCCATCACAACAACCCCTACCAAGAGGACCATGTTATTTATTTTTAGGGTTTTCTTCCCTTAGATTTTCTTCCAAGACTGCTCCATATTGCTAGTTTTGGTCCACTTCGAGTATGATTTCCTCGGTACCACCCATATATAATGGGAGGCATTTCCCTATCCGTCACATGGGGAAGCGCCTGGTGAGGGTCAAACAAAACCCCTCACGGATCCTTTTTGCTAAATGCCTTAAAAAATGGACATGGAGTAAAAGAGAAATCACTTAACACCTGTAATTTATTGATCGAATCGAAGTTTAGCAGAAACATAAGTTGCAGTACACTCCAGTCCTTGATTAATTGGTATTGAATTGGGAACCTTATGTCTTGTTTTGCCTTCATATACATAATGTGTAGCTGGTCTAAAAGAAGGGTAACACAAACAGTTTTACCGTGCAGAGCTTAAATAATGAGATTAACTGTGAGTGCACCAAGGCTATAGGATAGGCCGGATAAGGCCTTATCTACCGAGCGGGATTTGCTCCACCGTAACCCGTCAGGCTCGTGTTCAGAGGGTTCCGGGTTCAATTTCCGTGTACCGCCCACCCTGACCTTGATTTTTTTCTAAGGTTTTCTGTGGTCGCTAGGCGGAGCTGGAGCTAAAAGCGTGTACTTACCAACTCTATCAAGCCGACCTTCTTCATTATCCAAATGTTTTATTGCATCTTTAATTGCCGTCTGTCACTCGCTGACCGTAATGCTCTTTGCAGCACGGAAAACATGTCAAGTGTTTTGCCCTTAATGACGACCTGTGTTGTTACTAGGTATTGCGTGCACGACTGCGGAGCACTATTGACTTCTCACGACTGTCCTTCCGTCCATCCAACCGATGCATCTTAACTTTTATGTATAGTAGTTTGAAGAATATTTGGGGTACATTTTAGATTTGGTCGAAAATCATAAAAGATTAAGGACGTTTTATATGAAAAGCTTCATAAATATGTAAAATTAATAGGTGACCGAAGGCACATAAGTGTTTAATGAAATTTAGATATTTCAGATATGCCTTAAAACGATAAAGATCAAACACTAAATTAATGGAAAATAAGCAGTTATAGGTATGGGTATGAAATATATGTATGAGTTTGATAGAAAGATGTACATTTTACATTTGCTTGATACATGTGCATAACTAAGGGTCCTTTATGGTCAGAGTGCTATAATATATTTATGTTTATAGAATTATTTCTCGAGTCGTAGCAATGCTATTGCATAATTTTGGCTATCAAATGAATACACACGCGAACGTGCTTAATACTACGACAGAATTGGTGAATTCAAAACTATATGCTAGTTACTTGATATTATATTTATAACCAAAATTCTCCTTCACGATTATTTCAAAGATAATACTGAAAAGCAGCACAAGCACATGGCAATCGAGCGCCAAATAACTTAGTCAAACACCAGTAGCGGACACAGATAAATTCTTTCGAAACCGTGGCAAATAATTTCCGCGGAGGGGTTTTCGTATGATAATATTACTTTCATATATGTTTTTAGATGACGGATTGCTGTAATTAATTTAACTAGCCGCTTCTACTGCCGGAATAAATTAAATAAAGTACGTACTTCTCACCTAACTGTTGCACAGTGCATCCATTGCGGTCTAAATCAAAGTCTTAGCCTGAAAACAACCATATTCTTTAATTCAATCAATGTCCTTCCCAAGATCTTACGAGTTAGACTTTAGGTTGCACACAAGGCTGAATATGACCGAGTACAAAGGCCAAGAAACGAATCCCAATATTTGATGCATCGGCTTAACTTAAATTAAATTGAGTTTTTATTTATGGACGCTCTTTAACTACTAAGGTCCTTAGCGTCCCATTCTATTTTGGGCGTGAAAGACCGGGAATTTTGCTCGGAGGCCTGTTTATCAGGTTTGAGGTTGTTTTACGTGCCGTAAATCTACGACACGGGACCACCGGCTTTACTTCTCTTCCGAAGGAAGCCATGCCAAGGATTTTTACGCCCGAAAAAATCCATCGCCCTCCGCCGGGTTGAACCCGCGACCTTGGGAACTAGAGGCTAACACGGTACCAATAGTCCACGGAAGACGACATCGGCTTAACTTGCCTCAAAATATACACCATAGAGCCAAAATTCCTGAAGGTTTTATTTTCTACTCTCATATAACTAGATAAATACTAAGAGGTCTTCAATTTTGAAATTACTCATATTATTGTTATTTTGTGGTTCAAGAAACTACATCCTTATCGTTCTTGTAATTATTGCTGAAATAGTAATTCAAAATTAAAACAGAGATTAATACATTTTGAACTCCAAGGATAACATTTATTTTTACCTTTTTCCCAGAGTAATCACACCGTCGTATTTTATTCGCGTACAGGGAATGTAGATTTAAAATTCAGGTTTCAAAATAAATACATATTTATACTGTGCCGAATTCCAAATTCATTTACACTTAATAGTCACTACAGTCACGACGACCTTCATAAAGAGTTAGAATTTATGTGTGTGTGTGTGTGTGTGTATGAGGGAGAGAGAGAGAGATAGACAGAGACAGACAGAAAGACAGGCAGAGAAGGGGGAAGACGGAGAAATGTGCTTACGCAATCGAGCGATGTTAGCTTAGAGCAGGGGTTGGAAACCACCTGCCAAGTGGACAAATCTACCCATAAAACAGATTTCACATATGCAACTCTGCTGTAGTTTCGTTTATTTAACCAGCGGTTGCGACATCTTGGGAGACACAGAATCGGCCTAAACGTCTTGCTTGATTTTCATGTATACCTTGTACGCATATAAAATAAAGAGTAAAGAGAAGTAACTTAGTGTGCCGGAAGTACCAAGGTACCATAATGGGAAAAGCAACGCTGGTTGGTTGATTCTATACTCTCGGGGATATAGAATAATGCTGTAAGTGCCAATGCCCTTATGCATTATAAGCCGTCAATATTATTAACCGTTCACTAGTCGATTAGTTCTGTATTTTCAGTCTATTAGATAATTAATACCCTGAAGGGTGTTGAAACTACTAAGATGGATAGGGCAGGGTCCGTCAACTCAGTTACGTGTGACATATTGGTGCCTCCTTGACGTAGCATACTGCTCCGGAGAAGCCAAGTAAGGGGTGCGCAAAGAAGAAAAATCAAGCTTGTTTTTCAGCCGCCTAGGTACAAAATACAACATGCATTCCCCTTACCCACTATTCCATATCTTGTCATTGGCTTCACCTTTCCGCTTACCTCACTTGCCCTACACTTCTCCGTGAACTTCTTTCGGGGTGCCGAGGATCTAGAGAACCAAATTCTCTGACATCACAGAGCATTCAGTTGGTTGACGTAGAGCAAGGGTGGCGAAAACGCCTTCCTTCCGCGAGTCACCAAATATGCAACACGCATGCATCACTCAGCAGCATGTGAAAAACAAAGGGACGGTTGGCAGAGAGGGAACGGCGCTTGCGAGTCAAAATGACTCGCGAGTCGCGTTTTCGCCACCTCTGACGTAGAGCAACCTGACTACTGATAAGATTGTTCTGTATTTCCAGACTAATAAGCAAGTAGCGTGAAGGATGCTGGAAGTGTCAGGATGCTATTGTGGGAAGTGCAACGTGCTCGCTGGTTGGATAGTTCTGTGTTTCGGGCTACTAGGCAAGCAGCGTGAAGAATGCCAAAAGTACTAATGTGTCATAGTGGATAGAGTAGCCTGCTCGCTGGGAATAGTTGTGTGTTTCAGAGCTAATAGGCAAGTAGCGTGAAGGATGCCGAAAGTACCAAATTTTCATAGTAGATAGAGTAGCCTGCTCGCTGGTTGGATAATTCTGCGTTCCTGAGCTAACAGGTAAATAGCGTGAAGGTTGCCAAAAGCACCAAGATGCCGTGGTGGATAGAGTAAGCTGCTCGCTGGTTATATAGTTGTTGTTTTTTAGTTTTATTTATGGACGCTCTTTAACCACTATGGTTCTTAGCGTCCCATTCTATATTGGGCGTGAAAGACCGGGAATTTTGCTCAGAGGCCTCTTATCAGGCTTAGGGTTCTTTTACGTGCCGTAAATCTACTACACGGGACCACCGTGCTAAGGATTTTTACGCCCGAGAAAATCCATCGCCCTCCGCCGGGTTTGAACCCGCGACCTCGGGAACTAGAGGCTAGCACGGTACCACTAGTCCACGGAGGACGACTGGTTATATAGTTCTGTGTTCCTGGACTAATAGGCAAGTAGCGTGAAGGATGCCGAAAGTACCAAGTTGCCATAGTGGATAGAGCAATCTGCCGGCTGGTCAGATAGTTCTGCGTTCTCGGGCTAATAGGCAAGTAGCGTGAAGGATGCCGAAAGTACCACGGTGTCAAAGTGGATAGAGTAACTTTTAATGATCGGGTATTTCTGTGGCCTAATAGGCAACTAGCGTGAAGGATGCTGAAAGTATCAATAGGCATAGTGGATATGGTAACTTGCCTGCTGGTTGGATAGATCTGTATTCACGAGCTAACAGGCAAGTAGCATGAAGGATGCCGGAAGTCCTAAGGCGCGGTAGTGGGAAGGGTAACCTGCTCCCTAGTCGGATAGGCAATCAATTGTTTCTGTCATTCCACAAACCACTCCAGTTCTCCTGACCTAGCAGTTATGTTTGCGTTTGAAGGTCGACCCTTGTCCGCCTTGTAGGATGATGTTTATCCCCCTCTCCCTGATGAAGGTGCGCACTTAATTATTTGTACGTAACTGCCATTAGGATTCATAACATGATGTCTAGTTAGCCATTACGTAGTATACACTGTCATTTTTGGCGCAGGCAGGGGTAGCGCGAATTAATTTCTGTAGCACGTCTCTAACAGCGCCCCTTATCATTTCTAAATAGGCCATACTCTGATAGAATATATTAAAGAAGAATCTTCTCTTACAAACAGAAATATGCACAGTTACTTATTTTTGCAGTGCTATCTCAGTGCTTTTGCACCTTTGCTATGTTCTGAACATTTAACTTCTCATATCTCTGCGGCGATACTTACGCAAGCAGTATCTAAGTAACATTCGATTCCCAAAAATGTTAAACTCTGAGTTTTATCAAGGGAAATAAAGGAGGGTCATTAGTCGCTTGACAGATTTGTGCTTCATAATCAAATAATTAATACAAAAACTACAAATAGAAATCCATACTTAAATAAAAAAGCAATTTAAAACTTCTTCAAACAGATACGTACCTCATAACATGGCAACGAGAAACCACAAGGCTATGTACTATGTTCAATGCAGAGGTTACATATTTCCAATATAAAAACGCATATGGAGTCAGTAATGTCTTGAGATAATAAAGTGTTGAATTCCTACTTAATACCTTTGTTCAAATGCTCCAAGTAACGATTTTTTTTTCAGTATGACTGCCAATGCTCATAACGGCAAATGTGGTGTTTGAACATCATCCACGCGTTTGATCACAGGAATATGAGCAATAACACACTGTTCCCTTGGGATTATTACCTATGGAAAAATGTTGCAATATGCAGTTAATCAATATTTCACCATTTTAGACGAAGTGAACAGTTAGTAAAAGCTTATCGGGTGATGCAATTCACGTCATCGTGTGGATTGTCAGATTATGGAATGGCTGTATTTTGGTTTGAATGTTTGAAAAATACACGGCAATTATCGTTTAATTGAGATATACTTAAATATGATTTATATTGCAATTTTTGTGTTATTTGCATTTGCATTTAATTGCTTCTTCCATTGAGAGATACTGAATCTAGTGTTAGAGTCAAAATAAAAACGGATAGAGGTAGAGATTATTCAACGGAGGGGAACACTTCGCTACCGCGACCAACTAGATCTATTGTGACTAGACACCCCGGGAGGCAGGGATGAAGTGAAGGAGCCGCAGGAGATTGCAAGTCCGTAAGCAGACGGGTCCACAGAGACGCGCGGAAGTCGCTATAATTTCCAGTTTGAAACACGCACCTTCACCAGCAGAGGCGAAGAATCCCACGAGAGGGCGACGAAGCGACCCTAGTAGGCAGGCCAACGCATCCTGGCGTTTACGGGGAGAAATGGTTTTACAAAGCGCAGCAACCTTGCCATCTGCCCGACAGCAGTCGCACTACGGAACCCAGAGACATGAAAGGGAGAGAGATGAAATGGCAGGAAATGAGGGAAAGGCGAAATCGTGGTAAAATACCTATGGTCGCCTAGCCGACCATAGGAAAACCACGAAAAACCTCTTGGTCAGAGCTGGCCGCCACCGGGAATCGAACCCGGGACCTCCCGAATGCGAGCCACAGACGGTGCCGCCTGAGCCATCCCACTCGCTATTAAAACCGGTGAACGTTTATTCAAATCGTTCTCAACTCGGTAAAATGTTTTCTTCCCCCCCCCCGTTCATCGGGCCGATTACTAATTGTTTCATGGTTTATTTTGCTCGAGCAGGAGCATGAAGCATTGCACATGTAAAATGATGGTGTTTTCAATGTATAAGGTTTTCTACATAAAGGGTGCAAGGAGTAAAGATGTTCAGCTTAACTGTTAATTCTACATGGTACACTTAATGGAATATTATAGTGACTTTTTTACCTTTGAGCACTAGGTTCGTTGTAAAATTGATTTATATGCGACATTTATCACATAATTACCCCGTGTTGCGTTTAAGTATAAAAGCACGGTTGAAAATAAAGACAGTTCAATGAAAAAGATGGATTTTTCCTCTACAACTTTTTGTACAAACAACTTGTTTCGTACAATTCACCATTGATGATTCCGCAGAATCGTAATGCTCGTGATGTACTACATTATACTCGTATAACGCCGAAGAGAGGTATATCACAAGCGACTCTACCCTGACCTGCATTATACTGCTTTTGTTTGAGGTTCCAGTAAATATCAGCAGCTGCACTTTGTACCGAGGTGTAACTAGGCCAGAGGTGGCGTAAAAAAGTAAAAATCCTTTCGCATATCCATAATACTTAGAAACTAGCTTAAAGAGCTGAGACGTAGCTAGAATTTATCCATTTGAATGTTTTAGTAGAAGGTTCTCCAAGTGATGTCTTCGTATTGCGCAGAAACAGGAAATGAAAATCTTAAACCTGAAGAAATGATGGCAAACACCATGCAAACATTCTTATGCGGAACAAATGTACACTGCAACTGAGAGAGTAAAATTTGGAAACGAATAATAGCTTGTATAGTTGGCGTTCCTTACTCAGTTGTTTTATGATAATATACAGTGTTGGAAACAAAATATATTTAACGTTACGACCATGTGCCATATCCCATGATAGGGATGTAGAACTACGGATAGAGTTTGTTAAAGAAGATTGCGTCAGGGCTGAGAATTCGTGCATAAGATACTGGCAGATGAAGAGTAATGTACAAAACAATTATTGTGTGTTCCATTTTCGCACACAATTCTATGTGCGCAGGTGAGTACGCATGTCTAAAGGCACGTGCATTTTCACAGTATTTTGCCAACAATTTACACCATGGTTGCATTTCGTTTTTCATTGTAAAGCACTCGTTATTATCGAACTGGATTTATTTTGATTTACTGTATACGTTTGGCTTAGCACTTTGTTCAGTCATCTTCTTCTTCAACAGATTACCCTTTTCTTTGTAGGACTTACACCTCCAAGAACTTACAAGCCAGTGCCTTGGGTTAGTAGTCTGTCGAGGAGCAGGCAAACTTTGGATCATAGCATATCCAGGATGGGTGATCAGTCCAATGCCTGGAATGGCGGTGAAGAAGGAAATAATATGTAGTGATGAAAGGGATGATAAGAATATTCGCGGATCAAATTATTCAACCCAGCATTCGCCTAGCGACCGAGGAAAACCGTGAGAAAACCTTCGGTCTGGTGGCTTGAATCCGAGACCTCCCGAATGCGAGGTAACTTAGTTCAGTTTTGATTAAATATCAGTGCAGGCACATTTAAAACCTAAACACTTTTTACACGCTGCTCTTTCCTCCGTCCGAGAGCGGTGTTGTTTATGCATTTATACGACAGCTGACTTGTCGCATCAGAGAGTGCGGTTCTTCTATGTTGCTAAACATTGAGTTGCAAGCTGTTTTTTGGAAATTGACCAAAGCCTATGCAGACCAGTTTGTTCCATTCAATGACTTCGATTTGTAGTTTAAAGTTTAACATCTCTACCCATTCCACCGACACGGGTGGTTAAGGTCGTTAAGACTTGGATTCGTGAACGGAAGGTCCGCGGTCCATATCCCGTCAGGACCGTCCTCCCTGACAAGAGGTCTTTTCCAGGTTTACTTCAGTTCTCATAGTTGGCAAACGTGGGGAAGCACCCTAAGCTTACGGCTGGAACCTTTCCTTCCCAAATTTCCTTTCCCACCTATAATTTCATTTCATATAGAAGTCATCAGTGTCCACCTCTTGTGCTTCATATTGTTAGCTTTCTTTGAAATGCTTGCATTTGTTCCTGTGGTTTTAGAATTTTGTCATGGCATTCTTGAAACAAATACTTCAAGTGACAAGGAATCAACTTCTTTTTTCATTATCCTAAAAGGCTGTTTCAAATGATTTGGCACTTGGCATGAGACATTTAATGTTAAAGTAAATAGAGAAATAAGAAAATGACGCAATACTACCATGTGACGAAATGCAGATTGGAAATCTGGAATAGTTTTAATTCAAATTCAAAAAATTAAATAAGCTACAATTTCTTTTATAAGTTACTGCTTCTTTTACCTTCAGGTGTATTTCTGTGTTTTCAACGTGTTACAAAAATTGCATGTAAATCGCATGATATTAACCTCTAACTGAAGATCATTTACGTTCAATATGTTTTGCCTAACTGCTATAACTTCATAGCATCTCTTTTGCCATCATAATGAACAGTAAGATAGAAAGTAATCAACATTGTATTCCTTTTGGTGCTTTTAGCCGTTATGTGCACTGATTTGATGGCAGCAGACAATAATCTCACACACACACACACACACACACACACACACACACACACACACACACACAGATACCTGCGTACCGTTGCGTTTTAGCTCAACATAACTGGAATGAAAATTGTAAAACTCAAAACATACAATTTTTTGTTCATCACTGCAAGCCATTAAACGTGGAGAGAATTGTTTATGGCCAATAAAGGCACTAAAATAGGATCTTTAGAAGATGTGCTTCATTTTGTAATAGAGAGATGCAGTTTTTCGAAGCTCGGTTCTTGACTGCGTGAATATAAAGTTCCATTTATGCCATCTCTTTTTAAATATAACACAATAAATTACCTTCCCTCTTTAATAGCTACATTTAACTTCCTATATTATCACTATAATTATGTCTTCCATGCTTCTAGGTTACTCACTATAAATTAGTTTTCGATTTACGGGTTGAGCGTCACATAATATATTACAGGATAGCAACCTTTTCATCTTATTTGATATTCTGTGCCACGCACCGAAGACTATTTTTATTCTTTATTGCTGTAGCTGGTCCTCTGTACTGCCTAATCCCATCTTTACCCCAAAACATTGCGTACTTCAAGAATATGTTAGTAAAGTCTGTGGCTATCCAGGTTTGCGCCTTGAGACGTGTATTCTGAAAGCTTTTTAGAAGGTTTTCTGTCTTCTTATCTTGTATATCGGCCCTTAATGTAACCGACTGAAAACTTCGGCTTGTTCGTTATCCAAAATTTTAATTCATGACTGTATGGGAAGTAAGCATACCTATTACTGACGCGTTTTCTTTGGCGACATGCGGTCTCCTGTGTTTTCAGATTTATGGTAGCATTCCCTTTCTAGGCTTTCTTCCCACAGTTGGGCTCTTTATCCCGAACAATTAGGGCGGTTAAAATTTTCTTATAAAAAGCATCCTACTGGTTGCCTATATATGTCTTGTATTTTGGTTTTATGGTTTCTGGCCGAATGCTGTTTAGTTTTCAGACATAGGAATTCTTAAGCAGTTATCTTCAATTTAGATACACTCAGACCATTATCAATATAAGAACGTAAACAGAGGCCTAGGGTCACTGACGACAGGTAGAACACTGTCTGGTGAGCGGTGTATGCAAACGCCAACAGACTGTACGAGGGATGGGTGAGATTTTTTTTATCTACAACGGCACTGCGTAAAGTCCACTCACACTTCAACTTTATTTCTTTAAGTCCTGGCGTCAATGCTTGGAAATGCCCATGCTTGGTTACTATCTAGAAAAACCAAACTTTACTCTTTTATTATGGTGTACTTTCGGCACCGTCATTGAATCCAGCTGTCATTGGGAATGTGGCGCAAGGATAACATCTATTGGGTTTTAGCTGGCAGAAATATATTTTTTTAAATATATACTTTTGTTAATCGTAAACAGTCCTTATCGCACATATTTAAGGGAAAATCACATAGACTGGGTTGAAAGTTAATTTCTGGAAATAAGAATCAGGCTTCACAATATAATCTACATAATTTAGCGTGTCATGCCAAAAACCAAGTGCACCGTGTATAATTTTTGTCCAAAATTGACTTTTGGATGCTGCAGACCCACTTAGCAAGGCACATATTTTGGTAGAAAGAATTCACAGCCACAGAGCGGAATGGATCAGGCGGTGACGTCTGTGGACCGCATTCAGGAGGTCCCGGGTTCAAACCCCCGTGGCCGACCAATCTGACCGATGGTTTTTTGGCGGTTTTCCTCGGTCGCTAGACGAACGCTGGGTTGGAAAATTTTATCCGCGAATTTTCCTCTCATCGTTGCTTTCATTTCCATCTTCTTCGTCGCCATAGTAGGCATTGGGCTGATCACCCATCCTGGATAAGCTATGATCCAGAGTTTGATTGCTTCTCGATAGGCTACTGACCCAAGGTATTGGCTTGTAAGTCCTGGATGTAGGTCCGACAAAGATGAGAGTAATAAGCTAAGAAGAAGAATTCACATCCTGTTATTCCTTGCACTTCAAATACGAGTGAGCTATATTATGCCACGCTGAGGGAAACGTAAGTTCTTAAGATAATACGTTGCGTGAAAAAACTTAAAGCCATATAACTAGAACGACTGTAAACACTGCACTTACTATTATTTTAATAAGTATTTGTCAACTTTGAAATAAATGTGGTCACTTAATTCCTGAAAGGAACGGGCTGGTATTTTTGTATTACCTTATTACGCATAACGTTAATGGATTATATGTACACTGTATATCAAGAAGTTTTCTAATTATTTCAGAGTACTGAATAGTGAAGTTACCCTTTAAACATTGATCGATCTAAATGAAAAGCTGCAATGTGGGAACTATACATTAACTGCTCTTCATACAGAAGTAGTTGTGCGATCACTGTAGCGATTTAAGCCTTCGCTGCGAAACCTTGCAAAGCACCGGTTATTGAAATATGGTTAGGAAATTGTTTTAAACTTAAATTGCTTTATTCAGGAAATGTTTATCCAAAACATGAACTTAGCTTGTAGAGGTTGTACGGGCACATGCATGTGAAATGCACCTATTATTGCGTAAGTCAGTAGTTATCATGCAGCTGATATGTCACAAAAATCCCATTATCAGGATTCTTCTGTGGTGAGCTTTAGAAGGTTCCCACGATATTAACTGCACGTATGGAAAGATTCTATCTTCTTTTTGATTCCGATTTTAGATTTATCATGTTAAAGTCATTTAGCGTGCCGAAACAACAAAGAGTACATAGAAACAATCTCGCTTAAATTCAAACACATAAGGCAATGGGGCCGCAGGTATCATAAGGGTACAATTTCCGAATGGGAAAAGGACCCCGCCGTATCGTGCCCTGTAGTGAGCGTGCTTCATTTCTTTACTTAAGCTTTTCTCATAAGGACCTTTTCTCCCATGTCATGGCTCGCGGCACGTTACCTTTAGTGGGAGCGCGCCGTATGTGTCGTGAACAGATAAAAATCAGTGAAGCATTTTGGATTACATTATCACTCGTATCCTAATGGATTTTGCATAATTTTAAAATAATACTTCGACAGTGGCTTCTGTACATTTCTTGTTACCCTCTTGTTGCCCATTCTTGAAGTCAGTAGGCTAATTGACGGTGTGAACCAAGGCATACTCAGCGGTGATCATAGCCTCCTCTAAAAGTGTGAATAGAGCAGACCTACCACTCTCCAGGTTATTTGTGGCATACATGGCTGTCGCGTCATTTTGGAACCTCCAGAGAGAGTGGTCTAGGCACCTGTGAGCGTACCATTTCACATATTGCTGCTCGCTAAGGAGCTGTGGGAAATTTATCCAATTCTGTTGTATAATTTCCTTGATTCTAATCCCACTAGGAGATGCTTTAAAGCCGTCATGCATAACAGAAGTGAAACAGAATTATGTTTAACATAATTATTCCGGACTGCTGTGATTCAATCTAATCCTGAAGAATTTGCAACGCATTGTTATACAAATCAGTAAAATGTGCCTGACTATATAAACGGTAGGTAAATATTTTATTTCATACCATGTTTCATTTTGTCCACATCGTATAAGTTGGATGACCGTCGTCCTCTGCCGTGCGCATATCGGCGTGATGTCGGTAGTGGTGTTTGTCGGGTCGTGCCTGTCAGCGCCGTCGTGTCGCAGATTATTATTACTATGTCTCATTCCGGTGATCTGCAGTCACATTAAAAATACTCTAAATCTTCACACACACAAAAAAATGTTACTTTACCAACATGAATAAGCAACCGCAAATGCAATTAGTAATTTTACAAATAAACATGGGAAGGTAACAATAGGAATTATGTGAACAACTTATCCTTATTTGTTTCCAGATTATTTCTTAGTAAATAAGTGAGATGCTCAATAGGAATTATATGGTTAAATCCTTCTTATTTAGTTGATACAATTCCATCTCTACCGTCTATCAACCGTTCCTGCATAGATGGTCTTTCAATGACCGAGTGCCTTTACCAGGGGCATAGAATTAGGGTTAAGAAGCGGAGGAAGATTTCGACACCGTGGCCAATGCCTACTAAACGTCCGGGAGCAAGGGATGAGGCGAGAGAGTACGAAAGGCAACTGGATCTAACGGCGGCAGGCGCAGCGCAGCGGGGTCCCTATCGTTTCCAGATTAGCCACAAGGTAGGATAGAAGGTTCAGTACCGAGGAAAATACAGCTCTCTTCTTAAAGCACACCCAACGCATGCGCCACACATCACCGTTCGCCGTGCCAGGCCCTGTCACCCTCAAAGGAAATGAAATGGGTGACAGAAAAATTCATGATACTATGTACTTAATCCACCCCAGCATTCGCCTATCGACCTGAGAGAACCACGAAAAACCCAAGTTCAGAGTGGGCGACCCAATCGGAAAAGAACCTTGGACCTCCCGTATGCGAGCCTCAGACGCTACCATTTGAGCTATCCCGCTCGGTGTGCCTTTATGAACTTTGGCATTAGATACCTTAATATTTGTTTATTAAAACTAATTAAATTCGACATGGTGTGAAATAAAACATTCTACATTACAAGTATTGAAAGTGTTTTACATTCTTTCAAAATTCTCAACTCATCCCTATATCCCTCACTTTCAATCCTTGTAACGTGAATTTACTTCATTCAACACTATTTGGAGTATTGCATTAGTAAAAGAAGGAAAATAGTGTTTTCAATAATGAAACCACTCATTGATATACTTTCAATAACGTATTCGAGTTTCATATAGGCTGACTTGTGAGTAATTACTGTGAAGTAACTTAACGGCAAGGTGTCCACCAAGCACAGAATTTATGTCACAGTATTATTTGACTACATGCTACAGTTCCAGAAACTTGACGTGAAGTTAATCTAGGATTAGCCAATGCAACAAATAAAACTGGTTTTCAGAAGTATCATGTTAGAGTTTGAGCACAAAAAGAACCTCACCATATAAATCGCACAGACAAATTTCATGTATGTTACATCGCCCTTGATCTGTACACGGTGTTCCAGAATCGCCTTCCACTTTGTTCGAATAGGCAACCCAAATGACATCAGGGATGAGAGGAGTAGTAGTAGTAGTAGTAGTAGTAGTAGTACTAGCAGTAGTAGTAATAGCAGCAGCAGCAGTAGCAGCAGTAGTAGCAGTAGTAGTAGTAGTAGTAGTAGTAGTAGTAGTAGTAGTAGTAGTAGTGGTGGTAGTGGTGGTAGTGGTGGTGGTGGTGATGGTGGTAGTAGTAGTAGTAGTAGTAGTAGTAGTAGTAGTAGTGGTAGTAGTAGTAGTAGTAGTAGTAGTAGTAGTAGTAGTAGTAGTAGTAGTAGTAGTAGTAGTAGTAGTAGTAGTAGTAGTAGTAGTAGTAGTAGTAGTAGTAGTAGTAGTAGTAGTAGTAGTAGTAGTAGTAGTAGTAGTTAGAGCGCACAACTGCGGAGGTCATTAGCGTCCTGATAGAATCATATAAGTAAAAGGTCAGGTACAAAGAGCGCCAAAGGAAATCTCACTGCACCTCGCGTCTATGTCATATTATTTATCGCTGTACGTGGCCCTGCAAAGCCATGGCTATTTCATTGGTTGCTTTAGGCCACGGTGCAAGGATGCGTCACTCCTTCTGCTAAACAGTTACAACAATAACCACAACGAAGTTTACAATGGCGTAGAAACGAAATATAAGTTTACGATCTCGATCGTATTGGTTAAAAGAGAAAGAGATAGGGTGAGTTCATTCAGTTTGTCATACAGACCTCTTATCGTGATTGGTAGCCCATACCTTATCGGTTAGTGCAGGACACGCCTTTGAAGGGGTTAAAGCTAAGGGGAAAACTTCATGAGCCCCCAGGTTAGCGAAATGTAGAATGTGCAGTGTGAGAAGATTTTCATGGGGTGAAAATTAAAGCTTGAATGATATCCATTAAGTAAATTAGCAAGGCAACACTTTATAACAAAAAATAAACAGAACTGTATTCTCACAGTGATATCAATGCTTGTTGCTACATAGAAGCAAACATAACTAAATAATAAATAAATAAAGCAGCATGTTTTCCCTTTAATTCAAACTATAATTGGTTAATATACCTTTACTAACATATTGCTGATCATAGGAATACAACAGGATTATAGACGAAAATGTAACCCAGTTTTATTGTCATAATATTTATGTCATATTCGGTAAAACATATACAAATACATATTTATCTCTAGTTTCTACACCTGATCAGTCAATTATAACACAAGAGTAATTTGCATTTAGTAAAAGAATATCATCATTTGTGGATGTTTTATGGGGAGTGCCCACATGCTGACTAGTATGTAGACCGTCTTCCCCACTTTCCAGAAATACTTTTATTTAGTAATTTACTATAAAACACTTTTATGTACTGCCGTTGCAATTACTGTAACAGTGCGACCAGCCTCCCACATACGCACGATACGTCCACGAGTAATTTCGCTAGTATACGGCGTGACTGGTTCTGAGACAATAAACATGTTTTGGTTTCAATAACACCTGAAAAAGCAGAGGCGTCAAACTCCTCTCTTTTCCCCCTTATTGTTGTGTTATCAAACCACCACGCTCTGCGATAGGTAAGGTGAAGGACGCGTCTCAAAAGACGCCAGGAAACGATACAAAATCCGCCGAAGATTTTCTTTGGCGCTCTGTGTACGAATCCTGCGTTATAGAACATAAAATCAAAATAAAACTCAGCTAGAACAGTATCGGCAACTGCAGCGCGTATAGCTAATATACAGACTAACCATTACAACCCTTAGATCATCGCAAAAAAGCGAAAATCAGATTAAAAGGTGACGCTATACTAATAAGATTTAAAAAAAAATACGCTGATTACACACGGTGGCTCATAAGGTATGACAAAACATCTCTACTGCTTTATCATTACATTACGTAGGACTACTTGCTTCTATTTCAGTTATTTTATTTAAAAGCGTTCTGGTATTGCTAACACTGTTACGCGTTCGAGCCAAGTGTATTTGGTGTACCAACATTTAGCTTTGATTGTTACATCGATCTGACATACTGTTTTGTGTATTGTTAATTGTATACTTCATATAGTATTTTAATATTGATATTAATACTAAAGTAATAATACATTAGAGATAATAATAACAGCAACAATAAAAATAGTCCTGTCCGTTATGAATCAGTACATCTGAAGATTACCTGTTAGTGTGCTGTTCTGCTCTGCATGTCCGCGGCTGTGTCTTACGTACAAGTGACAAGGGTGGTGAGTTTCTAAGGAAGAGGTTACGAGCTCGAATCCCTTTTCTGTCTACAAAATTTTGTTTCCGTAATACATACTATACTTTACGTATATATGTATGTACATAGCCATAAATTAAAAGTTTTACCATCACTGAAACCCCGCAGCATACAAACAACATTACCGGGGCACCGTGCACAGCTACGAGATACAACTTCAAGAAGCGGACAGGAATTCGGGAACACTGTGTTTAGCCAGTTAACATAGAATGAATGTCCCGAAAATTAAGCGCAGGAGAAGACCGCAAAATTTGTCACCCATTATTAGAACAAATATTTTCCATAAATCAAAATACCTTATTTATTAGCTATATAGTCCAAAGACAAATATAGCCAAACTAAAATCGCATTTTAGTGCCCTGTATTAGAAAGCAAATATTTCTAAATGGCATTTATACAGTTGTTGATGTTCACAGTTTAGTTAGATTAGCTTTAAAAGCGATTTGTAATATTGGGATGTATAAATAGTGAGCCAACCAACATACTTGCGTGAATACCATCCGCTTTCTGTGCACCCTCGAAAGCTGTATACGAATAACCTGCCAGTAAAAATAGTGTTTCCTGTTACTAACTAAATTCTTTTATTTTAATTCCGTGTTACCAGAATCTCTATTGCTCCTCTGAAGCAATCTGGTGCTTATTATTGTGGATACATTTCCGAATATCGCATATTTTGACTCATGTATTCGAATATTTAGGACTGCAAAAATAACAGCTAGGTAGTATTGAATATACATACGAGGGGCACTATTTACATTTTGAGCCTAATAATTGAAACAAAGTAATTTCTGATTGAAAACTACTTTATTGTTTTTCAAAATATTCTCCTTTATGATCAATACACTTTTGCATCCGTTTGAACTATTTGTCAAAGCATTTATTCCAGTCTTCTTGAGACACCTCCAAAACATGGTTTTTGAAGGCATCAACGGCTTCTTCTGCCAACGAAAATCGTTGTCCATGCAATTTATTCTTGATGTTCGGGAACAAAAAGAAGTCATTGGGTGCCAAATCAGGACTGTATGACGGATGACCCATCAATTCGATTTTTTGAGCCTTCAAATACTCTGTGTGTGCGCTCGCATTGTCTTGATGAAGAACGATCCCGGTTTTTGTTGGTTTTCCTTGCTTCACCGAAGACTTCCGGCAAACAAATGGTTGTGTACAATTCGGCATTGACAGTTTTACGTTCCTCTAATGGCACTATTGCCACATGGCCAGTTTTGCTGAAAAAGCAGGCGACTATTTGCTTCGAAGTGCTTCGAGTGCGAGCAACTTTTGTTGGATTTGCTTCAATTTCTTCACCCGTACAGTCAACTGCTGTTTACATTCCGGCTCATACGCATAGATCCATGATTCGTCACCTGTTACAATCTTTTATACGTCTTTTGAGGCACCGCCATTGTATTTCTTGAGCATTTTAGTACACTAATCGACACAAGCATCTTTTAGAGATTGCGTCACATTATGTGGGATCCAACGAGAGCAAACCTTTTTCACGGCTAAATAATCATGCAATATTTTATATATGCTGGTGGAACTAATGCCTAGGGTTGCCTCAATCTCCCAATATGTCGCATGACGATCTTTAATTATTAGTTTTTGCACAGTATCAATATTTTCTGGCACAACAAATGATTTTGGACGACCTTCACGAACTTCATCATTGAGCGAACGGCGGCCACGATTAAATTCGTTATACCAGCGTTTCACAGTGGCAAAGGATGGAGCTTCGTCGCCAAATGTGGAAGTTAGTTGATCGAGTGGTAATAAATCATTGCACGAACATTTTCACGAGTTAATTCCATGTTTTTGTTGACACACAAATTTCAAGTTAGTGTAAACAAAATAAATGACGCTCTATTGACAAAATCTTTGAAGTAGATTATGGTAAAAAATGTCAAGCTTTCCATTGGAAACGTCAGATGGCACCTACAACATTCAGGGTTGCCAAGGCTCAAAATATAAATAGTGCCCCTCGTATAGTGAATGAGCCGTTCAAAATGAATTCTTCACGCCTATTAAATGTGAAATGATCACTCATTTTTAATGAACTGGTAATTCAAACACCCAACAGTTCTCATACTTTATGCAAAGTCAGGTATGTCCTGTATACCTCTGTTTTTATCACTCCTTAAATTGCTTACCAGCTCTCTGATCCCTCACTTCGAGTAAGTAAGCGATTAGCGTTTATGTATACTTTCTGAAATGTATTAACATACATTCACGTCAAATCTGTAATAACGTTCAACGCGGCCAGCCAGAGCTACTCATTTGTTGACTAATATTCTCAGGCATCATAACATTTACAACTCTTTGTCCTACTATGCTCCAGCTTGTTTGCGTGAGGAAATACCGAGAGAAGCATTTAAGTGAGAAGCATCTCTGAGTGAAAAACAGTGAACGATGTCGTTTCTGAATTGAGAAATAGTTTAGAAGCATTTCTGAGTGAGAACTAATGCACGATTTCGTTTCTGAATGACAAGTTTTTCAGCTTAGTCAGATTCAATACTTCAATAACATATTGCGTTTTTGTATGACTAATTACACAAAGTGAATAAGCGAAGCATTTCAAACAAATGAACTGATTCGGCATATTTCAACAGCTGAGGCTGCATAAGGACCTCTTATCTGCCCTATTTGATTATATCTAGAGCCTTTGATGAATATATCCATAGTTATGTAGTTTCACATCTGATGTAGGGATCAGCTTCTCTGGATACAAAGACTTCCTGGCAGGAATGAACAAACTGACTTGAACTGCAGATGGCAAGTGCTATTTTGACATATAACAAAGGACTAAAACACTTTGGGGAGAACGAGAAGCTGTAGATCGTAAGAAATCATTACTTACAGTTGTATATATCTGATCTCAACCAAACTACCCATCCCTATTTATCCCATCACCTTTTTTGTACAGAAGCAATCAACAAGAAATAAATTGATTACGAGAATTCTTTACCTTAAAGGGCAACTTAGGTTAGTGAAGACATAGTAAACTCCCTTCACTTTGGAGTCATCAATTTGATAAATCTTCTGCTCAAAAGATGTACATTTTAAAGCATAGGATTTTTAACGGTTTAAAGCCATGGAAAGCTTTCTGGGATTTGCCATGATACAAATGACGTGATAATAAAGCAGTAGAAATCAATGAGGGACGAGCATCAGAAGGATGGAGAAAGAACGCACGAATCAACAAGTCCGAAATAAATGTATAACGTGGAAGAAGAAACGGAAGTGAAGAATTGTGATAGTAGGGGGAAATTAAGAAATCTATTAGAAATTAAGATGAGGAAGGTGCGATACATAAGTAAAATAAACCCGTGAAAGAACTATGTTACCAATGAAATAGGAAAGGAAAATTAGTGGAAAAATATGCAGATTTAGCATTAACAACGGAGTGTCAAAGGAGTAGTGCAACCGGAAAGGAATAGAGAGCGTGATACAGTAAAGTCAGAAACACGTTTACCTTTCAGTTGTGAAATTATGTACGTAAGGTTTAGGGTGTGCAGGCCATATACTCGTACACATTAATGTGGAACCTTTACAAGTGAAGGAAAATTTAACCTCCAGTGTAAGGATAAT
The DNA here is from genome assembly GCA_030765065.1 of Deroplatys truncata. NCBI lineage: Eukaryota > Metazoa > Arthropoda > Insecta > Mantodea > Mantidae > Deroplatys > Deroplatys truncata. Next base: position 471,341,843 of record CM060990.1, read on the forward strand.
TAGAGAGCTAAAGAGGAACGTATACACAGTACTTATTGCGTCATAAAATGCAGCGAGTGATCCTAATTTCTCAATAAAACCTTTGCAACAATATAAGAGCTCATACTCTTTCTATTTCCCTTGTCAAGATTTTAAGGCTTGGGTACTGCGCTGGCAATCAAGGACTTCCGGACCAGTTCCGATACTAGATAAACCTGATAGGTCGACTTGAAACTGGTTATCATGATTCTCTTAACGCCATGGCTCGGTTTGATACGTAACGCTTCCAAGTTCGTCTCCAGCAACGTGATTAAATTCTTTAATGCAGATGTCATTTCGATGATAGGGACTCAATATTCCTGAGTCAGAAACGCTTTAACTGTGTGTGAGAGAGAGAGAGAGAGAGAGAGAGAGAGAGAGAGAGAGAGAGAGAAAATGAGTGACTGCTAAAGTATGTGGGTGTGCATTTGAAATAACACTACGAGCTTTCTGACATCGGATTTAAATTATTTCGGTGTGAATAAAAATGCTGAACCGTAATTTTAACTCTGAAGTCGAGGGTAAGATGCGAAGATGCTGGTTCAAGTCATCCCATCAAGTACCATGTGAATCGCCGGCAAACGCAAAGCGTATATTTTCTAAATAGTAATTTTACAATGAACATGCAGAACAGACTTTAATATTGGTCAAACCTAATGCTCCCTGGTAACTCAATGCACGGCTGCATGAGTAATTTAATTCTAAACTTCTATTAAATGTGATAGCTATTAAGTATTTCGGAAATGGTAAATACCTAAATGTATAAGCAGCCCGAAATAATTTAGTTGGGCAGTAGCACACCAATTTCTGAAGTACTAAATGCCTCCAGTGATGTGATGCAGTATATACCAGAGATGTAAAAAAACAAAGAAAGAACCGTGTATATTATGTAGAAAAATCGCGTAAATGATTATAAATCATTATTGTGGTTTACCATGGAAAATGTTGAACGACAAATGAGCCCTTTCTTGCAGAGTATGCGGAACGTACATGCGGGTGCTTTTCCAATGAACAGACAATGAAAGTGTACTTACGATATTTCACTGATGAGAGTTGGCAAATTGGTGTTGGTGAAGACATCGTCTTCTTTTCTGCCACAGAATGCGTATGTGTTCGAGCATACCGATGGGGTTGCGGATCTTCGGCACGGGTTATAGGGCCGGTATCAATTTAGTATTTCAGGGATTTGGGGAGTTGCGACAAGTAGTTATCTATCTGTGGTTCTATTAACCAATATTCTGGCAGGGGGAAGCGTGGTGCTGACAACATTATCTTTCCGTATGGGTTGGACGATCACCCACCTCTGCCATGCCTATATGGGCGAGATGCTGGCGAGCGGGTCGGTAGGTCATTGCCCAATAAAGACTGTCGCGTCGCGAGCTGTTATTGGCAGATACTGGCAAAACTTGAAAGAAAAATCAATTGGTAGATCATATATGCAACCTCTGTTGCTGAAATGCGAAGTATGCAAGGGCATTAACAAAAACGCTTTAAATGTCCCTGGACTATTGGGGTAATTGACTGTATACGCATGCTAATTAAGAAACCAATTTGACTGCTAATAAATATATCAACAAGAAATATGTACTAAATGTTAATGTTCAGGCAACTGGTAACACAACAGAGGAGTTGATCACTGTTTACGCTGCATGGTTTTGATCTGCACACGAATCTTGATGTTGGAAAAACTCAGATTCTTGCGCTTTACCGCACAGTTTATTCCTCCAGGAAATGTAGAATCGCCTGTACTGCTCATGCGCTCAGTGTCACTGAGGTCATATCTTGAGCTTATCTATCTAGGGCGATAGAAGACTCCGAATAAATCTTTGGGGAGTTTTATATGAATCTTGACCAATGACCAGCTTCTATCCTTTCTGAGACAAAATGTTTGAAGATTATTTAAGGAAACTTAGTTGTATTAAACTTATTTCCTCATTATTAATTCATTTTGCTCTTCAAGATTAGAAGCAGATGGTCAGCTTTATGTATTTAGGGTAGTGGTATTTTGCGTTTAATCACATAAATTTACGCAATTCTGGTAAATTTATATGATTTGCACATGTTCATTGCGGGAAAGTGTAAATTCCACAGTCAAGGAATCTGATAATGTTTTTTCCCCATCATTATAATTTATCTCACATCCAAAATATTAATGATTCTGTACATTGTTCAATTTCTCATGCCTCTGGGCTACACTATGACCATGCTCAGCCACAGATTACCCAGGTACCAAGTTTCAGCTTACTGATTTTCTCCTACCTACTTATGGGGAATGTTAAATAGCGTTATACAACGACGGATTTTGGAATTATTTACATAATGATTAATTAATTTCGTCTAGCATTTCAAATACCTATTTCGAGCGACCTGTGACGTTAAAATATGGAGATAAATATTTTATGAGATTGCAGATCACCACATTATTCAAGACAAGTTGGCGTTGAGCGACGAGAAGGGGAATAGATTGGACAGTTATTAATTCACCATACCCTTTTTTAATTTTGGTAGGAACGACTAATCACTTAGATAAAACGACTTTGCTTAACCACCACCCAAGTGCGAATCACACATTACATATATTATTAGGCGTATGAAGGGTGTGGCTTGGTGGGAAGCAGTACCTGTAGAACTTCATTATGGGTAGATATAGTGATAGTTCATCGAGACATGACAGCCTTCGTGTCTCATTTGTTTTAGTGCAAAGAGTTTGAGTACATAAATGTGAAGCTTGTTGCTGAATTTCGGTTATGTCAGTTACACAGCTTCTCTGCTTCTTCACTTAATGAAAACATCTACCTTTAGAATTAATAATATTTTAAACCATTATAGTCACATTTCCTCTGAAAACGAACATTCATTACGAATTTACACAGTTTTGTATTGCAGTTGTGTGATTTTTCGCCTAACGCTAAGATTATATTTTAGGTGATGTATGTATGAAATCTTGAGAATGTGCAATATGCGTTTAATTGCCTGGCGTTTATACTTATTTATTTATTGCTAGCAAACATTTACAGCAGAAAACTATAATACACAAATTATAGCATCATCCCTAATTTAGATAATCTCGTGTATAGGGGTGGATTCCTTAAATAAACCTAAGTACAAACGTGCATGTTTCAGATAATGAATGAACTTACCAACTAATCATATAGCTATAAAATAATTCAAAATTAATTATATTTAATTAGTATTAAATTAACATTAACAATTTAAGTGAAACGTATAGGTATGATATAAAATCACTGCCACATATAATTTTCAGATAACAGTAGGTAATATTTAATTTTCATTTGGCCAGGTACCCTCTTTCACAAAAGTAAATGGTCAATTCCAATAGGACCTGCGCGAAGGGTCACCTAATTCTCAGTCGTTCTTGCATAGATGATATGAGAATTAAATTTGTGATATGCTTCCGTTGCTGTGCAATGCCTGGCAACCATCAGCTCGCCTCGAATTTTGAAAATCAATACTACAGCAGTCATTGTAAACTAACGGGCAAATATTGTAAATTCAACTTCAGTATAGACACTTGTAGAATGTATGTGGTTATTGTGTTTCGATTAAGCAGTGGTCCAGAAGTAAAAATAATTCCAGTGTTGGATGCTTTGCTTATAAAGGTATGCTTAATCACCAAGGCGTTGTTTTTGTGCTTAGAATAGCTAAACTCAAAGTGTGTTACTGCTGATCAACAGTGGTGGTGAAACGGGATCGAATCCTCTGTAACGTGTAGGTTGTTTTGTTTTGTTTTTATGGGGAACATCATTATTTATATAATCTGTGCCAATTAATATAAAATTATACAAATTAATGAAATATCTTTCTGATAAACTCCTCCTTGAGAGCAGTAAATTACATGGGAATTTTTATTTCACATAGCGTTGTAATTTTGCCTGCCGTCTTACAAACGCTGCAATACGATTGAAATTTTATGAGTGAATGTTTTATAAAATATTAATTACAATTGCTGCAAACAAAACAGGGCATACGCGTACCTCAACTGTCAATCATTCCTCCCGAAATTCATTTTACTTGAAATACCCACATTCGAAGGCATCACTCTATAAGTCTCAAACACTATTACCATCTTAAAGAATTCACTTCATACATGCACTATTAATGTTTACATTAGTTTACAATGGATGCAAGGAATCATTGTTAGATGAGGTCTCGAGAAGCAAGAAAGCTAAAATGTTCAGACACAAGAAACGAAAATAGTTATTTTAGAAATTTTGAGTGAACTCAGCATGATTACACTCCCTTATAGCTAATTATGCAGTATTACGACAGAAATATCCTGTTACCATGCTACCATGGGACGAGAAGTTGTTTCTATCTTACCAGCAATGTAGGGTGTGTCGCTATAGACCGCGTGGCACAAGATACGATCCCAGACATGCTGTGCGTGGAAATCGCTCTGGAAGAATATCAGCTCACTTCTGGGCCTATATGACAGCATCTGAACCAGGACGACTGATTACGGTGACGGAGAGAATGGCCAGTGCGGTGTATATTGATATCCCCCAGAACACACTGTTACCATCTTTACGGGCTAATTTCCCGGAATAGGGGGAATATTTGTTTATGCATGACAACGGTGCGGTGTACACATCCAGTTTCACCAAAACGTGGTTAATAAGACACCCAGAAATTGTGTGCATCGATTGACCCTCGAAGTCTCCTCATTTGAATCCCGTTGAGCACATGTGGGCGTGCAAGGCTCAGGAGTGGGAGATGCGCCGAGAAGACAGAGTGCTGGAGCTTCTAGAAGCCCATTCTTGGAAATGTGGCAACATTAAGTGCGTAGCCCTCGTCAGTGTTCAAGGCTTGTATCCAACATACAAAAAAAGGCTTCAAGGCGTAATTGACAATGGCGGTAATTACACTAGGCATTAACCTGTCTTGCATCCTGTGCATTATGGATCTTAATTTAAGTTGATATTTGGTTTTATGTTTCTTCTTCAAATACGGAAGAATATTGTAAGCAGCCCTTGCGTTTTAATTGTTATTTTGTCAGTTATTCTTACGTGGCTTCAATTGCAGCCAAAAATGTAAGTCTTAAACCGTACGGTTCTCTCTAATTTTAGCTCATTGTAAACAAGGAGTATAAATAATTAAGCTATATTTATTACCTATTCAGGATGTACACTGTTTTCAAGAAGGTTTTTAAAAAGTATCACATTTGAAATATTTTATTTTAATCAACATTTCTAGTACTCAGGGTGCTTTAATGTAAGTGCCTCATTTTTTGTTGATCTTTTGTTCAAACAAAGTGGTTATCACAGCACAAAGTTTTGTTATTAACATCTTGTAAACAGGGAGCACCGATAATGGTTTTGATTTCATTTACATGCCGAGAGTATAGCCTTTAATTAAGTTTTTTTAAAACCATCACACTCTGAAGGCTATTTTCTTTAAAATTCCTGAAGCTTAAAGGAAGTTGTCTTAACAGAGATGGTTTACTGTTTTTCAGACTATCCTTAAATTTTTGCCAGCCTAAATATTAACAACTACAAAAATGACTTCTGTTGCCTTGTTGGTGTAGTGGTCATGATTTATCACTCTCATTTACAAAACACGTGCTCGAGACTAGCATTTACCCTTTTCCCCCCCTCAACTATCCTGTTGGATATAATAATACCAATGATTCCTTGCTTTGATAATTAAGTATACCTAGTAACATCTCAGGTCTAACAAAGTGAATGACTGATTATAAGTGCTCGAAATAAATCAATTCGGCCGATTCATTGCAAACAAGATTCCATTTTGACCTCCAGTTTGCAAAGGAGACACTACTGCTACACCAAGATGGGGGTTTTGATTATGAATTTTAATATTATTGAACTATAATACCTATTAGATATATCTATTTTAAGTTTATAACATCAGTGGTGCTTGTAAATCAACACATATTCAGTATTCAATCCTTCGTCATGTATGAACGTGAATCTAAAGAACACTTTTGAAATGCCTATCAACGGGAACGTGTAAGAACCATTACATCGTTTCAGTCATTTCATTGTCATTTGTCTGTCATTAATAAAATCAACGAAATGAACTTATACTCTATACTGAACACTGCGATACTCATGTTTGTTCTACGTGATTCTTTTTATCGTTTATAAATGTAATAAATGAATATTTAGAAACAAAAGTAAAATATTTAAACCATTTCTCAGGGTGCTAAGAACTTTACGCTTTGTAAAGAAATTTTCTTTTAAATTAGCGACAGAATAAACCTTAATATCATATGAACAGAGCGCAAATAGCGCAATTGAGGATTAGTCGAGACCGTTGCAGCGTTATCCATAGAATCTGAAGTACTAGCTGTTGGTGGTTCCATTCTCGCCTCCCGCATGCTTATTTTCTGAAATGGAATACAAACAAACGTCTTCAATTCAACTAGAGTCTATTATGGAATGGATAATCAGGATAAAGCAACTTCTAGAAATTTAGTTATTGGGAACATCGTATAGTGCTTGGAAATAAACAAAATGACAACGCTGCCAGGTGCAAACGGTTGCTTCACTTTCAAGTAATCTCCAACTGCATTGTGTTCTGTTTAATATATCATTAATTACTTTATTCACTGGCATTCAACAATGCCTTTTTGTGACCATTAATGCCGCCTTTTTACTATTAAATGCTTTCCCATGGTATGTAATGTATTAAATTCTTTTGCTTTCGACCCTCACATAGCATGGAATTTATGTCGTAATACTGCATAATTAGCTATTAATGAATGTGATCATGCTGAGTTCACTCAAAATTTCTAAAACATATATTTTTGTTTCTTGTGCCTGAAACATTTTAATTTCCTTCCTTCTCAGGACTTTCTAACACGAAGAAGATATAATGATTCCTTACATCCATTGTAAGCTAATATAAACATTAACAATGCATGAATGCCGTAAATTCTTTAACATGGTAATAGTTTTCGAGATTTATAGAGTGATGCCTTCGAATGTGGGTATTTCAAGTAAAATGTTATTAATTTCGGGAGAAAATATTGATAGTTGAGGTAGGGGTATGCCCTGTTTTGTTTGCAGCAATTACAATTAATATGTTATAAAGCATTCAGTTTTAAAATTTAAATTGTGTTGTTGCAGGGTCTGTAAGACGGCAGGCAAAATTACAACGCTATGCGAAATAAAAATTCCCATGTAATTTACCGCTCTCAAGGAGAGGCTCTATCAGAAAGAGAATCCATTAATTTGTATAATTTTATATTAATTGGCACAGGTTATATAAATAATGATGTTCCCCATAAAAAGCAAAACAAATAAATGCTACACATTAGAGGGGATTCGATCCCGTTTCGCCACCAGTGTTAACCAGCAGTAACACATTTAACGAGTTCAGGTATTCTAAGCACAGAAACAACGCCTTGGTGATTAAACATACCTTTATAAGCAAAGCATCCAACACTGGAATCATTTTTGCTTCTGGGCCACTACTTAATCGAAACACGATAACCATATACGTTCTACAAGCATACTGAAGTTGAATTTGAAATATTTGCCCGTTAGGTTACAATAAGCGCTGAAATAATGATTTTCAAAATGCGAGGTGAGCTGATGGTTGCCAAGCATTGCACAGCAAGGGAAGCATACCACAAATTTAATTCTCATATCATCTATGCAAGAACGACTGAGAATTAGGTGACCCTTCGCGCAGGTCCTATTGGAATTGACCATTTACTTTTGTGAAGGATAGTACATTGCATTCATTAGGGTTTGTTAAGCTTCAAGTCTCTAGCTTGCACCGTTATTCAGATACTAATATATATATATATATATATATATATATATATATATATATATTCGATTATCTAAGTTTATGGCGGTGATCAAAATACTACATATGATACGTATTTCGACATTTTATGTAAAGGCATGAAAAAAAAAAAAGTAGCACTTATTTTGGATAGGTTCTGAGAATGAAGTCGTTCCAAAAATAGCATAGGTCCAGTTATACAGTTCCAAAGCAACAGTACTCCAACTTTTGAGAAACACGAGCATTCGTATTTTTGTAACCAGTTCCAAAAGGCCTGATCGCACTGATCGAAGAAAGTACGTTACGTCTCAAGTTATAAGTGTGTGTATATGATGCGAGACCTTGGAACCGTCCCTGTTTCCCTAGTTCCAGTAGATGTAGAACATACAATCATTGGCATAATGTAAACTGATACATGGCACTTACTGCTATGATGATGGATGTGAATTTCATTAACGTGAATTAGTTGAGGTAATTCATAATTATTATGTGATATATAGGTGTACTTATTGCAATAAATTGCAAATTCACGCATGCATGGTGGAAAGAAGAGAAGTAGGGAGAGGAGCATCGTCTTGGTTACTGGGACAAATAATCCCATGAAGCGAAAGAACCTGAACAACGCAAGTAATGCAACACTGGACCAAGAGTATCTTGCTGTTACGGTTATGCGTAAATACTCGCGGAAGTACTTGACGTTATTTTGTAACGGTTCTTTGAAACCTAGCATTTTTGGGAAATGGAACTGTGGGAGTTGTTAATTATTTTTTCACCTCTAATTGTATGGGATTTTATTTTATTTTGTTTTTGTAGGCGGCAAATATATAAGAATCTCTATCACATCACTTATGTTTTGGGCCATAATTTTCCCAAAATATCCTTTTTGAGGACACATTGCATAATGGAGCTAAAATTTCAGTCATTCAAGTATTTGTTTTAAAAAAATAACCAATTGGGGTTATAAGTAATGGTTCCTAACGAGCATCAGTTTAAACAAATATTCTACAGGTGAAAATATCATGGAATAAATCCAGCAAATGCCAGTTATTCAAATCACGGCTATTTCCTGCTATAAAATACTACAATTTACATTGATACTCCTGATCAGACTGTTAAGTACAGAAGTCTAGGATCCCTCTTAAGTTTTAAATATAAGCAGAAATATTTTCGACAAAAAGCTACGATTTACAGCATTACTTTTTAAATAATTTCCATCTTTTTCATATACATTAAGTAGTGAATTTTTCACGCTCCTCGCATCATGGCATAGTCGTTTTGGTATACTTACTGCTTAACAGCAGTAAGTATACCAGACGAATTAGAGATTTTCTAGAGAAAAACAATACATCTTTCAGCAAGGTGTCTCCAGTTAAACGTTCCATCAAATCTATAGCAATTCCATCCTTGTATGGCTAATCCAATTCGTTTCCTCAGATATCCAGATACTAAATCTTGTTCATGAAAATAAACAGTGTTTTTTAAAAATGTAATAGTACCATTTAGTGTTTATAATCACCTTAGGGTTCAATTATGATCCCCTATTTTCACTGCAGTATATAACTGTAAAATAAGCATAGCCTCTGTTACGGCTTAGACTAACATGGTGAAATACAGTTAATACAGAGAATAACTAAATAGGAAAGAATGGGGAAAGAATTAACCCTCGAGTAGGGTCCGCAAGTTTGTTACATGGTATAGACTCGTCAGAATCGTGGATTACAAACATGATGTAATCATATAATATAATTTAATATGCTATTAAATAAGAGTAAATTATTTATTTAAATATTCTTAATCCCAATAGCGCAGGTGTAATCATAACATACTTAATAATACACTTTAGGCAATAGAAAATTATGGAGCATACCATATGACGTCAATTTATTATTCGATAATGCCGTAGCACTGTATAATATACATTCAAACAAAAATTCAAAATTTTTGAAGTATACAATTTTTATAAATGCAGCCAACAGTAAATTGTAGTAAAAAACCCTTAACTACACAGCAAATGTTTAGTAATTGTAGTAAAATTCAATAAAGCTTCTACCCGTTTACTTTTCCTCAAACAGAATTTATTTATCTAAAAACATTAAACGCAACTAAGCCTTGTTTCCAGTGTCACATGACCACCTTGGCGTACGCACAGAACAGCAATCCTACCATCAAAAATTCGACTTCGATTAAATCAGTAGCAGTAAACTAGATAACACGGATCATCTATCAGCAAGCTACGCAAGCAGATGGTTCAAGAAGGATTATGTAACTAAGGCCACCTGTTAGAAACACGTTGTATTATGTGTATAAACGCTGTAGGGATGATGTTAAAGAAATGTTAAATAAGCCAAACATCTTTGTCGCTTTTTAGGGGAATTGAATGTAGCATGCGATTTCTAATCATTGTACTCCAGCAACTGTTTTGTATCATTCATTGAAAATTTAACTAGGACAGTTTGAATTGATTTAGGTACATCGTTGTTGCTTTATGAGCATTTAAAGGATCTTACGGTATACGAAACAATATTATGCGTTCTTTGAATATACGTGGGATGTATAACGTGAGCCCCTGCTGATATATCGGTAGATGTTCGAATATTTGATTAGATGCTTGATTTGGTCGGCTACTCTCTTGTCAGTCGAACATAGACCGGTTCGACACAAATTCTGCTGCTCTCTAGTGCGATAATTCTGATTCATATTATTCATTCATTAATTATCTGTTTACCCTCCTCTTATGTAGGACTTATACCTACGGGTAGGACGGGTCAGAGGCCCGTCGAGGAGCAGACACTCATGGATCAGACAGAGCATCCAGGATGGGTGATCAGCCCATGCCTGGTATAGGATGAAGGAAGTAGATGAAACGAAATGTTGGTGAAATGAATGAAAGGAAAGGTGATGATGGAGCAGTTGGTGGAATGAATGGCGGGGGAAACCGGAGAACCCGGAGAAAACCCGCCCAGACGCCGCTTCGTCCCTGGGATTGAACCCGGGCCGCCTCGGTGGGAGACGAGCGGTCTAACCACTCGGCCACGGCGCCGCCCTGATTCATATTAACTAAAGGATATTAGAGATTATGAATGACAAATTATTGAAAATAGTGAATATTGCCTGGTTACGTTAAGTGTAGTTTTTTCTTGCAAACAGAAGCGATCAGTATTAATAACATTGAGAAATAACAGTTCGGAGTGCTGTCGTCTTTCGTTGTCATCGTCTCCGTCTGTTTTGGATTTCTGCTTCCCTCGTGACAGCATCAGGGAAAATTTTTCTTACCTCTGAACGATCTCTGTTTTTGACTTCTGTCTTACTTTTGGCTTTTATTTTGGATATGGATACGATTTTGGGATTTCGTTGTTTAAAGATTAACGTACCGTAATTCATATACAGTTGTCTCGCTTAAGTTGCCGATAAGCATGCTAGCTGTGCTGAGTATTAACATGATTCTTCTTGGCTTTCTGTGAATGCAGGGTGATACAATCTGGACGTGCACCACGCAAAATGACAAATAATATAAGAGTGCGGCTTCAAATTGCGCGTAAAGCAGTCAGTATAGAGCGAAAAATGTCTGAACCGCCGAGTTAGCAGCAAACCGTCATTGGTTGCACGAAATACTCGTATGTGCAGCGAAGGGTTAAGGATTGGGCAGTGTGATAAGACTAACTTTCTGCTTGGAGCCACAGCCATAGCCCAAGTAGTAGCAGCAGCAGCAGCAGCAACAGCAGCAGCCTAGACTTTTATGGTAAGATTTTAATTGTGCTGTCACTTTTACTGCTCCTTTCAGCCGTAAGATATTCACAATTTTAACATGCTAATGCGAAAATCGTCAACGAAAGTGTGAAACGGTTCACCACCTATAACCTTTCCTTCCAAAACTGGTCTGGCGCACGACGTAACCGCATACTCCACAAGCAACAAGTCCCCTCCTCCAACAGCCAAGCGGGACAAAGAGAGATTACATCTTAGTGTCATAGATACGCTGACGGCTCGGAGGTAATCACTTCGTTCACACCCAGACACTAGTGATCAAAAAAAAAAACGAACGGTGTGATGAAATTACACGAAACGGAGAAAACGAAAGCGGAGAAGGGACAGAATGGGGCGATAAAAGATCGGAGAATTCAATTTAAAGCTAAGCTACAAATAGCAGGGTAGCTGTAACAGTGGTTTGTGGAGAGCGAGATGAATAGAGATAATGTTCTACTGTCCATCAGTCACTTAAAGTGTGCTTATCATTTCGCACACCCCTTCTCCTTCTGGTTCAGACCGAGGGAGTTGGCATCGCGGTAATGGTGAGGATCACATTCGGGAGATTCCGGTTTCGATTCCCGTCGGGCTGGCCACTCTGACAATGAATTTCTTTTGAGGTCTATTCGAATCGGTAGGCTAAACCTGGGGTGGTTCCCTTTATACCACGAATTTCCTGTTCATCATTTCTTGTTCCCATAATTTCCTCTCATCTTTTCAGGTCTGTAGGACCAGGCGACGTGATTAGTGTGTTGCGGCAGGACGGTAGAATTTGCGGTATGGAAAATAGTTCTCCCTGGCTCTTGGCGGGACTCCTAGGGCTCCCTTTCTTCCTAGGAGTGTCTCCGTCTATTCCTGGAACGTCCAGGTTACGAGTGGCAATGGCAGCGCTAGCCGTTATCATGATTATTGATGTCATGTTGGAATCGTCAGGGATCCCGTCCTTGTTAGCTCACATCGTCGTCCGGATCTCGTCGCACTCCGAGTCTCCCCTTGTAGCGGGGTTTGGAAAATAAACGCTGTCTGGTGTGTAGGAACTTGGCTTAGGGTTTCGGATACAGAAAGATTATTGCCGGCTACTCAGGTAGAGGATAAGTGATTGTGGGATTCTTATCTCAGGGATTGTGTGGATGGGAGATGAATTATACTCACAACTCCTCTCAGTGGCCCATTTATTCTGATGATCCACACGTGTTGTCGTACCGGAGACCCTTTACACAAGACGCGTTCCTATCTGTTTTTCCCCGTTACAGTTTCCATGCATCTACCCTTGATTTAATTCTCTTTCTAAATTATACACAGTATGACTTTTGCCATTCCTAGCTACCCTATCTCTTACTGTTATACTATGACGATTTCCTATCGTATATCTCTTTCCTCTGTTGTAATATAAAATGTTACACGTTGCTTGTTTCCCTATCTGTTACTACACGAAATATTTCATCTTCTTCTCCCTTGCTCTACACGACACTAAGTGTTCCATGTTTCGCGTGTCGAAAACTCGCTCCTGTTCCTAGACAAAAATCTATTTCACGCCTCTTTTCTAGTTTCATTCCCTTGCGTTACTATTCACGTGACTTTTATTATTACTCATTGGCTATTTAGCTAATTTGCGCCCTTCCTACTATTGGGTAAATTTCAGCAACCTGATGCTCTGCGAGCGTCTCTTCTGTTTCACGTTATTAACGGCTGATTTGATTTTCTGTCCGCCTGAGTGCCTGGCGCATCCGCTTAATTGTTCCGCTTTCCGGCGAGTCTCCGACGATTTCAATAGAATCTAAATGTTTCTCCCGCTCGCCTTTCCTGTATTTCTTAAAGTGTTTTGCCCTTTGGCAGATTTCCTTGTGTCTTTTCTTTTCCTGCGTTTCCTTTCACATTCTGATTTATTTATTCGTGTCTCTACTTTACTTCATTTCATTCGTAATAATATTTATTCCCCCCTTTTCTTAATCTTTAATATTCTCTTTTATCTCCTTATTATTCTTATTTCCTTCGTTATTTTGTTTTATTAGCGGATTATTCTTAAACTTTTATTCTGGCTGTGATTATTATTGTACTCGCGGATCTTATCACTTCACCCTGCATCCCTTCCTCCTAGGGGTCACATTGGAAGCACATAGAACCCACCATGGCCTACGTGCTGTGCTCCAGTTACGGGAGGCTTCTGCGTCTGACTACTCCTAGTTCTGTCTGAGACGAATATTTTTATGAGTTTATTTTCTTTTGTAAATAAGCTGTAGGCGCTGAGAAGTTTAGTAATGATCGTCTCCAAATTGTTGTCTTTATATATTAATTTAAGCTAAACCATGAGTGAATTTTTAATTAAGCCTGAGAAAAAGCATTGTTTTAAATGGTTATATTGCTTTGTCTGTTTACCATTCTAGGACCTAATATTATTCCCAGGCAGCATTTAAAACGACATTTTCCTGTTTGTTCTTATAGCGTCAAACTGTAATCACGGCTAAAAATATATTCAATCTTGCCCGAGAGGAAATTCTCGTGCACATATGTTACGAAGTACAATGAACTATCTTTAAAAAACCTTTAGAAATATCGGTTTGACAAAGAATTTTTCTTAATTTGAAAATTAAAAAAACATACTTTAACACAAACGCATTTTGACAAAGTAAGTTAATACGGTATATACCTTCCTCTCTTAAAGGCTAGTTCACATTTAACATTTTCATTTTGAAGTAAATTTGCACATGAAATTTAATTTCTGCAAATATTAGCTGAATTTACTTGAAGTCTTCACATTATTTAATTTTAACTGTCTAAAATAACACTTAAAACACTCGCAGAAAAGCAACAAGAGAAACATTTTACAAACCTCATTCATAACTTTTGTCAATATATTATTTGGAAGATAACACTGAAGGCCTCGATTTTTCTTCTATTATCGATTATTATATAACACTTAAGAAATTGTATCCCTCGCTTATATTTCGCTTACAAGCGTTTTCATTAATAGGACTAAATCTCAGCTTAGAATTAAATAATTCGCTTAGAATTAATCTACAAATGAAGTATGCTTTTATCCCCATATGCACATTAACGTTAATATAGCTGTTGTAGAGGCATTCTCTGAAAATGTAGAAAAGTCCATTCCATACTACTTTATTATGGCTAGGCTTGTAAACTTGGTCGTCGATAACAAAAGGCAGAGGAATCAGGTCATTCTTCCGTCAAGGGGACAGGTAACGTGAAAGCACTGCATTCCACTCTATCGAGCACTAACATTACAAGCTAACGAACTGCATTTATAATTAAGTGATACTAATGAAAGTTGTAGGATTTCAGTGAAAGCAAATAGCTGACAATCTCTCTCTGAAGTAGTGAATATTCAAAGCTAAATAATCAATTTTGAGCTAGTGGCTTCTTTATTACAATTACTATGTGAAAGCTTTGTGTGTGTGTTTATTTTGATATTGTTTAATGCCCATTTTTACCACTAATGGCACCACAGCCGGTAGACACTGGTGATACATGAAATGATAGCAAAGAAAATTTGGGAAGGAAACGTTCCAGGCATGAGTTGAGGGTAGCTGTCCAGCATTTCCTAGGTGTGTGTATATGTGTGTGTGTGTGCGCGCGCGCGTGTTTATTTTAATAGTGTTTAATGAGAATTGAGAAAGGAAATGATCCAGGCCTTAGTTTAGGGTACCTCCCCTGCATTTTCCAGGTGTGTATGTGTGTGTGTGTGTGTGTGTGTGTGTGTGTGTGTGTGTGTGTGTGTGTGTGTGTGTGAACATTTTGCGTGGCAAAAGCGTTTAATTGATTACGGCTTTCATACAAACCTGTGAGTAGTAGTCCTGTGTTATCTCCGATGTAGGCACGATAGAATCATTACGACTAAACCGTTTTGCTAGATGTTAAAATAACATATAGCGCGGGCGTTATTCCTATAGTGGCGAGGGATTATACCAGTGACGAGGCATTATACATATAGTGGTGAGACACTATGTAGGGATAGTAAAATACTATGGCATTGACGAATAAACCGTTTTGCTAGATGTTAAAATATCATATAGCGCGGGCGTTATATCTATAGTGGCGAGGCATTATATCTATAGTAGCAAGGCATTGTGTAGGGATAGTAAAATATTATGGCATTGACGACTAAACCGTTTTGCTAGATGTTAAAATTTCACATAGCGCAGGCGTTATACCTGTAGTGACGAGACGTTATTCCTATAGTGGCGAGGCATTATAACAGTGACCAGGCGTTATACATATAGTGGTGAGGCATTATGTAGGGATAGTAAAATACTATGGCATTGACGACTAAACGTTTTGTTAGATGTTAAAATTCCTCACAGCGCAGGCGTTATACCTATAGTGGCGAGGCATTATGTTGGGATAATAGAATACTATGTTATTGATGACTAAACCGTTTTGCTAGATGTTAAAATTCCACATAGCGCAGGCGTTATACGTATAGTGGCGAGGCATTATATCTATAGTGATGAGGCGTTATACTTATAGTGGCGAGGTATTATACCTATAGTGACGAAGCATTATACCTATAGTGAGGAGGGTTATACCCAAGCGTTATACCTATAGTGGCGAAGCATTATACCTATAGTAATGAGGCATTTTACCTATAGTGGTGAGACATTGTACCGATAGTAGCGAGGCATTATGTAAGGATTGTAAAATATTATGGCATTGACGACTAAACCGTTTTGGTGGATGCTAAAATTCCACATAGCGCAAGCGTCATACCTATAGCGCTGAGGCGTTATGTCTATAGTGGCGAAGCCTTATATCTGTCGTGGCGAGGCGTTATACTTTAGTGGCGAGGCATTATACCTATAGTGCCGAGGCATTATATCTATAGTGGCGATGCCTTATATCTGTAGTGGCGAGGACGTTATACTTATAGTGGCGGCATTATACCTATAGTAACGAGAGATTATACCTATAATGGCGAGGCGTTATACCTATAGTGGTGAGGCAATATAGGACGCGTATTCAAAACTAAGGTCCGTTTGGCCATAATAACAACATCGCTCATGAGACAAGGTTTTTATTGATAATAATATTTGCCTACATATATGTTTACTTTTTCACATAATCGCCATTCACACCTATACACTTGCTGCAACACTGCACCAGCTTCTTTAACCCCTCGGCATAGAAGTTTGCCGCTTGGGACTTGAACCAGGTGGTGACGCTCGTCTTGAGTTCATCGTCGGTTTGAAATCGTTGTCCACCTAGCCACCGTTTCACATGCAAGAAGACAAAATAGTCACTTGGTACCAGGTCGGTACTGTATGGAGGCTGGTCAAAGAATTCTCATTGAAGCTCTTGAATCTTCTCTTTGGCTTTGGCAGCGGTATGCGGGCGTGCGTTGTCGTGCAGGAGGATGATGCCAGATGACAGTTGATTTTGGATCGCCCGTTTCAGTTTGGTAAGCGTTGCACAGTACACGTCAGCTGTAATTGTTGACCACGGTCCATGAAATCAATCAAAAGGACGCTCTTTTCGTCCCAAAACATAGTAGCCATCATTTTGCGATTCGTGTACAGCGATTGCTTACACTTTCTTGGTTTGGTGAACCGGAACGGCTCTACTGCATTGACTGCTGTTTCGATGCTGCGTTGGTGTACGCTATCCATGTCTCGTCGTCCGTAAAAATGTGGGAAAACAAACCATCTCCATCATGTCTATAGCGCTAAAAACTGTCGTGCACTACGCATTCGTTGCTCTTTGTGCTGATCGGTGAGCTGTTTTGTCACCCATCTCGCACAAAGTTTCCGATATCCAAGCTGTTCAGTGACAATTCTGTAAAGCGAGGTTGGAGCAATATTTGGGAATTCATCAGCCAGAGCATTTATCGTCAAACGCCAATCACTTAGAAGTTTTTGGTTCACTTGCTCAACGATGTCGTCGGTCCGAATACTGGGCCTACCACTCCGCGTTCATCGTGCACAGTTGTGCGGCCATTTCGAAATTCTTGACACCAGTGTCGAACTTGTTTGTCACTCATTATGTCCGATCCATACACGAGGCATAACTTACGATGGATGTCCGCAGCTGACGATCATTTTACCAGCAAAAATCTAATCACACCGCGCACTTCACAACTGGCGAGATCTGATTGTCGCTGCCATTGCGATCTGCTCTCACCGACTGGTAAACGCCTACTGTGTCGCACCAATACTGCAGTAGGTTCCTTAGGAGTCGGTAGACAGCGCTGCAGGCGTGAAACGTCATTCAGTCCTACCATCCGTTAAATATTGTTCACTGGGCCTTAATTTTGGAGTACGCCTCGTATCTATAGTGGTGAGGCATTATACCTAAGGTGGCGAGGCGTTATACCTATAGTGGCGAGTTGTTATACCTATAGTGCCGAGGCCTTATATTTATAGTGGCGAGGCTTATACCTATAGAGGCGAGGCGTTAAAACTATAATGGCGAGGCATTTTACCTATAGTGGCGAGGCGTTATACCTATAGTGACGAGGCCTTATGTCTATAGTGGCGAGGCATTATACCTACAGTGGCAAGGCTTTGTACCTATAGTGACGAGGCGTTATACCTATAATGGCGAGGCATTATACCTATAGTGACGAGGCGTTATAGCTATAATGCCGAGGCATTTTATCTATAATAGCGAGACACTTTACCTTTAGTGGCGAGGTGTTATACCTATAGTGACGAGGCCTTATTTCTATGGTGGCGAGGCATAATACCTACAGTGGCGAGGCCTTATACCTATAATGGCGAGCCATTATACCTATAATGACGAGGCGTTGTACCTATAGTGGCGAGGCGTTAAAACTATAATGGCGAGGCATTATATCTATTATGGAGGGATCTTATATCTATAGTGGTGGCGGGGCGTTATATCTATAGTGACGAGCCGTTATACCTGTAATGCCGAGGCGTTATATCTATAGTGACGAGGCGTTATTTAGACAATCCACATTCAAACTACTTACTTCATATGCTCAGCAAGAGCAACTTCCTAGCATATATTGTATACATGTGAAATTAGTCGTGTATCACGACCTATCATAGGTGGCATACATTAAATGACTTAGAAGCTTGAAATAATTTTTTATATTATATGATAATTATACGGGTTTAGAATTGGCAAAGAAGGGTTTGTTTTCTATATTGTGTTATGACTTGGCTTTCTCATTTGTTGCGTAATACTTTCACACTTGTTTTTTTAAACTGAAGTAAGCGCAGTAGTCATGGCCGAAGGCTTGGAAGTATCTGAGATACTACTCGGTTGATCGCCCATGAAACTATAATCAACAATCAAGCCCGAAAAAGCTACCATTCTTTAACTATATATTTGTTCTAGATGTTCACTTTCTAGCATTTTTTGGAATATTTGCATGGGCTATTCGTATCAGCCGTTTTCTGAAATTAAAATTCTCTGAAAGCAGCGCATCAATCTCATTGATTCATAAGTATCGGTGATGGCAGTTATCTGTGGTTTTCCAAGTGGTTTCATTGCTGTACTCAGTATTTCTCTTGATTAAGAATATCAAATCAAACCCATGGTTCACCAGCCCAGAATCGGACTAAGGCCTACCGCCCCGACCACTGCATCCCCGCCTCTGTCCACTACAGGTGTCATTGGTGAGGGGCGGTACCGAAAGGGTGGAACCTGGTCAGCGTCCCGGATTTCTCCCAGCCGGTTAAGGCTGTCTTCTCAATCAGGGTCGCAACGTTTTTATCACGTATCTCCTGAATTGGCCTCTCCGGGACCTAACGAAGCTAACATTTTTTGTTACCAAGCGGGATGGCTGCGCGGTAACGTGCGAGGCTCGCATTTGGGAGGCCCTGGGTTCGATTCCTGGGGCCGGTCGCTTTGACCATGGGTTTTTCGAGATTTTCCCTACTTGGCAAGGCGAATGCTGGGGTGGATTCTCTTCTACCATGAATTTCCTTTCCCCCCATTTCCTACTATTTCGCTTCCGCTTTCATATTTCAGGTAGGCTTAGGGGCTCTGCAGCGTCGATTGCTCGTTAGAAAATACTTCTCGGTCATGCCAGGTGGAATTCTTTAAGCCGCCTCCGGTAGGTCGAGTTCTTCCCGGTTTCGCCAGAGGAAAGCCTCCCTGAGTAGCTCGGTTGTGTGACCGGGTCATCAAGCTTGGAGTCATTAGGGACCTCTGTGCGTCTCTGTCGGCCGGCCTGCCTGCAGCCTATAGCCACCTGCGGTTCCTTTACCTCATCCGTTCCTTGGGATGGTAAGCACAAAAGATATCGAGCGGGATGGCTCAGACGTTAACGTTTGTGGCCCGCATTCGGAAGGTCGTGGGTTCGATTCCTGCGGCCGATCTTCCTGACCCATGCGTTTTTTCGGGGGGTTTCCCGGGTCGCTAGGCCAATGCTGGGAAGGTTTATTACATCCCCCGAAATTCCTGTCTCTCCATTTCGCCTCATTCTCATTTCGCTTCACTTTTCATCTGCTTGGTCTGTTTCAGGGTTGAAAGTGTCGGCGGGGCCTCGGCGTTGCATGGCAGGGGAAAAGGATGTTCTAGGTAACCCTTCGTACCCCGGAATGGGGGCGGTCTCCAAGTCCCGGGCCCCATAGTGGGATGTGTAAGCCTGCTGGGGGGAGGGGAGCCGGTTGTACCAACTGCCATCCGGGGATTTTCAATCTGGAAATAGGCAGGGACCCTACCCTCTGCCCTATCGTGCCTCCTGGTCTGGCCGCCCTTTGTCTCCTCTCACCACTCCCTCCCGGGGGCACCCCGTCAGGGGCTTCAGACACGAAAGATCTTAGTAGGTCGAGGTACTGTCCCCCTCTGCTCCTAGTGCTAGTCCTAGTACAAAAGATCAGCGTTGTGCCGAGGTGCGAGGTGTGCCCTGAATTCCCTGGGCCATAGATCATATTGTTTATTACTAATATTTTACAGTAATCTAGTCTTAAAGCTAGGAATTTAAATCACTATAAAACATGCTTCATATTTATGAATTTTCGCAATTTTGGCCTGTTTTTTTTCACAGATAGGTATCCCTGACACACAGAATTTGGTTTCACTTTAAAGCAGTTCTATGTTAGCATCAAAGTCACGTGCGTTTGCACATCAAAAACAAGTAGATAGTTTGTAAATTAAGTAAACAAGAATGTTATGTAAAACAGCTATAATAACTAAGGATTAAGTCAAAGCATTCTCAAGAAAAACCTGGAAGCTTTAAGGAAAAGCATTTGAATGGTATATCCCTTCCCAAATAGACATTGACACACATTAGTTGATAGAAAGCGGAGTTCTGGTGCAAGTTAAAAATTCGGCAGTGCTCACGCTCGACTCCTTAAACGGCGGAAGCAATCTCGTATTACCTCAGCTAAAAGTGATTGCCAGAGTACCGCGCTACATCTGTTGCAACCTGTTGAGCTTTCGTGCAGAGAATAGTCCAAACAAGTTGTAAACGTTTCAGTGGCTTAAACAGTTAAAGGTCCAGCTTGACTAGTGCTAGCTTTCCTCTTGT
This sequence comes from Deroplatys truncata, assembly GCA_030765065.1. NCBI lineage: Eukaryota > Metazoa > Arthropoda > Insecta > Mantodea > Mantidae > Deroplatys > Deroplatys truncata. Next base: position 471,362,838 of record CM060990.1, read on the forward strand.
GTATATTGATTCAATACTACTTATGGATTATTTTACTTTTAAAGCGATCTTCCTTGGCCCTGTTACTTGCTCTACCGCTTAGCTACTTCAGGTAGAGGAAATTTTGGACTTGATAAAGCAACTGGATACAGAGGTTTCACCAGAGATACACCTTTTGAAGTTGTCTTAATATAAACGTTTTAAAAATTTCACGTTTCCCACACGCGCGCGCGCGCGTGTGTGTTTGTGTGTCCGCATGTTTGAGAACAAATTAAAACAGAAACGATCACCTAACACTAAATTGTACTATTAAGTTGGGAATCTTTTAAGAATGCAAAGAGAATACTCTCGGGAAATTCCATCTACTTTAAAGGAACTTGAGACGAGACAATGTTCATTTCTTATGTTCACAGCGATGCCTCTAACGATGTTTATTAAAATGTGTGTTTCTACTTTTGTACGCATATAAAATGTATGTCTTCAACTTTCTCTAAATAGCTTTTAAAATCTCTTTATGTTTTGTATTTTGTATAAGACAAAAGGTGAGAAATAAACAAAAACTTACTGCAAGAAAAATATAGCATTCATTAAAATATAAAGTTTGCGCAAAACAAATTTTGTAGCATTAGCTATTTCTCCAATGTGCAGCTCTCTAAGTGGTGCACGGAATCTCAGTTGGAATGAATTGACTAAATTGTATATATCTCCTACAATATATTTGTTTATTTACAGCCATAAGAAAAATCACAGCATAATTAAGCAGTTTCAAATGCAAGGAGTACAAATTTTTCATAATCGGTGTCTTAAATAAAACCTTATTCTTTAAAGCACGTTGTGTACACTTATTAAATGTTTATGCTCAATACGGGCCCAAAACTTAAATCTCACAAAATATTTTCATTTTGATTTCGCCAAACTGTTTATTGTGAATTTTTTATGGTTTATGAATAAAATAATGTACGCATCTTGGGAGCTAGGAGTTAGGAGTACTCAGACATAGGGGTCTCCAGTAATTGGAGCACTTTCTGTTTCCAACGTGACTCCTGGGAGAAAGGGAGGAAGGGGAGACCCGAAGGGCGACCAGATCCGGACGACGATGTGCGCTAGCAAGGACGCGTTCCCTAACAATTTCAACATGACACCAATCCTGACGCCGGCTAGCCCTGCCTTAGCCACCCGCAACCTGGGGATCCCGGAAATAGACGACACACTCTCAGGAAGAAAGGGGTCCCAACAGTCCTGCCAAGCGCCAGGGAGAAATTCTTTCACCGTCCTACCGCAAAGCACCAACCGCCGTCGCTTGGTTCTGCAACTCTGAAACAGATGAAAGAGAATGATGGGAGACAGGAAACTTGGTAGAAGCGGAACCACCCCAGAATTCGCCTACCTATCTGGAAAAACGAAAATACGCATAGTCAGAGTGCCCGGCCCTTGGGAATCGAACCCGGGATCCACGAATGTGAGACTCACATTACCGCGGAGCCATCTCGCTCGGTGCAACTTGTGGAACGAGGGATCTTTGTTATACTCGTAGAAAACCCACTTCACCCACAAATTGCTTAAATAACTATTAAATCGGTTATGTATCTAAAATAGCAGTAATACAGTTTTTTTCCATTTGCATGTCAATCCTAGTTATTCCTAACTTGTACATTTTTAAGGGTAGGCTGTACTGAAAAGAAATGCTTATTTTGTCTACCTTATTGGTTTATTTTTTATTTTTCGTAAACACAGATTCTGTTGATTTTGGATTGTATTCTTATGAGTTTAAAGTTTTATAAACCTCTTTTATGTATATTATATGTATATTAAGTGGAGGCCTTGTAATGGCGGATTATTTGAATGACTCGGAAAATGCATCCGGCAGAACCAAAAGAAATCTTGCAAGTGGCGGAAAGCATTGACGTTGAAAGTGTTATCAAAGAAGTCAAGGAAATAGTTTGACGTAGCATACAACCATTTCTTCAATGGTGCAAGGTAAAAAAGCATACAGAGTAATTACATTGGGGATTCTTTAGAAAAGAAAGGGAAATTTGCTTCACAGGTTCTTCCAGTAAATTCAAATGTTTCCAATCCAGACAGTGTAATCAATGATGTTATCAATACCAGTGCTACTTCCTCTGCACAAGGACTTAATATGAAAACTTGTATAATAATAATGTTAAATAAAACATGTTTTAATATAATTATTGTTACACTTATTCTGTTGAATGAGTTTTTTTTCCACAGCCTTCTATATGATTTTTATAGAATGTTATGATTGTGTAAGTGATCATATTGTCAGCACTGGTGCTATGAAGGTCAAACAACAACAGACTAGAGCTCAGCTTTGCACATGTCCGAAAGTGTATTGCTGTTTTCACACAAATTTCAGCTGGATACTTCATAGTGTAATATTCAGGGCTATCTAAAAAAACAGCACATGACAACACATGTTAAAAGTAATGTTATTTTGTTAGTAGGATTGCTACACTTGGCGTTCGGCCTCGTTCCGCAAACATTCCTACTCGTAAAATAAAATCTACTTGTATTATAAATAACTGTTGATACACTTAGACGGGCTTATAGCCTAAATCCGTAAATATCACTGGCCAGGATTTCATTTTCTGAGGCAACCTAGCTTCGAATTCTCGTTGCGGTACTAACAAGTCTAGCGTTACTATGGATGGACCCACGTAAAAATAAAGGTAGCACTATGCTGAACAATAGTTATTTATGCAACGTATGGTTGAAGTGGGATATTTTTACTAGCGGAAAAAAGCTATACTCTCGTGATGAACATTCCACGAATATAAAAAAGAATTTCACGTTCTAAAAATTGCGTTCCTTAAATTATTTACTCAGCATAACGAAAATTTGCAATAAAACGTTTTGCGGATTCAAAAGTACATTGTGAGATTTAAGTTTAGGGGCCGTATTAAGCATAAACAGTTGAGTATCATACACAGCGTGTCTTAATGAGTAAGTTCCTGATTAAGACACTGAATATGAAGAATCTATACTTCTCGCACTTGAAACTGTTTAGTGCTCCTGATTAAGACACTGCATTTGAAGAATCTATACTTCTCGCACTTGAAATTGTTTAGTATTTCTGATTAAGACACTGCATTTGAAGAATCTATACTTCTCCCACTTGAAACTGTTTAATTATGCTGTGCTTTTCTGCTATGGTTGTAAATAAAAATAGTGTCGAACCTTTTCTTTTTTTATTTATTTTTAGCTGTGAGGATAATAAGTTTAATCAAACCACCCAAATACATAAAATTGAAGATGAAAGGTCAAATATTTTGCAGCCGCATTTTATTTTTCTGCATGGACGTTATTTAAGAGTACATTTCTATCCGCCTCTATAACATTTAACCTGTAAATACCTATTTATTTTAAGTTATAGCTTAAATAACGCTAAATAAAATTATGTAGAGACTTTGCGTTTATGTTTTATAACTTGGTTAAAAAAATTATTTCCTGAATATTGCAATTCATAATACTTTTCGCTCATCCTAACAAACACGAGAAAGAAATTAATACTGTAGTTTAAAGTACGTCTAAGCTTTTCAGAAGCAAATATGACTTACCATGTTAGGAATAGAATGCTCCCAAACTTTTTAAGGTTTATTTGCATTGTAATACGAACATTGTTAAAAAATTGAACATTCTACCTTTAACACTTTAGGCGTGGGCAGGAAGCCCTGTAGTATAATCTCCTTTAAACGTTTTATCATGAATTTTAATTGAAAGATCATATTCAGAAAAAGGAGGGCTTATGGACCTCTAAATAATGTTTTATAAGGCGCGAAAAATTTCATTACTTATTATTTCATGCGTTCCACTTAGGCGAACCATAAGCTTCAATAAAGGTTACAAAGACCCTTGACCAGCATTAGTATCTATTTCTCTTAATGGATCACAGCTATAAACAGCTTTCAAGTATATAAATTTTCAGTTGGTTTCTGTACAAGCTCCAAAAATAGCATAGGTGCATTTTCCGATCCTTTTCTTTTTTACCTTAGAAATCAAATATAAGTCACCACATGGTTAACAGGCAACTCCAGAATCAGAATAATACCAATCATTTTCATTTCGTGAATAGCTCTGAAAAAACCCTAGTAGTGGCTAGAATTAAGGAGACACTGAAGCGGAAATGGAAACTTCTAAGCTAACGCGACCTCAGTTTTCATTTTTGATGCATAGATACTCTCATGTTAATTACATTAGAGGGAAGATAGAGCGCAAGTGTATTTAAAATTGAAGAAGGCGTTCGGCGGTTGACTTTTCAGAAAAGCGTTTACTGCTTTTGTAAAAATGAAAGTAAGAGTTAATTTTTTTCTCACGAGAATATATCTTTTTCAGTTAAGTGGACGTTTCAAGTTTTGATAAATGTGCCCCTGATCCATTTACAATATACTACCATTGCTACGAGGTTCGTTCTTTCTCTACGGTCGCTAGGAATTTTTTTTGATGGGCTTAAACGTACCGCGAGTTTTCCCATCATTCCCTCTGATTTTTACTTCCCTTTTCATCTTTCATTGTTGCAGAGTCAGGCACAGTCAAAAGTGCTGCGTAGAGTATGTGGGTTATGCGCTTTGAGGTAAAAGAGTTTCTACTCTGGCATCGGAGCCTTCACCTGTCCGTGGGGATAGCGGGTGGCAATCGAAGGGGCGGTCTTCCGGGATGCACCATCTGGAAACGTTGCGCCTGCCGCCACCAGATCAGTTAGCTCTTGATAATCTTTCACCTCATTTCCTCCTCTTAGAGGCTACATAGGCACAAAGGCCAGCTACTGACCGAAGTGCTGAAATCCTAACCTATTATCAAGCTGTACTATTGCTATCTATGAAGCGGGTAACCCGGTTCTATCTTCTGTACAAAGTAATAGTATTTTGGCCATGCTTGGAGGCTACAGTCACGAAACTCAGGCCCAAGCAGGAATGTTAAACACATATCACCTTACTATCTAGCCATTTCTAGCATTTTCTCACAATGGCTTGCATAGTTCACTCCTATGGAATCAGTTGTCTGGGTGAATTTTTTCGGGGGTTTTCTTTATCCTCATAAGACAAATTTAGGGTAAATCTCAGCTCACTAAATCCATTCCAATCAATATAACTGCAGATCTGTGTTGCTAAATATGGAATTATACCTATACATTAAAATGAATGAACAAATATGCCACAGTTCATCCCACCTCCAAAGCTAGAAGGGGAGGACGCACTTCGCTTTGCTTATTCTTGTTTAATTCCGCAAATACAGGGAGAGACTAAACCCAACCTAACCTCTTAGCTGACCGCCTTTGTAGACGGACTAAAAGAGACAAGAAAGCTAAAAAAGATTATAGTACAGTGTGAATTTGAGTTGTAATTCGATTATCTTTCTTCTCTTATAAATGCAGAGATTCTTCCGATCACTTCAATCAATTTAGTAATTATTTCAATTAGAAAGTGGTAAAGATAACCGCAACTTTTTATAATAACATAGATAACAAAATATAGAAAACATGCTTTAGTTGTAAGTAAGCTGGCATGTTTATGGAATAGTAGTACATTGCTGATTTATTTTCATAAAACGCTTCTAGAGACAAAAATTATTTTACTTGTGGCCCATTGATTTATACCTGAAGCAGTGCAAAAACGTCGAATGTTAACTCCTATACTTCAACTTAATTATCACTACTTACAGCCTTATCAACATTTGGAGCTCACTATCAATAACACAAGCAATATATCAATTGGTGCAGTGATATCAGTCGCCCTTTATTGAGCTACGAGCATCAGGAATCGCTCAGAGCACAAATAGAAACGCTGGAATCTCCGCGACATGCTACAGTACTCGATTGACTTGCTGTGTAACTGCTGCGCTCAAAGCCTCTATTCACAAATAACAAAGGGCACGGCACGCAGGTCCAGCTACAGCCAGAACAGATGGGGTGACCACCTGCCCCGAAGGTTTTGGGATAGTCCTACATTTTGAATATTTTTACTCTGCCCCAAGAGGGATAGTATTTATCGCGCCAAAGTGTTTGCTTTTCTTGACCTTCGTGTGTCTACTTCTTAGGACCAGTTTTCTGCGATATTGTACAACGTTGTCCATGCTGCGTGTTGGTTGACAACTTGACCGCAGTCATCACTTAGGCTAATTCTTCAGCTTCTGGTTTCTTTTTATGGTTTCTGTGAAAACGCATGCAGAAAGTGATGGTAATGATTCAAGGTAAAATGAAAAGAAAATGAAGAAAAATAATGCAGCCTGTTACTCACACCACAGCAGCCTTGCTAACAACCGCCAGCATTTTTGGAGGTCCCTTGCAACACCTTAGTTCTATAGAGATGGTGGCAACATGTACCTACCCGTTTACCATTCACCCTGCACTTGGTCTCCTCGGACTTTCATCTGTTTACGAAATTGGAGGTATAGATGCTTTGCCAGTGATGTCGAAGCGAAAGACAAAGCGTTGAATCGGTTGAATGAGCTTGAATGAATTTGGTGATATGTCGAAAAATAAATGAACTGTACATCGATAAAACAATGTGTTTTATTTTCACCCGCTTTTACCCATTAATGCGCTTCTTCGTTTACATATACACATCAGCACATACCTGCGGTATTCTTTACTAACCCACAAATTCTAAAAAGGATTTCCAGTGTTCCATAACTCAACTGTTTTCAAACAATGCACCAAGCGGGGAAGGAAAAACTCATTGATTAAGATTTTGGAGCAGCAACAACAGCTATTATATTTTTAATCGAATGCCATCCTTGACCATGCTGACTTACAGGGGCTCTCCCCTTGCATGTCGGAGTTGTACATGGTTTCTCAATTTGGACCGCACATAAGATAAAGCTTCCTCAACCTATCGGAGCTGAGAGATAGGATAAATAGGGGAACGGTGTGCCGGGGGTGGCCTTAAGCCTAATCTTATCAGGCCATAGTCATCTAACAGGAACGCATTCCAATGGTGGGACCGGATTGAAATTATGACTCCAGGAATGACAACTAGAAGCGGTAAAGACTCGTGTTTGAGTTCATATAGCACTAAGTACTTCGGGCACAAATAGGTTTTCAGCCCTATTGATCATATCTGTTAAATAAAAATCAGAAAGCATTAGAAGACGTGTGCAAACACTCCTAATATAATTTTCCGCTCTACTATTAAGAGACAGACGAAAATGCCCTAATGGAATCTTATGCAAGTTTTCTCTGCATTGTAACCCAGCCATTTGAAGAACTTCCTTTCTGTAATTCAGATCCGTAGAATATGCCTTTAGAACTTACAGAATGGAACAAATGCAGATGTGATACAGACCAAGCCGCTAAAATCTTAAGCGAAGGAAAAGAGATTAAAGCAACACTTTTGGATCTTAGAAATGCATTGTGGGGTATTTATGACTCTTCTTGCCTTTCTCATTTCTTGTGACTACACAATGGGTATGATAAAGTAATAGGTAGACCTTTTGTCCCCGGGTCTATTCTTTCATCCTCTTTTTGTGGATTTTGGCACGTTATCAGTAGGGCACCTTCTTTCTTCCAGAGAGTTTACTCCTGGCTTGGTGGCGCTCGTGGTGGTGTGTGGTGGCGGCGTCGGCCACACAAACAAATTTACCGTGGTGCAAGCCATTTTCTTCTTGATTCAGCTCTGACCCCAGTATCTCTCCTCACTTTTCCAAACCTTTCTGAACGCAGGACAACTCCCTGCAAGAACACAAGCCAACAATTCGACCGTGAAAAATGCTGAATATAATTTCTGAATGCCAAAAAGCGTCCCTTTAACTCCAGCTACCAAGCATTCCGAGTACTACTTCGTGAAGTTTTTGCAAGCTTTCTTCCCTCGTGAGTTCCATTCTGTGATTTTAAACTGATAATGATAAGCGAACTATTTGTTTTACTAAGCATTTCCATGCAATAATCTGTCTCCAGAAAGAAACATATGACCCTCGCCTGAGTATTTCGGATTTAACAGCCATATAACGGGTCTTCAGGTTTATTTGGCCTTTACCACCAGTCGGTTTAAATGAATGACGTCTTTATCAGTTCAGCGAGCACCTTGTCTCAAAGGGGAGGTGCGGAATTGAACCTCGGACTGCATGCGTTTCCGACTTCGTAAACATGTTGATGTACTGCTGTTTTTCATTAGGACAATTTGTGCGTTCTTTGCACGCGAGATGGAAGTGATGATGAAAGATACGAGGGGGAGTCTATCGTTACTATATTGACCGCTGTGTGAAGGGTTTCCTCCATTTTTGCCCAGAATTTTATCAAGCCCCGAGACAAAACATGGGAAAAGTCCTCATGCATTGTAGAATAAGGATCCAATTGAGGTTTTGACGTCCCAGCCATTTGCAGGTGTATGCAAGTAGAATGTCAAATATTAAAACTTAATTTTCTCGCAATCTTGCTTTCCTAAATCGTTACCACTTTCAAATGTTCATGGTACGATTTTTCATCCACTTCTTCCACTTTTAGGTATACTTTGCAGGTGGATGAAGAGATCTACCCTGGCTTTTCTCGATATCAAGTATAGATCTGGATTTAGGAATGTTAATAATTTGATACATAATAGATTTTTAGAAAATTAAACGTGTTACATCCTTTATTATCCTTTTAGAAAAACTTTAATGATACACAAAATCGAGTCTTTGATTGTAAAGAATTGAGAAAAGCAAAATTTAAGAGTTTAACATTTGTTAATGTTTATGACGTCAGGAATTTCATATATGACTCCACTTTCGTTTTTGATAACTATTTTTGAAAGTTATGCGCATATGATCACGAAAATTAATTTTGTATTATAATTATAATACACAAAACTTTGATAACAATTACAACTAAATTGGTTGATGTTTTTAAAAATTAACATTGAGTATCGGGTACCTTTAAGCATAGCTGTATTACTTCCAAGCTTTAGCTTAGGATCCGTCAACTCAATGATTTATGACGTATTGATTCTTCTGTGACGTAGTAATTGCTCCGGAGAAACCTAGGTAAGGGGTGCGGAGAGAAGGGAAAGGCAAGTTAGTTTACACACATGTATGTACAAATTTTAACACACACTCCCCTTGGTCGCTAGTCCTACCATTATCACTGACTTCACCATTCCCCTTACCTCACCTGCCCAACACTTCTCAATGCTCACCACTCTGAGCGTCAGGGAGCTAGCGAGCCACATTCGTTGACATCACAGAGCTCTGTTCGCTGACAATGGTTTGGTTCTGCTAATTTAATTCAGTTATTCATTAAATAAACTAACTGCACAAAACCTCAATTCCATCGTAAACTATCCAAGAAATAAGTATTATTCCTTCATTTGCTAAATTAATCTTTCACTCCTGAGTGGAAGCGGATTAACTGGCGAGTTAAAAGTTTGTGTGTGTATGTGTGTGTGTGTGTGTGTGTCTGTGTGCGCGCGCGCACTAGGTGATAGCTCACCCTATTTCTTTGCGTCCAAGGAACCCGCAGATTATAGTCTTGCTTGAAAACATCGAACATTTTTCAAGTAATGTTTGGTTTTGTAGCTATATTTTTCTAATCCATTTAATCGATCTTGTGCCCCTCTCACACCCATGATGAAAAATTGCGTGAACGTTAAGTGGCTGCCAAAACCGTCAACACGTTATCGTTTTGTAGAGTTGAAAGCAGTTTGATACAAAAATGTTGTTCAAAAACATTGAATGTTGTTGAATGGTCTAGCCCAGGGATGCCCAATCTTGCAGAGAGGGGGGATGAAGGGACTTTCCCTTCCCACTCATGCTGCCAAGGACTGAAGCTTGATTAGTTTAGCTTGTCAATTTCTTCAAATATAGTAGGTGGGGTGAACTATGGACTTTGAACCTTAGCTCTTAAGAGAACAGGTTGAGCTTCACTGGTCTAGCTGTCGAGCTGAAATCACTCGGAATTTCGCAGGTTCAAATCCTGTACCCCATATTTTTCCTTTTTGTTTCCTTTATTGTTTTTGTTTCGTTTTCTTTTTGATTAATTAGCCTATATTAGTTTTAGATGTTTATCGTTTATTAAATGTAATTACTGCGATCGCTAAACGTCTCAGGCGTTCAAGGTAAAGGATGGAAATACAAACTGCTGAAAAAGCACTCAATTAGTGAAGCAAATATTCAGAACGGTGCTGTCTTTCGTTAACGCAGATTTGAGTACGCTGTTGCAGAGAAGTTTTTGTTTGCTGCAACATGCTTGGAGTGATATGCTTGCACGCTTCGCTAATCAGCGGCCGTAATTAATTTGGATTCCCTGGTTCCTCTGCATAGATTATTTCCTTTAAACAATCTCAGGAAGAAATTCAGTGGAGTGAGATTAGGAGATCTAAACGGCCAGGCGACGGATCCCCCTCGCCCAATCCTTTTTTCGGAATATACTTGATGTAAGCAATTCGTACGATAAGGAACAAATGTGGGGAGTTGCTGGAAGCACATTATCACCCGTTTCATCAGTGGCACACTTTATAATAAGAGCAGCAGATCTTTTTGGGGAAACTGAAGATACCGCGGTCATTTTAGGGTGTCTTCGAAAAAATGGGGTCCTATTAGGTGACCGAAGATTCCACACAACATATTGGCACTCCGTTGCACCATAAACGCAGCATCTCTCACCCAGCGTGGGTTAGTTACACTCCAGCAGTGGATATTATGTCGATTCACAGTTCCGTTGTTGTGGAACATGGCTTCTTCGCTAAAAAGCACATTGCTTAAGAATCGGGCATTATTATCTACCTGTTGCAATAACCATTATGAAAATACCACTCGCACTTGGTAGTCACGTCTGGTGTAGTTGTAAAATAATGAAATTTATTGCGGTGCAATATTCTCAAAACTCATGCCTGGCTAATGTTCTTATCCTGTGCTATGGCGCTAGAGCTAGTACGCAAGTTGTTTTCAATTGTATTGTGCACCGTTTCTTCATTGCTTCTAAAAGTCACTGAAGCATCCCGAACAGGAGGTGATGTTTTTACTGACCCTGTTTCACAGAGACCCCTTTCAGTCAAAACTATCTGTATTTCTTTTTCTTCCTGCAAATTTTTCTTCGTGCAAGCGTCCTGCTTGCGCAGAGGCACGTCTTGCTTCACCATAGTCGTCGTTTCAATGTGTGTAACTGAGTTACAGCCGAGATTCGAAATACCTACTGCAAAGAACATTGGAGGTTGATTCATGCCAGGTTTCGACGCAGGTACCTGGACACTTCGCATTTTGAAGTTTGAAGAACATGGTTGAATGGATGAAGTTTAATAACGGCATTAAAATCGTAACTATGAGTATGAGTTTGTTGCCGTGTTCATTATACGGGTGGCCATTTAAGTTGAGACTGTATAATGTCTCTAAAACTAACCGTCGTAGAAAGAAATGTCTTTAATAAAAGTTGCTTGATATTATGGGGGAAGGTAAATGCCATTAGTCGTGTTTTGTTTGGAGAACGTTATGATGGTCGTTTTAGGGTCAATTTAATTTTTATAAATGGGAACCTACATTTTGTATGTTGTTTTCTCATTAGAAAATGGTTTATAAAAAGCTTTTTATTTTGTAATGAGGAATAAGGAAACAAAATAAAAAATGTTGGTTCCCAATTACGAAACGTAACTTGACTCTCAAATGACCATCCATGGATGGTACAACCTTACATTGCGCTCTTCGTACCCAGCCATTCAGAATTTTCGTTGTTATTTACGTTGATGTAAGAACAATTGCAAGGTGCTTTATACAAATGTTGTTTGGTTGTTTATGAGGAGTGAGAAAACAACATAAAAAAGGTAGGTTCTCAATTAAAAAAATTAAATTGATCCTAAAATGACCGTCACAACGTCTTCCAAATAAAACACGAGTAATGGCATTTACTTTCCCCCATAATATCAAGCAGCTTCATTCATGACATTTCTTTCTACAACGCTTAGTTTTGGGACTTTGTACAGTCTCAACTTAAATGATCCAACCTGTATATGTGTCAGTAAAATGTATGAATCATTCACATCCATTTCATGTAATTTATTAATAATGTTCACATAATTTTTGTTGCATAATACCACATCATTGGTCGAAAAAAGTAAAATAATGGGCAATCCACTTGCTAGGAAAGATTCAAAACCAAATTCTCAGAATACTGCACTGAACAAAACCTAATAATTCCACGAACACTCAAAGCTTTGAAGCAAGAGTCTATTAAACCGCAATGCTAGCCTCGAAGATTTACTTGGATATTATAACCCTTTATGTTGTTTTAAGCTTGTTTTGGAATTTTAGAACCAATATTAACTTGCCGGAAGCTATTACGCCTAGCATACAAAACGTTGTATGCCATGCATAGACTATGCCAGAATTAAGGCGGTACAATTTCCATTATGGGTGTAGGCGTATCCTCACCTGCGCTGTGAATAGATCCTCCCGTTTTTTTTTAATTTATTTTGATATTTATCCTTGTGGCTCGTTGAATGCAAGCTGCCGTGGAGTAGATAAGAATGTAAACTGTTGGATTAAAGTTTATAAAGAATATAGAAATTGGTGCAGCTCTCAGTGTGAGAGTACGATGTTTTTGGAATGGACGTATATTGCGGGTATCTTCTATCCCTTAAATCACCCATTCACTGAGTTTCAAGCCGTCTTCTGACTGCGTATATATGTGAGGTGCAGAGTAAATGGTGAAGATGAATTCAAGGCGCATCTGTCATTTAGCGTGTTACATAACTTCGAAGAAAAGTATGGACAAGTGATTCACCTGGTATACCAGATCCCAGCAGGATTGCGTGAATTCGACACTCCTTTTATTTTGGAAATTAGATACTAATCTGCTGAGTAAAATACTATACAGAAGGCTTCTGAAATAACAAAAAAGCATCCATCCTTTCCAGGTGTAACGGAAATCCATTAAGAATTAAGAAACATGAACATTGCTTGATCGATGATAACAGATTATTTCCAATACTAATGCTCTGCATTGTTATATTAGTCCAGAAAGCTACTAAATATAGTAGCTCATACTGCATATTTTACTAATTTAAGGGTGTTTTCCCCTAATCACCTTCATAAATATGATTTTAGTGCTGTTTTCAAAAAATGTAATACCAATATCCAATGTAATTTTTCAAATAACTAATGTACTTTATTTACTTCTTATAACTTCTTCTATAAGGAGGCTGACGTAGAGACAATATTTTGCAAGTTAATTATCTCCTGTTACTGTCTAAGCGTGCCGGATTTACTATATAAATAATTTGGCACATTACAGTATATAATGTACCTTTGTTCAAATACTTACGAGCATACTGAATGTTTCTTTTATCTGAAAATTATATAAACAAACTGAATCATACCAAAATTTTCTTTAATTTTTATGTAAGTATGTAGCAACTCAAGTGAAATTCAGAAACATATTTGTTCATTTAGGGTTACTAATTTTTTTTAAAAAGTGTGCTACCTAATATTTAAGAATTTAAAGTTGTTTAATATAATTTATGAAGAAGAACCACACACGTTTTAAGCTATCAAACCTAATAGTTTTGTTACAAAAGGCATATTAGACGAGAAAAACATTAGTTTATGAAAATGGCAAAATCAAAGCTGGTGTAAATGTGGTATAATAATAACGTTACGTTCCTCCTCTACTTATTCTCGAGAAAAAAGTACTGTAATTAAATAAATCATTACTTTAAAGTGTACACTAAACAAAATCCTCATATTTTAATTTTTTATGTTAATGTCTGTTTTTAGTATGTAATGTCTTTAACACCAAAATTAATTGGTAAGAAAACTAAATCACGTTAACCTTCATGAGAAATTAATTGGCGCTGCATCTCGAGGCTTAAATTTTTTCCGTTAAGCTAATAACCTATTTTCCACTAAGCCAGCTACAAACCTTTTCTTTCATGCCGCTCGTTGCATGAAAATTACATGTTTAAAACAAATAGTTTAAAGTTTATGACTTATCGTACGGATATATTTCCTTTGCATTCACTCATGTACTGTTTCTCGCAGCGTGTAAATTTGCAATCATAATACAGCATTCTGGAGCTATGAAAATTTCTTATGTTACATTATTTTGATACTTAAAACTTATGATATAGCTATATGGTTATTTGGCCACTAGAAAATGAATTTTGAATCCTCGTGTGACAAACCACGTGGGTTTTCTTGGTGCACATCCAGCACCTTCAAGTATAGGTCTGCGACCACACCCAAAACGACCTTTATGGCCTTTCTTCTTTAACATTAATAACTATGAGTTTAATATTGTTGGAATTCTGTGAATCGCGAATTGTCAAAATAAACTACGTTTAGCAAATTTTGTTGACCATTGTTTTCGCATGTATTCTTCATACATGTACCTCACATTCTATTTGATTTTTAAAAGTTTCAACAAGACATCACGCACAAATTGTTGCATTCCAGTATTACACCAATTGCTTGTTCAGCGCTTATGCATAAGGGCGGTATTTAATTGACCTTTCGTTGTCGATGCGTTACTTAGCGTCCACGCCAACGTTACGCTCCTCTGAACGGATTATGAGCAACTTTATTTAAAGACACTATGTAATTTCTGTAACCATTGACAGACAATTCACAGGAATCACTTTTAATTTCTATGTATTATGTATATAATATAATTAATAAACGTGATTATTGCACCCACTTTATGTTAATCATGATAAATGTTGCTCTGAAAACATTTTCAGATTAAGTAATAGGCATGGTTATGGCCAGAATGTGGAAAAACACAACTGTTTATGTCAAAAGTATAATTTTGTTACTAATGAGTTTACGCATAAAAAATATCAAACATGTTATATTAGATTGAGAAAATGTAAGCATACAACAATAAATATTTCGAGAATGGGTAACGGCTAATACTACGAGCAAAATTATTTGTCCGAAATAATGTATTTTAGTGTGCTCAATATTTTTCTTCAAGTAAGTTTTTATTTAAGCCTTATGGTTCCCACTCATATAAAATTCAGTGAAAATAAAAGGTACTTTAGAGCAGTTTTGAGAAAAGAAGAAATATCGGAAATTTTACCATATAAAGTGCCGTTTGGGATGAGAATGTTCTTGCAAATCTTTCCCTGGAGTCCTTAAACAATGTCTGAATAAACTATGTAGTCTGGTATTTATTCGATTTATCGTTTTCGAGTTTTGCTGTCTATAGACTGATTATTTTGGAATAAGTCGACTTCAAAATATGTATTTTCGGTGAAATCCCCATATGGAATTTTTTAGTCAAATGCAATAACTTCCCTTACCTAGATGCCTAAGTGGTAGAGAAATTAAAAACTTAATTTTCATATAGCCGATCTTAAGTAAATAACCCTACTGAACTGAAGATCAAATACAAAGACTTAAGCCCGCCACTGCTTTGTAGGCCAAGACTGTACTTGGACTATAAAATGAACATCCTGCCTTTGACCTACCAGGAGGATGCGGGCCTACACTGTCACTATCAAGGGCTATAAATAGACCCAAGAGAACAACCTTTTTATTTCCATTCCTGTGGTGGCACTGGAGGCTCGAAACCAGCTCATTCTGGGTGCTGCGTCGAAGAATTTATACGTAACACTTAACTCATTCCCAATGCAGTAGAATGTCTAATACTTAGATGTAGGTACTGTAAGTTGGAATATTGCCAGCCCAGTTACAGCAGCTATAAAAGTCAAGATAATAATGAATCAATTATAAATTTAAAAAGAAAATCTTCATAAACTTAAGGGGACCGATCAGTGAAAATTGGACATTAACTGTCAAAAATTCAATGTTTGGTTTTAAACTTATTGTTAACCCGGTTTTGTAGGACTGTTTACGTGTAAGCAATTTTGTTATCTGGGTGAAAGTAAGAGAGTTTGGTTACCATTTAAAAAACCCTGAACAGAGGGCGTGACAGCAGATTTTCATTTATCTTGAGACTGCACACTTTTTTTTTTTAAATTTCTGTGTATTGGACATATGTTTTTATGAGTTTCAAAATTATTAATTTTTAGGCAAAATATGCAACTGTTTTTTGAACAATACATCATCAGAATTTCAGATCAGTTAATATGTGGGAATTTTCAGGTGTATTTTTTCCCCTATAATATTCTGGACTTTTTCAGCATTTAAAATGATTCTTATAATGTGATTTTTAAGCTATCAGAACTAACATTTTAAAAATGGTTTCCCCAAAACATGCCAAATAAACTTGCGGTGAAGCTATTATTTTAATTCCATAAGTTACAACACCAAGCTCACCAAAGCTTGATAAGCATAAAATGTTCTTAAATATTAAAACTGGGCATGTACAGAATTATTTTTAAAAATATAATTAATTTTAAAATTCTACTGTTTAGCAGACTTATTTTTTAGGTCATTGTCAGTAAGAAACATAAGTCTGAAGTTTTGATAAAGAATATGAAAATTGCGTCGTAAGGATAACTTTTCTAACGCAGCTTAAATTTTTATATAAATATGCTTAATTCTAAAAGATTAAACATATATGCACCAAACTTTGAAACAACATTTCTGTACATGGGCATAAGCTATGTTAAAAAATATAAATGGCTCAGTCGACTTCTTTTGGCTTTGAAAATTTCACAATCGGTCCCCTTAAATAAATTAAGAGCTAAAACTCAGGTTACAGTGCCCCCTTCAATTGAATTCCGTACCTTTTTTTCGTTGCTTATGCTACATTTTCAAAATTTTCAGCAACTCTTCTATTTTTTCCCAAAACTATTAATGTATCAGTCGTAGCTTGTTTTCCTACTATATTCAGTGATTTTCTGTTAATTTTGCCACTTAGTTCCTAAAATTAGAGGATAACTTGATTATTTTAATTGCCAAAATTTGTAGGAGTTGTAAGGGTTCAGGTTTTCAAAGTTGGAACATGCTACTGATTACCACAAAAAGGCTCCTCCTACATTTCTTCCATATCCTAACACTCATAGAGGGTTAGTCACTTTCACATAAAATGTTACACAAATCCACCACCACAGTGCCCCGGAACTCGGATCTCAGTTGGGGTGGGACCTTATCCATTGAGGCAAACAGTGTGTAACTCTTAACTCAGAGGACTTGAGGTCATTTGAACATATAATAATTCTTATCACCGCCAGCAGTGGGCATCCATTCCACAGACGCACAAGAAATGGTTCTATAAGTCTTGTGTTCACGAGGAAGTGGCGGTTGTAAATCCTAAACAGGAGGGATAAAGCTCTTACTAAAAATGGTGACAGCAGTATCTATACGAGTTTGCGTTCCCTATCGCTTACTGAGGTAGAGAAAGTATTGTATCCTACCCAAAAATTCGACATTGGAATTTGACCGACGATACATATTTTGGTGCTTTCAGTAAAGCATTATGTGAAAACATACCGCACGGGAGCATATGTTTATGCAGCATGACAAATAGAAGACCCATAAAGACCAAATGTCATATTTTAAATGAGGCACTTTTAGTAATGTAAAGTCAAGATTCTCAGAAAATCCCCCATGTCTTGTCGCACCTCACATTAAACATTTTTCGTTCTTTTTCAATTTCTGAAAACAATCTAACGATTTTAATTAAAACTAGTAGAACCCGCAGCTCCTTTCGCATCATTGCATTAACTGGAGAAATGTTTCTCTCTGCCTCTCTCGCTATCTATTCCTCTCCCCCTGCAACTCTCTCTTGGCATGAATTATTTTGGAAATATTCATTGTTGTTCGTTTACTAGTTCATTTTTTAAACATTATGCTTTGAAAATGTTGACGGATCTTTTATTTCTCGTGAGCCAAAAATATTTTACTTGCAATTTTGTTCACCATGCTTATCGTTTCCATGACTTATCAGCTTATTTAACGACAGTAAAAAGGTTGCTTATTACGTATTCACCGCTGCGGATTATATATGTTCTGTTTATGCAAGATTAATGTAGTTCATCCTATGCTCCATTACTTAAAGAAATGTTTGGAATTTCTTTATCCTGGACTATTTTTATATAGATGTGTGTTTCAAAATTCTAAATAACAGTTATTTATCCGCACCGATAAACTCTTGGATTTCAAACACTTAGCATATTATTTAAAAAAAATACCGGTTCATTACAATCTGTGCTTTTAGAAATATGTGTTTGCTAAAATTGGTTTCTTACTTTGTTGCAGAACGAGAAGGTGGAGGTAAAGCAAAAGTGGGCTTCACGACTGTTGGGCAAATTGCGAAAGGACATCACTCAGGAGTGTCGCGAAGATTTTGTGCTTTCCATCACGGGCAAAAAGCCAGCCATGTGTGTGCTCTCCAATCCCGACCAGAAGGGCAAGATGAGGCGCATTGACTGTCTTCGTCAGGCCGACAAGGTAGGCCTGCGAGCCTACGTGTTGTGCACACAGGCAAGCTCTCCGGACAGCCTAAAAACCTATATCATTTTCTACCATTCATTAATTTTTCTCTTAAGTTAGGTTCACTGATCCTCCACTTCTTTCATTGCATTTGGTCAGCAATTATGTTTACTCTTAGGTCTAATATTTAGCTGCTGTTCATTACTTTCATGATATACCTACGCTTACTTTTACAGCAATTATTTTGAAGCATTAATTAATATTTGGTCACTTACATTTTAAACATCACTTGACCACCGCATTGCATTTAACATATTAACACAGAACTCGGGCTACATGTTAATATATTCCATTTTGACGTTTTAGCACATTTTAAAACATGCATTAATTGTATGGACATCTCCATTCTAAGCATAACCGTATATTAATGTTTCGTTTAATATATTTTGCTAATTAAACTCCTGCTAACTTATGAAACATGTTTTCCTTATTTGCTATTTATGATGCTGTCCAATATATTATTATTGTTATCGTTATTGTTATTTGTACTAGGAATGTATCTGAGAAATTGGACATATTCTTAAATTACCTCTTGGTCCCTTCGCAAGAAACATGTGTATTCCAAGCCATACCTCTACCATTACAACATTTGTAAGGGTATGCATTTTGAAATGACGGTTGAAAGACTACAGGTATCCTGCTGCTAAACTTTTACTGGATACAGGGCTAAAGGAATTTCATACTTGGATGTTAAGTATGTTATCATAGAGGTCTGCACTGTTTTTGCATGATCTCATATTTTTGAAATACCTTGCGTGCTTGTTTCAGCGCAAACATGCTAAGAATATTTGTAAAGAATATTTCATGAGTTGAAATTACTTGGCACGTGGGCCTCGCGTTGTGACGTCACGAATCGCGCATCCAGGCCTGTAGATAGAGATGACCTTGGTTCAGGCAACTTGCCATAGTAGCACGGAAAGCCCAAAATCTGTAGTGCGTGTCCACACCATTGCCATGAATATTTCAAAGGATTTAATCTGAGTATTTATTTTAAATGTATATTTTAAATCCACAGACTTATAACTACTATTCAGCACTAAAGGTTTGAGAATAAAGAAAGTACATAGGAATCACTTTTCTGTAAGCTGTTGGATCAGAAGAAAATAATTGAGCACACTCATAACCGGGTATCGTTTGTATATTGCATTACCTTTTGATTAACCAGTTGCTATTCTAAGAATTTAGTTTTAGAATATTATGTGGAATTTTCATGTATTTTCCCGCAATACTCTTTTAAATTGCTGGCAGCCTGAAGTAGTTTATTCTCTGTTGGCATCCTGAAGTAGTTTATTCTCTGTTTGTTCGTTTGTTGTGTACCGATTCAGATGACCAAAAGAGCATCAAATTTGGACCATTTATCCAAGATCAATATTTTACGAAGCACCCATTTGAATTAATGATTATATATTACAATCTTATCGTATGGAATTTGAATAATAAAGTGCATTCAATTTATAATGGTGTTACAACCTTTGGGATTTCTGAGGTATTAATTTTCAGCTAATGCACATCGTTGTACTTTATGAAGACAGTGAATCCTTCTGATTTCATGCAGTTAACTCTTTGGGAGCTAGTTCTGAAGACATATAGGATGGTAAACTAGAAAACTGTGAGGGGCAAGTATTTTCAGTAACAATAAGTTTAGGAATTGTCCTGGTACTACAAGAACACTTCCATTATTTCGCGTGCAGTAAATTTATTCGCCGTATGCTGTTCAGAAAAATTAATACGTTCCAGAACAAACGTAGCTCATAATTATTCCTAGGAATAACACGTGCCCACTGATGTCGCCTGTATGGATCTTTTTGGAAAGAAAACACTGTTATATACTTTTCAGAATCTGTTACATTTAAATACTTTAACGTACATCCCAGCACACAATACTTTCTTGGCATTTTGTAGTGATAACTACACTGTTTTATGTATTTTTTCGTTCCCTAAGTAGGTAATGAAAACACCGTCACATACTTTTCAGAACATATTAAATAATTTAACGTACATCCCAGCACACAATACTTTCGTGGCATTTTGTACTGATAACTACACTGTTTTAAGCATTCTTTCGCTCGCGAAGTAGGCAATTTGCTTATTACGAGTAATTATTTATTGGTCCGTTTTGAGACAGTAACGAATTCGTTAGCACTCCAAATACACACTGACTAAGATGCATTCCTATGATGTAGGTTGTGAACTAATGATAGCATAGGCCCCAAAGATGACGCAATTAACAGCTATCTTGTTTGCCTCTTGGCCTGTATACATTGAGACGGCTTTGCCTGAACACACATTTAGTTTCACCTGATATCCCGGTTATGTTCCAAGGCAGTCTCAATTATTGCGAGGTGTATTTAACAGGTGGCTACAATGGTGCAAGTACTTTTAATTTAGAACTTTTAGTTAATCCTGCTATAGGAGCTAATAATTTATATCTATATGTAGATGTGATGAGATAAAATAATTGATAATTAAATATAAAGTGGACCCAAAATTTCAGATAAAGTTCGAAAGTATACTGCAGAAAATGGAGCCAGAATACTCCGTGTATACTATTCCAACACACTTGCAATATTTATATGGGATTCCAAATTATTTTGACGGCATCAATGATATATGAACCATGGTCAAAATATTTGGTGAATAAAGGCCAGCATATGTTTCTTTGGGCACTGAGTTGACTATACTTTGATAGTAAAACATACAGATTATATGAGGGGCAGTCAAATGAAAATAGGCCAAACACCAAAAGTGTCACTGAGCGTGGGGGAGAGGGGTAAGACGGTCAATCTCATTCTTGCAGAGGCTTTAGTCTAGTAACGAATTCGCTATTTTATTTGATTGCTTTTCACCTCGTCCAATTCAAATCAACGTCCACGAAAGCCTTTCTTCGTAATAAAATTACATCTGGAAAGCTATGGTTTAGGAGGAATTTTCATTTGTTTCTTGGTCAAATTCCGAATAGAATATCGCCCTACGACCGAATAACCAAGTTTGGGACACTGAGATCGAAGAACACCATCTTGACTTCGCCGGAAATTCTTTCTACGACTTTGAAAGTATTTTTTCTTCTTTCTTACCCGAGAGGAGGAAAGAAGCATAGTGGATATCGGGTTGATACTGATTGGACAAGGAGCTTATTTGCGATTTCATAACATTATGGGGTTATTAACAATGAAAAGTTTCTGCAATAATGAAGTTAGCTGTCATATCTATTAGTAGGATAAATATGTTAACATTCATTGGGATTATTCTGAGGTAATAAATCTTCAATTGCACTTTTGGCATCAGATCCATTTTCGTTTGATTGCCCCTTATGTACCTACTCTGTGTCTAAGAAGTTTTTGATTTTCCTTTGTTTAGTGTTTATTTATGACCTTGTATAAATGACAACGCAAATTCAATATGCTGCGTAAAACTCAATACCTACCTGTAGCTATGCGCTCGTTGATTTACGATCGTAAAACAGTTTATTTGAATAGAAAAATCAGTAATACTGAAATTCAGAGAAAATACTGCATTTTTATGTCTATGTTGTAGATTGTTAATAATTCCAGCCTTGTTTACTCCATGTTCCGATAACTCGAGCCCGAAAAAGAAGAAATAAACGTCAGCAAGGGCAATTCGTTATGGTGCGTGTTACACAATCAGTGGGTTAAAAGCATGGAGTAATCACTACAAATATTCTACTTAAACAATGGCATGGCTCTGAAATGGAAACCGGAGAGAAAAAGCTCGGGTATATTTAAGTGTATGTACATAGATACAGTGTAATAAGTTGGCTTAAAAATAAATATATACTATGGTTGTAGATAAACTGCAATATTAAAATTACGTTATTCCTTTCGGTATTATCCAAGTTTAATGATGGAATAACGTAGTTGCAACCCTATCCAATTGGAATTATCAAACCTGTATTGTAATTATTATAATGAAGTCTTAGGTGATTATGAAGAATTCTGTTTATGAAGGAAATGTGTGGTATTTTGCTAATTCAAATACTACTCATTATTTAATTCATGTACTCTGTTCCTTGTGATTCATAATAATAGAGGATAGTGGTGTTCAGAAATTTTAATGGAATTTTACAATGTTACAATGGGCGAATGCCAAATCCAATAGGAAATAATATTTTCCGCCAAAGACCAAATGATAACCTTAGTATTAGTAATATGATTGCTATTGAATAAAGGTCCTCAGTCCTTCAGTTCTTGCAAATAATCCTCAATCTTGTATTTGTAGAAGAAGGTTGGAAAATATGATTGGAATTGTCCTAATTTTGATGGTACTGCACTTATAGTAACCTTAAGTAGTCCTTTCATACTTCTAAATGCCTTTATTGTGATAAAGAGATAAATTAGGTACCTATCTAATGTTCCTTTTGACTCCGAGGAAGTACTTAGCTCCCAATAACGATAGTAAAATCTTTAAGATGAAATGAAGTATTTTCAGTCTCCGTCCCGCAAAGACACAAAAATAGCTTTATGTATTAGAACGCAATTCTTCAGCAGTTGCAGTAATTTGTAAAATCATGGTTTCTAAATTTAGGCTATGAGTTTTAAAAAATGTCTGTGAGTAATTTCTTTGATACGAGTAACAGAACAGTTTTATATCAGGTGGATTAGCCGCACGTAGGTGTGTGTATGTGTCCATCCGAAATTATAATCCTACATGAAAGCCTCGGTACTTTAGCCAAAAGAAATGCCTTCTTCTGCAGCTACCATTCTTATAAGGTACTTATTTGCCCCGGTGCCTAATCGACATTATTTATTTATTGTTGTGTCAATGCAAAGAAGTGTGGAAATTTTAAAAAGCAGTTAGTCAACGTTGAATCTAAAAGCAGGATGATATAGAGATCTCTCGTTGTAGAACACTTCAACACAGTGCCTAATCATCCCGTGTATTAGTGTTCGGCAACTCTTAGGATGAACTCGATAGTCGATGGTCGGACCTCGTTACATCGAAATAATTATTTTATTAATGCAATTGTAATTCTTTTATCACTGAACTGAGAAGTTTAACTCAAATACTAATTATTATCACACAAGTATTAATACAGTGTGTTGTATCGTATTCGGTGCTGTAGGACAATTTGTATTTATTTAATGCTGATTCTCCCTCAAATGCACTCAGGAGAGAATCACAATATTAGTAATTCTTTCTGACCCAACTTAAAAATATAAGCTGATATGGCGTATTTCCTAACTTTCCTAAAATATTTTATGCCGAAATATCCAATCGCATGTCCAAAGCCGTAGAGAAAGGAAAAAGAAAGCTAAGGTAGTATTTAAGATTTTAAACATCGCTGCTACTTCGTAGTGCTGAACGAATAGTAATGATTCCATTCAGCTTGTTTAGTTCTTCGATACTCAGTGCCTTTCAAATCGCAGTAATCTAGCTTAGTGCAAGGCGAACTCTTATCTCCACCTCGTAATTGTGATTGTACGTCACAGCATTTCAAGACAGCTTTAAGTCTGTATTAGAACTTTGAACTCTATTATTCAAAGTACACAAGTATAAAAAGTACGAGGTATAATTGACCCAAAAATTGGAATACTAATTTAATATGTTTGTTTGACGTGACTAATATTTTTATGTTAGCGTGTGTCTTAAATTGTTTGTAGCTTATCAGTTCTCTAGTTGCTTAGAGACAAGATTTTGTTTTGGTTCATTTTCATATTGAATCCATGTGATGGGTGTTTCACCCATTCTGAGATTTCGGAAGTGAACATCAAAAGCTTATAAAATTGGCTAGAAAGCTAGTAGAAGGGACTATGTATATATTTGAGACGGACTTCGCCTCAGAAATACTCGTGTCCTTTAAATCGCTTATCATTGAGTATGAAGCCTTCCTCTATCAAAATACGTAAACAGTTTTATCTAATGCCGGCGACGAAGACGGACATAAAGATACATCTAATACATAAAGGGCTTTCACCTGGTGTAGTTTGTCTTGCATTCTTTTTTGTCCTTTTTGTTTTGAGATACAAATTTATCCAGCAATATTCTGTTTCAAGGGAATAAGAATGTTTAAGATGAAGTGTGTTAGGAATTTGACAGCTTTACGTATATTTTATTGATTAGTTCCTATTTTACTACTGGGAGTCCGAAATAGGGATCGCTAAAGCATTACTAACAGGGGATAACGCTGCTATATAAGACAATTATTAAGTAAATTTTATGTTATTAATACTTTGTTTCGTTGTAGTTACTTTAAACCTTAAGTAATTAACAGTTCTAAAGACGATACATGCAAAGAGGGGGGGGGGGAACTCAGATCTTTCCACTGGAATCGGTCTTCAAGTGAACTAAAGTAAATACTAAGATGTACGCGCGCGCGTAAGGTAATCTCGGAAACCACTCAACTGATTTTAATAATTATTTCATCATTCAGAACCCCTGTTCTTCTCACTGGACATGGGCTATAAGACAGCTTCTACTTTCAGCTCCTAAATGACTAAAAAGGTTAAAAAGGATTTAAAATGATTGGATATTAGAATGCGAACATGTTGAAGTCATGAAAGAACATACTTGCGAAGAAGACTTTTGACTTTTCATTGAGATTGCCATGTTGTGTAAAGTAGTTGTTACAACACAAAAAGTATATTTAAAATAAGGCAAAAACCGCAGATGTATCATTCCAAGCATTATGCATAACAGTCACGATTTAGCAACTGAGAAAACAGAAAAGAAAGCAAAGTAAAAGACAGTCGAATTCGCATATAACGATATAAGTATGTGATACGCAAAAAACTTTTAATAACCCGTTTGTAACAAAGTTTTGCTGTATTTCCTCTAGATGTCCTCGAGTACATAACTACTGTATTCTAAATAATTATATAAAGACAAAGACTCTTGCACCGCCTAGCGTCAGGCGTGCGAAACAACGCAGATGAATAAGGCTAATTGAAGGCTGAATATAGCCAAACATATTTATTTGTTACTAATGTTTGTGAAAGCAAATTACAAAAATTACACAGCAGAAATTCGCAAATGTCCTTAAATTAGACGAATAAAGTATTAATGAAGCTCTTAAGAAAGGTAAAGTAAGTAAGATCACCGCTTTTTTCGCCCTTATTCATGTATGGAGGGAAAGTTTCCATTCGTGTTTATGATACCCTAATAAGTAATGTTGCAAATTCAACTGGATAGTTTTTCAACCCTAAATGGCATGACAAAATCTCAATGTCCGAGTGTCATTTTTGTCACTGGTTGGTTAGGTATTTAGAAACCGGATTTTACATTTTAAATAACAGAACGCATTCGCGCAATGCCGGGTATGACAATTAATTTTTAAATACAGTGCCGTTTGTGAAAATTGCAACACCAAGAAGGAAACGCATGAATTCATGTGTTAGGTACCTGACAAGTAACAAATGATAAACTTTCAAATGTATACATGACCTTTGAGCCCTAATATTCAGTATTTGGTGTGGCCTCCATGTGTTGCAATCAGCGCTGCTATACACCGTGGCATTGAATCAAAAAGGTTGTGAATAGGTTCCTGAGGGATTTCCCTCCACGCAGTTTGTATTCAAGCCCACAAATCCGTGACACTGGTTACTAGAGGACCGTGACACACCAGTTGCCGACCAACCATATCCCAGACATGTTCGATGGGCAACATGTCAGGCGAACCTGCAGGCCAGGGAAGCAATGGTACCCGTCGCTCTTCGAAGAAGGCTTGTACATTCCTCGCAATATGTGGCCGGGCATTGTCCTGTTGAAATGCGGCCTATGGAGATGCCTGAAGCAGGAGGATCACCTCAGGTTCCACAACCACCGTTAGGTACCGGTTGCTGTTCAAAGTTCCCTCAATTCTTAGGAGCCGAGATCGGTTGTTGTAACCAATGGCGCTCCAAACCATCACACCTGGTGTTTGTTCGTTATGCCGCTCAACAATGCAGCCCTCCAGGTACCACCGGACACGTATACGGTCATCACTGTAGGACACGTTGAAGCGGGGCTCGTCCGAAAAGACATTTTGCCACTCAGCACCCCAGTGACGGTGTTCACGTGCCCATTGCAGTCGGAGGAGCTTGTGGTTTCTGGACAATGGAAGCCGACGTAATGACATGTATGCAACCAGTCCAACCTGAAGCAGACGGGCGACGAACCGTTGATGCGGACAAGTTCACACGTATTGCAGTGCTCCAGCGTCGAGCCAACACTGTGAATGAAGCTGTACGGTCCGTTATGGCCATGTGGACAAGATGGTCATCCCGTGCTGTGGTCATGTTCCGTGGTCCAGTACCCGCTCTTCGCTGCGTATAACCTTCATCTACCCAGTGATTCCACATACGCATCATTGTCGTAGCAGCATGCCCTGTACGAGCCGAAATGTCACGGTATAACAAACCCCCTTCCCGGAGACCGATCATTCTGCCCCGTTCGAACTCGCTCACATGCCGATATGACTCCCTTTGACGTCGACGAGGCATCCTGCCACCTACTTTATTGTTTCCACCTTGTTTGACATCTCTGCACTGACTACACTAGGCGCAACACTGACCTTGTCGGACCGACACGAGAGGGCTCTGCTTGGCCTACGTGTACCCCATCTCTCTGCAAACCTAATCACTTATTGCTTGCAGATTCTTCTACAGCTCCACCAAGTTTGGAGTTATTCGGGAAATTCTTTCTTGGCGTTGCAATTTTCACAAACGGCAGTGTATATAAGCTGGTAATTCACAGCAGTGATTACGGCACTGAGGTTTCTTGTACACATCGCTGAATTTTAAACGCATTCGTTCATTTCCTGCATTTATCAAGCAATCCTGAAGAGTTCATAAATTTCATTTCTTTTAAAAAGGTTTTCGTACATTTTCATTATATGTATTTGCTGTCTGTAATACTTCAGCAGTGCACTGTAGACTTCAAATTCCGAGCAAGAGAACCTGCCTGTCTTTTCGGCATACTGTTCATTTCTGTAGTGACATGGCGTAAACGTCATTTTTTGTTCTCTTCTCTATTGTATTTGTGATGGTCTCGGCTGTTTGTTCATTCCTTTAGCCTTGAATCTGCTGTAATTTTACGAATTGTATTATATAATGTCGTATGTAATACTTAAGAATTCTACCCATCACTAAGAATCGTGGGGTAAGGTAAACCCCTTTATGTTGGAGGAGGAGGAGTAAGAAATGCCTAGCCCGAGTATACATTTACGTTCACTTTTCGGTTGAGTGACAGGAGTGACATGGTTGCTTATTTTGTTTCAAATTAACTTTGATGTTTAATATGTTATTGAAACATTCTAGCAAAAATATTTTACTAATGTTAGAATTACTTACTTTAAGTTGTATTATATATTAAAATTGAATATTCTGTTGCAACAGCACCTTCATACCTTTCTTTAGGTGTGAGGTATACTTTAAATAAATATGTAGGGCTTTTATGCTTTAAAAGTTGGCAATGAGTTTTTCAGTGTTTATTTATTTACTGTTTATTTATTATTTATTTACATTCTTCTTTTATTTTTAGGGCTACATATAGTTTCCATTATCATACAAATAAACTGGTTAATGGAATAGTTTATTATGATTAGTAAAATATTCGGTTCTTACACAGAAAATAAAGCTTTCTTCGCATATACTAAATTATTTTTTCTCTTTTTTATTTATCAGTGACGCCATTTCAGAACTTATGTGTGCCGTGAGTGTGATCTACACATTACTTGCATTAACTGTACCCGCACAATCTACCCTATTTTTTATCCATACACCAACATTCATCCCCGTTCACGTAATTTGCAGTTCCGCATGCCTTGGAAAGAGGGGGATGACTTCTGATTTTACGCCTTTCCACTGTTTCACAACGTCGTGTACTTGTTAATTTTTACTTGTTCCTTATGTCTAAAGCCTTATGTTTTAGAAAAAAAATTGTTTTTCCTCCATCTTTCCTCTTCAATTATTTACACATGTTTGACAAAAAATGATCTGGTCGACCACTTGGATAGTAAATCTGACGCCTTAATTTCACTGAATGGCCCTAAGCTCTGAGAAACTTCAGCCTTAAATGTCTTCCACAGACAGCAGGAGAATCATATGCCATAGCTTTCATGCCCCTTTCAGACGGCGCGGCGACGCATGAATTAATTACTGCAGCTCAAACAGGGTACATACGACGCGGAAACAAGGAGTAAATCGCGCGCCGCGGAAATGCAAGAGGCAGTCGCGTCTGTGACAATATTTATTGAATGCTTCTACATCAGTATTCGAGTAGGTCATAAAATATCAATTAGAAGCGTGGAAATTCAGCTCATCCAGTGAATTGAAGACATATTATACAAAACAACATTTTTAAAATGGTGCCGTAACCTTATACTTCTACATTATATTAGTACGACCTAACAAACATTAATATTCCCTTCCAGGATCTGTGTAGTGATGACAGAAATGTATTTTCATTTTGAAGATACCAGCTTCAAATACTAACACAAGTGACCTTTTTATTTAAAGTAATTACACGAGAGCTGCAAATTGATGGCGAAAAGCAAACAAGCAAACCTTTTTCTCTCTGATACTTCAAATTAAAGACCTCAATTACGTAATGTTTCAATTAAATTACAGACAGACACAGACAAATTTGAATACGTCTTATTGGATAAAACAAATTCTTTATGATAAGATTAATGTAAATTTTAATGTTAAATTATAAAACAAGACATTTAATGATTGTTTACTCCCCAAGAAGCAAATATTTTGCAAGCACAAATGCAGTCATAATGAGGCTGGTGACATCTGACACGATATCCACAGAAGTAGATGACAGCTAAGTCCCTTTCACCGGCAGAGAGTCCACATTGTCTACTTTATGAACTTATTTGGCTCCCGAGCACACCCAATTCAAGGAGTAATGGTATTGCTTTGAGCGGTCGCTGTTCTAGAACGTTATCGAAAACAA